>VYXC01012819.1:0-109463 GCA_013397175.1 Platysteira castanea | reverse complement strand
CCTCTCCCCCCGTCGGGCTGGTGGACGAGAGCTGCCGGGACTCAATTTAAAAGGGGCGTGCTCCATAGATCAAGCAGGAGAAGAGCCCGCCCTAGAAGCAGTAGAAAGCCCTTCCTCCGCTTCCCCCCACTCCACTCCTTCCAACATGTCACTTTCTTTCACTCCCGGCGAGCGCCGAAGTCGCAGGTTTTGGTCAAGAAAAGCCTCGCCGCGGCCTGGACTAGGCGTGCGGGGGGACCCCGAGCCACGGCTCCGCACACCCGGGTCCGGCGCCCGCTCTCCGCCGGCTCCTTCCAAAAAGCTTTAAATTCCGAAGTGGCCTGGGCAGAGCGGCACGGGCAGCTGCCTGCTCTGCCAGGTCCTGGTGGGGAAGAGTCAGTTTGTCACTCATCGGGAGGAGAGTTGAGTTTTCTTACATAATTAACGCTTTGCCTTTTTTTTTTTTTTTTTCCCTCCCAAGGCAGCTTGAAGAAGTGGACCAGCAATTGAAGAATCCCCTGTGTGACATTTCTTACAGCAGTTGTTCTGCATTTCTAAGAGAAGAGGCAATTCAAGCAACTTTTATTCAGGGTTACACTTGTGTTGTGCAGTTTTCAGGCATCCTGATGGAAAAGGAAGATTATATCCTTATCTGAGTTTATTTTGTTTTGCTTTACAGTTTGAAAGGTCTCTGTAAAAATTTAATACATCCTTTAGAGCTAAATGTAATTAAGCATTGTCTTCTACCCCTTCCTCAAATCAAAACCTAAAACCTTGGTTTAAAAGGTTTTTAAACCTTTAAAACCTGTAAGCAAGGCAAAAGAGAAGCTTGGACGTTCAATTTGCACTTCCATAGAAAATGTCAAAGTTCTTTACATTTGTCACTCAACTTTGGGACAAAGCACAGAAATATCAGTATTTGCTGCAGAAAGGGAAAGTTTTAAAATAAAAATCAATTCAGAACCCACTTCTGGGCAAAATCCACCTGACTCTTAACTGGTGAAGTCCTACATGCCTCAACTATTAGGAGTCAATTATTAATTTTGTTCGATGTGTATAAAAGTCAGAGTAAATAAAGCATCACCTGCAAAACCATGCATCTTCAATCCTGCAACTGGCTGGCCAGGGTTGCAGGGCTGAGAGGCAGAGGAATCTCCAGGATTGTGTTGACCCAAGTCAGGACACCCTTAGGACAAGGTGTAATGGCGCATAACCTCCCTGCGTGGCCTTGTGCCTGTGCTTATAAGCCAGGTTTAATTAAAGTGTCGGATAATTCACCCATATTGGCTGGGGGGCACTGACAAAGCTCAGGTGCTTCCAGAGCAGAGTTGCCTCACGTGTCAGTTCTGACAGTGGTGTTGGGTCTTCTCACTGTGTCCAGCCTTAGGGCTGGTGTGAGCACGGCTGTGGCTGCCTGGTGGCTGCCCACTTCTGGGGAGCAGAGTTGTCTCCCTGCTTCACTGTGGCTGTGTAGGTGCAGTGACACGCCCATTCTGGTATGTGTCATCTACTGCCAAGGTCTTCCTAAAAACAAACGAGGTTGTATCTCCGTGCAGTCACCTTGTTGATGAATGAACCTGGACCAGATTTGCTTACAGTGCTACAAAGGGCCTGCCTAGTAACATCCTCCTCCTTGCAGCTGATTGCTCATCCACACACATTGAGAAAGAAATCCTCAGAAGAGAAGCAAACCCAGACTACTCTAAAATAACTTCCATCTGCAAAGCCTGCTGGGGCTGCCACACACCCCTGGCTTGTATGGCCTTTCCTGGCTCAGTGTGAAAGATTGTGGAATTCCCATCCATCTCACACCTTTTGTGTCCCGATTGAGTTGGAAAAGCCACCAAGGTCTTTGGGCTGCTGGATGAACAAAAAGGGGACTCCTGTACCATCATTGCATAGCAGCCAAGACTTCCTTTCAGGTGTGTTTTCTCACCCTGATTCTTTTTCTTGTCAAATGAATGACTCATAGCAGGACTGCTCTCTGAGCTGCAGTGCTTGCAGAGCACCCTGAACCCTGACCATCTTCCAGCTTCTTCCTACAATGTCCATATGTACCCCAGTGTGGTGGCCAGTAAGTCCGTGGTATCAGGCATTTTAAGAATCCCCTGGAGAAAAGGTGCCCTAAGTGGAGAAATGCTCCTAGGTTAAAGTGACTAAAAAGGCCTCTCCCAGAATGCCCTGTTCTGTTATGGAAATATATCCCAGTTCTGCTTCCTCAGTTGGCCTCCCTTATACCTTATCTGATCCTTCCTTAGAAAATTTTCCCTTCCCCACTCTCCAATTAAACCTTGTTCCTCACCACTCCCTCAGATTTTCCCATTGGCTCCGGTGCCCTAGTCCCGCCTAGGTACCGCCCCTGTCCCTGATTCTTTCCCTGCCCCTGTATTTAACCCTGGACTCTCCATTGTTCAGTGTCTTTGGTCTGTGGTGTCCTTTGTGTGCGGAGTCGAAATAAACCTCTGCCGTGGAATTCCACACAAGGACCTTTCCTGCGTCTTTGCTGTCGATCTGTCGAAGAAGCTGTGCAGAGCATGTGTGTGTGTCTGTGTGAATGCAGTGGCTGCTGAGCAACTTTCTGCTAGAGTCGGTTTTGGAAAGTCATAGCACCCCACCAGAACACCCCCGAATCTGACACCCCAAAGCTTTCAGACTTCACAGAGCTTGGGATAATACTCCAGAAATCATGGTGGGAGAAGGAAGGGTAGGTTGTATCCCAAACTCAGGTGGTGTGGACACATTTTCCAGGAGTGCCAGGGGGAGCCTGTGCTGCCAGTTGGCTGTGTGGAGCAATATCGAGCAGCTGGTCAGCAAAGGGAGAGTGAGGAAAAGTGAACCAAGTTGCCTGAGGAAGGAGAGATGAAAAGCTGAGCATAGCATTACGGCTGAGTCAGAGGGGAGGGGAGGAGGTTTACGTGGAGCTAGTCCTACCGGTGTCCTGGGGAAGAGGGGTGCAGCCTTCCGTCTTCAGCATGGTGTTGGGGAACAGGTCTGGTTTATCTGGGCTGCAGAGTGCCGCAGGGCATCCCCATTTCACAGACATCCCGCCACTCTCAGCCTCAGCATCCCCCTGTACCACATCAGGTGCTGGTGAGAGCTGCCTTGCTTCTGTTCAGCTCTCTGTCACAGGAAAATCTATCTGAGCTTTCGAGGTTTTTTTCTCCTTAGTTTTCTACAAGGTAACCAGTTAATTTGGCTCTGGAGTGAGGTTTGAAGGAGCTCAGGAGCTGGCACGGAATGAAAAGTGACAGCACATACCTGTGACTTGGTTGGGTAGGACCCTTTCCTTTTTGGCACTGAGTTGAATGGAGCAAGGTTGTTTTGTGGAGCATACTCACAGGCTCACCCACTGATCTGAAACCACCTACCTGGGGGAAGGCAAGAAACACAACTCCCATCATTCAGAAGAGGGGATCCAACCCATGGGACTCCCTTATCAGGCAGAGTTGGGAGTGGACTGAAGGCTCCCAGGGCCAAATCCTGGGTTTGCAATGTCTCTAAACATACATTTATGCATGTCATGCAGCATGGCATGACTTCCAGAGCCATTTCCATCAATATGCACAAGTTGTATGTTGTGTGGCATTTTGAATCTTTACAGCTGGAGATTAGGAAGTGCAAAATGAAAGCTGTAGTGTAAGTAAATAGATTATGTGGAGTTTAGAGAAACTAAGCTGCAATCTTTAATTCAAATAACATTACTATTAGGAAGGATCTATTAATACTTATGGTATGGTAATTGTGCAGACTCCAAGTCCTTACCCAGTCAAAAGTAAGCCCTAAGAGCCCATACCTACTCATAGAAAAATCCTCTTAAAACACTGGGAATTTTGCCTATATAAATACTGCAGAACTTGAGCTGCAAATGCCTCTTCTATAAACTACAAAATCAGAACTTTATCACAACAGTGAAACCTCAGTAAGAAATTTAAGGCAGTGCACACTGCTGCAAGAATGCACTTGAGTAACCCAGATTTCCTGAGGTTTTTGCACTGCTTTTCCCCCTTGTTACCATTTCCTTTTCTCTATAGGTGAGGCCATCCCCAGTACTAATCTTTGTTCTTTGTGGCTCAGCCTCTCTGGGTAAGCATCATCTTCCTTTATTTGCTGCATCCTCTTGCTTGTCCAACAATTATCCCAGAAGGCAGACGGTTTTCCTTTGATGGTTGCTCCTCAATGCCACAAGATATCTGAAAACAGCCAACATTTTCTCCTCCTGCCCAATCTGTGTGGTCAGAAGATATCATTCCCTTCAAACAGCTGACTACCCTCTCCTGCCTCTCTCATTCATCTGCTGATGCTGGTAGCAAGGATACCACTCTGGGCTGCCTTTCTCTTCATTTTGGAAGCTCACATAAAGGCTTCTCTTTAAAAGACATTTTCAGCAGTTGTGTCAAAGCTGGACTTTTACATTGTTTTAAGCCTTTCGCATTTGTTTGGAGGGATTGAGACTTGCAAGTTTTTGGTGTATATTTAATTTTCAAACTTGTTATCTGTTCCAAGCCAACTCTTTTTGGTCCTTGTTAAAAGGATGTAAATATACAGTTTGAGTCATCTACTGTAGCCTGTTAAGCTCCTGCTTCCTCCCTGGCATTCTGTTCTTAACCCATGTAGTGTGCTGCTGCCATCAAGGTCTGAAAGGCTGCGTGGTTTGGAGGTTTGCTCCTCTGACCCATAGGATGGTAGGAAATGCTCCCTGCCATTCCCAGCAATACCACCACAGCGCTGCTATCACTGCTGTCACAGCTTGCCCTCTGTGGGCCTATACTGTGGTCCCCATTTTAGGGCCAGTGGCTGAGGGAGGTGTGAAATGATGTGCCAGGATGCTGCAGAGCCATCGGTGTCATCTGACTCCCCTGAATACTGAGGTGTGCACATTGAAGTGACTAATTCAAGGTTACCCAGAGACATAATACCCAAACATCCTTCATCTCAGTCCTGGGTCAAACTGTGCAACTCAAACCCAGCCAGTGCATTGCAGCAGGAGCTGTGTCCTGTGGGAACCATCCATTGCTCTGCACAGAGGTGCAAGGTGGGGCACAGTGGAAATGCAGCATAACCTTGTCCTTGCAGATATGCCTGCTCCTTGCCTGGGCAGGGAACCACCATTTGGGAACAGAAGGTGTAGAAGGGAAAGCAAACAAGTCTCTCACATTGCTCCACTCACATGCAAAGAAACTGGCACTCAGTTTGCCTCAGAAACAGCTTTGACCCTGGAAAAAAGATACATGAGTAGGAACTAGGGACTGGGTGGGAGGAACAGCAAAGCCCACGTAGATGCTGCAGATGTGTGGGATTTTCATCTTCAGGTCAGCACAGGTGGTCATAATGATCCCTTGAGGCTCTCCACTTGAAATTGCTGGTACCAGCTCACCTCTCCCCTGCTCCCAGCATTGCTGCTGACTATTTGCACACTGCTCCTTTTCCTTACACCTCTTATCTGCCAAGTGGAAAATGCTCAGGATAGTCCAGCTTCTGGGTCTCACTGCAGCCTGGCAGTTCCTTTGGCCTAATAAGCAGTTATAGATCCCATCCCCCTTTTTACTACAGGTAAACCTGGGACAGATCCTAAAGTAGCTGAGAAACAATTCTGAATCTTCCCATTTTTGTGCAAATTAAGCCACATCAAGCTAAACATAAAGGTAAACATTGGTTTACCTTTTGTTTGACATGCTATAAATCGAACAGGACCTGAATGCACTCCTCATGACTTGATATTATGTACATGTGCATCTATGCTGTGTTCCATGTGCCTTTGCCAAAACATTAACAGTAATACTAGGAGGACTAAACAGAGCAGATGTTCTGTAAAACCACACCAAAAGGCAACCTGGGAATGTTAGAATTATGCAGGTACAAAAAGCTTTATCCCTCAAGCCATGTACTTTTATTATATAAACAAATTATTGTAACAGCTCTCTGAGGTGTCACCATCACCTTATATGAAGAGGAGACCAAGATGGTTGATTTGGCAAAGAACATGGGGTCATGGAGCTCTGACCTCATGGTAGTTCCACCCTCCCTCTCCATCTTGTATGCAGCCTAAGTGTATAATGTAATATTTCAGTGCAGGGATCATTAAACTGTAAAACTCTATTTTAGAAGTGTTGTTTTCATTCTTTTCCCAAATAGTAGATTGTCTCCAGAGATAACAAAATACAAATATCCATTAGAGCAGGGAAAAAGCTAAGCAACCTTGCAGATATCAAGTTCTTTTTCCCTACACTGTTGGATTTCCCTTGGGGTGTAACAAGGTACCTAGCTAACAGCAAAGACATCTCCCTGGGGGAAGTCTTTGCAATGTTGTCGTATTTGTATTGTGGTAGGAAGTCTCTACCAATTATAAAACTGTCAAAAAAATTGTCAATGGCAAAAAGTGGGAATATTTTAGGCCTAATACAGTACCTGTCAAAACTCATCATCAAAACTTCTGCTGACTTGGAAAAGTGCAGAATCTCTGTCATTGCCAGGAGCTATTATACAGCATCGCATCTTGCTCATTAATATTCACCTGACAAGCATATATAACATCCAGTATTTCCTTACCAAAATGTAACAGCTTGAAAAAAAAACCATTTCTTTCTAACTTAGGAAAAATGCCTGTGCTCCCTAAGTTGCAATATCCAAAACTAAGGTTTTAAAAAATTCTTCTCAGGTAGCTGAGGGTTCCCAGAGCAGATGGGCACAGGGAGGGAGAAGGTAATCTAATGGCAGCCCATCACTTTGTAGCACTGCTGGTACCACATCATTACCACAGCCACAAGGTGCAGCAGACCAGAGCCACTGCCCCCCATGCTAAATGTGTAAGAGGTGCTGCTTAAATGTGATGCTTCGGACTTGTCTGCAGTCTCCAACTTGCAGGATATGTTGAGGAAGCAGCTCTCTTCCTATAGGTGATCCTACATTCTTGCACCCAGTTTCCTCCTTTCCTCTGAAAGCAGCATTGATAAGGAACAGACTAGAAATGCTTAGTGTGGAATATTCAGCATATAAACACTGGACAAAAATCCAAAAAGGGATGTAGTCTCTCCCCAGCTATAGTGTGTTTGCCCTGGATGAAGGAGTGGTGAACAAGTTCTATTTTCAGCTGCACACCCTGTGCTCGTTCACACAATGGCTATCGCTGCCTGAGCGGCTGGGCACACATAACACAGGATCCCTCACTGATTTGTGTCTGAACTACTGCTTTGCTGTCAGGTGCCTGCAGCCTTGGCTTTGCTACTTAACCTCACTGTCAGGCTCTGCTTTTGCAACCAAAATAGGGGACTTAACAGCAAGAATTCAGTTTCCTAGATGGAGTTTACATGAGATATTAAATAGGAGGCACAAAAGTAGCAGGATGCAACCAAGGGAGAGCAAATTCTGGATGATCTGCAAAGCTGAAAAAAAAAATCTTTTTCTTCACATCTGTTTCCAACAGCCACCTCTGCTCTATGCCTTCATGGCTTCTTACTCACTAAATACCTTTTTTTTTTTGATGGCAAAGGCTGTCTCGGAGCAAACCTGGAATCCACACGTTCCCCTTGCAGGTGTGGGGAGAACTACAAGAATTATGTGAATTGGCTGCAGCCTTCTTAACCGCATTCATGTCATGCCACTCCGGCTGGGATGCTGGAGAGAGAATTAATGGAGTGTAAATCCCTGTTTGGAAATCTCCAGCTTCTCCTTGTAACTCCTTCATTCCCTTTGCAAATCACAGGAGAAAGGGATCTCCCCAGAGAACCACAGCTGCATGTTTCGGGTCTTGATAGAAAGTAGTGGAGAATTCACACAGCCAGAGGTGCCTGGCCGATGGGTTCAGAGTGAGCTGGGATACTTCCAAGGGAATCTGTAGTCCTGAGACTAAACCCTGCAAGCAGTAATCCTCTTTTAAAGTTATTGTATGGCTTGGCTACAAAGATAAGGCACCAGATGGCTTGGGAAGAATTTTTAGGAGACAGTCATGCTGGTATGCCTGGAAGGATCTTCAGAGTTTATGTTTACAACAGACCATTTCTTTGGAGGTGAATGTTTGTCAGGAACATCAGTTTTAATTACTTAAAATGTAGGCTGTTTCCAAATGCAGAGAGTGTTAAGATGAGTTTGTTTCTTTTCCTGAAGAGAGGACAGCCATGTCCTGGGTTACAGTGTATTCTGTTATCATCTTCATGAGCTGTTAAAACTAGGTGTAGCAATGTTCCTTGCCTCCTCCCTCCAGATTATCTCCTGTTAATGGGCCCATCAAGGCCTTCCCTCATGACTCACCATCCCATTGTGAGATGCTCCGCCCAGGGGGAAAGAGCCAAGCATTCCCACCTGGATGTAATCTGGGGTTTGGAACAGCACAAGCAGCCTTACCTACTAGGTTCCCAGAGGACAAAAGCTACACAACCACCACTGGACTTTCTGAGGAGGACCAGACCTTTTCTATAAGATCACTGTTTCAGCAGAACCACTTCCAAGAGAACTGCAGCTATCACCTGACCGGACTGCTACCACCCCCCTGCCTGGCAGGGTGTCAGGTCACACCCTGACTCTGTCAGGTTAAACCAGAGTTTCTGAATTATTGCTCTGTTATATATGACTGCTACCACCCCCCTGCCTGGCAGGGTGTCAGGTCACACCCTGACTCTGTCAGGTTAAACCAGTGTTTCTGAATTATTGCTCTGTTATATATCTATATTAGTAAAAAAACCTGTTATTCCTATTCCTCATACCTTTTCCTGAAAGCCCCTTCAATTTCAAATTTATAATAATTTGGAGGGAAGGGGGTTGCATTTTCCATTCCAAGGGAGGGTCCTGCCTTCCTTAGCAGACACCTGTCTTTCAAACCAAGACAACCCAACAGAAATCCCTTCCTTTACAGATAGCAAATTGACTCATGAGACTACTATTACACAGTTTTCATCCCAAATACTATCCTGCAGCACCTTCTTTCACTGATGAATTATTCATAGCACAAGTAGGTATTTCTTTTCATCTGTTTTCAGCCAATGAAGTAAGCTGCTAATTTTGTCAACTCTAAGCGCACAAGAACGTGGGTCAGCCCTCAAAATTCCCAAGACTTTTCAACTGAGCCTTACTTTGTCTTTTGCATGCAAAGAGGGACGAGCTGGGACAAAAGCCATAAGGATGCCAGTAGGAATAAGCAGCCTGTCAGTAATCTGTGTTGCTTTCATACATGCAACTTACTTCTAAATCCAGCTGTGATCAGTTTGCAGTAAGGATTATAGCACTATTACCCACAATATTGGGCTGAATTCAATGACACCAGGAATAGAGCTCCCATTATACCCAGTGTAAGGGCATGACATTTCCTTCCAGCCAGAAGTGTTACCCAAAATTATCTAAAGAATTTGGAACATTTGGACCTTCCTGAGAACCATGGCCCTGCTGGAACTCCTCATCACCTGCAGGTGCATGGCAGACCCAAGGAGATGTGTGTGTGGGCAGCACACCTTGTATGTCTGGAGGTATGGCAGCTCTGCTAATGGGGTAATTTCCTGCCCTATAATACATGGATGTTGAGATATACGTCATGGTTTTCAGAACTTTCAACTTTCTCATATACATTACAACATAAATAACATTAACAAATGCTGGTGATGGCAATCAGGTTCATGTTTGTAAGCCAGCTGTTTCCATGTTGTCTCCCCATGTTTTATCATCTTAATTCTTAAATATCCCTAACCTTTCCATTCAGAATTTTTAAAGAGACAAAGCACGATTTGGAAGTGACTGTAACACAAGATTTGTTGAATTAACTGACATTGTTTTGACATGTCAGGTCCTACTAAGCGACCAAGACTGCATTGTCTAACTGCAGAGCAAACACAGGGCTGAAAATGGGGTCAATATCAGAGTTCCCCTGCCTTATAACACTCAGTTAAAGCGTTACTCCACACCAGCCAGCCAGCTAAGAGTAGCACTCATTGCAGGGAGGAGAAATCTCATACATACCAGCAGCATTTTTTTCTCTCTGTTGTTTTCATAGGATGTTCCTGCACATGGTTCTTTGTAACTCAAAGGCCATAGTCAAAACAGAGACTTGCCCAAATCTGAGCCATTCCATCTACCAACAAAGTGGATGTTTGTGTTCCTGCAACAGCAGGACAGGGAGATGCTGGCCCATGGCTGAGACTCCTAGACCTGTCATAGCTTGTGAAACACATGGAGAGCCAAAAGAGCAACTTCCCCCAAACATGAGTAGAACTGGGCACATTAAAGCAAACACGTTATCCTGCTTGATTCTGTGCATCAACTCCTCTGAACAGTGAGAATGGAACTTCGTAGGCCTGTTTATACATATATTAAACCATGTGGTTTAGGGCAGCAGTATCTAATTGCATGAAATTTTTTTAAACACCATTATGTATAGAAAATAGGCCTCTGGGCCAGGAGCTGGCACTTTCCAGGAGCTGACATGCTTCTACTGAAAGCATTATGAGGGATCTGGTGTCACCATCTCTGCAGCATCATTAACAGTTGTGACCAAGAACCATCCCTGTGGCCCTTCTCTCTTGCAGATATCCCTGCGTCACTCTCCTGCAACACACTGCACAGCACAAGGGAAAAAAAGAGAGTTTCTGCATTGCTTAAACACACAAGAACTACTGACCTGGCCCTCTTAGAGCTGTTGCACACTCTCCAGGGCACACCAATGGTGAGGGTTCAGTGGTGACAAGGCAGGAACAAGGAAAACTTACAGGGCCATGCCTGAACACCAGTCCATCTTCCAGGGATCTGCAGTTGGGTGACCCATGCCAGAGGTGATGTCCTTGTGCTCCTCTGCTGAGGTACTCCAGGAGGAGAGGGACACAAGTCCTACCTGGGGAGACACAAACGTCACTGTAAGTCTCGCCCTTGAGCAAATGCAGTGCTGGTGTTAAAAAGCCCAACCTCGCACTGCCCTACGTTCTGATGGTGGTACCAAATATGATGGCTTAGTTTCCACTTCCACCACCCAGAACAGACATGGCTGTGGAAACCCCAGATTAACAATTCCGATTAGGAATACCCACCATAGTCTCAATGATGTGTGTGTGTCACTGCCAGTGGCTGTGAGATCTCTCAGGGCAGGGAGATATAATTATGGCTTTCAAGGACAGAAGTTTCCTTTTACTTTCCTGCCCGACTCCGTAAGATTTTTCTCATGCCCTCAGCCCTCTCCTTGTGTTGTTCCCTCAGGCCATGTGTCATCTGTCCTGGTCACCAAGTGTTGTGGTTTGTAGTTTCTTGTGACGGTATGGCAAGCTGCAAACCTTCCTGGGTAGCACAGTGGGGCTTCCTTGGGGAGAGAAGCTGTCCCACTTCCCGACGCCCCTTCCGGATGGCCCCACATGGCTCCGGCTGGCTCTCAGCTTCCGCTACGGGGCGGCGATAAAGGAGGCGAGAGGGCTCCCGGCATGGGGCTTCAGAGGATCTTTACTCACATGGTCCCAAAGGCAGACAGGACCACCCGGGCTGATTGCCCTAAGCAGAGAGACTGTCACATGGTATGGGGCTGAGTTTTATGTGGGGATGAGGGAGGCAGAGGGAGCACATGGACTAATGGTCTCAGGGTACAGGGGCGGCACATGGGCGGGATTAGGGTACAGAACAAATGGGGAGAACCCGAGGGAGTGGTTAGGAATAGGGGTGGGGGGAGGGAGGACAGCAATTTAGCAAGAAAAGGAGTGGGAAAACACACCACTACAACCAAGGAATTGGGTTCCCATGCCTAGAACCAGCTTTTGTGTTACTGGCAGCTTTTCTTTCTGCACCCATTGAAATCTATAAAAATAAGACAATGCGTGAATAGCTTTTTAATCTAATTATTCTTGTGTTTACTTGGCATAATCTTGGATATTTTGCAACCAATTTATTTGACCTAGCCTAGAGCTTCCAGAAGACTTCAGCATGAGATACAGTGACACGGATGTCTGCTGTCAGTCTAAAGTATGATACAAGTGTGCCCTTTTCTATCCAAGCCCCTCAGCAAAAGTGCTTGTAGCTTGCTCCTTGATTTCAGGAAATGTGTGCAAGTGCACTCAGGCTCACCCTGCAGCTGGAGGTGTCTGGGGCACCCTCCAAGTGTAGGTCCAGCTGCATCTGTCCCTCATGTCACAGGCATGAGCCGCTGGCCCTGAGTGGTGTGTGAATAGCACAGCAGTCAGAAAAATTCACACAGAAGATTTTGCAAGCACATTTGGTGGTTCAAACTTTGTCCTAGAGACTGGAGGCTCCAGTAACTGTGAGAAAAAGGGTCCTTGTCATTTATAGCTGAGGTCAGCAGAGGGCCAGAGCAAGGAAATTTGTATTGCAGCAATTTGTACCCTATCTTGTTTATAGATGTAAACAGAAGGTTTACACTTCTGTTACTGAACTCTCCTACACCAAAAATGTTGAGTGCAAAGAGGAGGAGAGGGATAGGCAATGTGTGTGCACTCATTTCTTGAGCTTATTTCAAAAAGTACAGTTAAAGAGTCTGGTGTTTCTGAAGTGCTTGGAAATTGAGGCTACCTCAGGGTTTAAAAACCCATCTCTGCAGACTGCAGGGGTCATTCCAGGATCTCCATGAAGTCTGGATGTAACTTGTAAGTCTGATGGACCTGAGTCAATGTCATTGAAGCCAAGAATCCTTTATGAGCTTTAGGTCACTCCCAATTGCTTCTGAAGTCATTGCCCAGGCTTTTCTCATTTTAGTCACAGTACCAGAGTTTTGTATCATCTGAAAAGCTCCAAGGCAAGGGACGTATGTAGCTTACAAAAGCATAGTTACTGTGCTAGCTAGCTCTAGTCCCATGCCAAGCAAATTATTCATGCACATTTTGCGGATAGGAGGCACAATTTTCATGTGGTTATATGGATAAAAGGAGAAGAATTTGGGCCACTGACTCAGCCTGTCAGCAATGCTTCCCCCTAAATTCAGCCATGGAGCTGCGAAGCAGATTTCTCACAGCACTGATGGTGGGGTAGTGCTCTCTTTGGAAAATGTGACCCCTCATTTACATGCTGCTTGGAAACCAGTATCGTACAAGGGAGCCAAATTATTCCTGAAGTCTGGCCTTTTGATTATAACCTTTCAGGAAAGTAAGCAATTGAAAAAAAGCAGCTTAGAGATAGTATTTAAAATGAGAATCAGTCAGCTTGGCTGGAACAGGAGCAGTAGCAAACTGCCCAGCCTGCTGGAGACATGGCCATGCCATGCAATGCTGCTCTCCTGCATCCAAAAGGAAACCTGATGTTCTACTGGTGTTCTGCTTTTCGGGTAGTCTCATGGAAGGAGACAGAGTTTGAGGAGACACACTACAAAAAGTTCCTTTTAATAGCTGCTGGTTTTCCATTTCAGCTTCATGACCAAAGTGCTTTTTGTTTTTTCTTTTTTTTTAGTCTCAGCAGATTTTATTCAATTACCATTGCAGTGGCCACTGCAGAGTGCAGTGTATATTCCTGCTTCAGTTGTCTTTGTGTTCTCTTGGTAGCAATTCTGGACACCCAGAAAAGCAGACAGTTGCTATTTTCCTCCATTTTCACTTTCCTTTAGAAATATTTCTTATATGGCCTTCCCACATTGAAAAAAAAAAAGATGAAAAAAAAGAAAAAAAAGAAAAAAAAGAAAATTCTTATGATCTTTCCATAAACGAATTATATTTGCTCTATTATTCTAGTTAGTGGAAATAGAAAAGCCAATCAGCTGACTGTTATTGTACAATAAAGCCAAGAGTAGTTCATTTCAGTCCTTGTTCTGTAATACTTATATAATTCAGACCTGGAGACAGAAGCACAAAGGTCATGAATTAGCAGTGGCTTAAAGCTGAAAATAGCCTGAGGAAGTAAGGATGACAAAATAATTACTAGTGGGCAAATCATGTGTTAATGGGTATGGAAATTACTTAGTGTATGATATTTTATCAATGTAAATGGAAGAAATACAGAAGTAAATCCAATTTTTAAGGTCCACATGAATAAATAAATATATATTAAAATATATAAAAATACAAATATAAATATATATAAATATGACCAGCCTCTACACTTGAAATAGAGCTACAAAAAATTAAATTTGAAATGACAATATAGTAAAACAAATAATTTGATAATAATTAAAAGAGTTGTTGAAATACAGAGAGAGTTCTCATTAACAATGTTGTATAAGTTTGCTTTTTTTCCAGTGATGTACAAAACTAAAACCTGTGTCATTCAACTGAGGTGCCAAGCAGTTCAAAGAATACACTGTGCAGAAATTCCTCACAAAACACAAACTATAAATGGCACTTTTCTAGATAAAAAATCATGGTTCATAGTAAATAATTATGGCAATTCACTTGGATATAGCCTGTGAGGTAAATGACATCAAAACCTTCACATGCATACCCAAATGAATTAGCAGCATCTATAATAAGAGCTCTGGTGGGGTCCATACTGTGGAATTCTAGTGATGGAATTTCACAAGACACCTACCAAGGTTTCATTATGATCACCTTTTGCAAACATTACGGCTGGTACAATAATAATTGCTGTGCAATTATTGCTGTGTACAATAATAATTGTGAATAAGAATTGCTGTGATTGTGAAAGCGTAAAACACAGGCAAACTAGAAAAGGAATTTTGTGACAAGAATGCCGTGCAATTTTTCACACACAAGAAAATTAGATTTCTAAACAATGGGTGAACACTTGCTTACTAGGGTAATAGCTACTGCCTGCATAGACATCCTCCTCAGAGGCCATGGGATGCTCACAACAAGCAGCAGCTGAACACACCCAAGGAGAATGGTGGTAATGAGTTAATTATCTAGTGCTTCTGTGCTAAAAGAAATTGCACCTGCACATGTTACTGATGGATAAAAACTCAGACATCCGTAAAAGTGCATATGGAGTAGCTCTGTTATTGATCAGAACACTTCTAGCCATTTTGCCCAGGACACGTCCTTAAGAGGAACATCTTGACCCAGTGATTGGGACTTACTTGAAGAAATTAATCTTGGCCTCAATTCACAGCTCAGTCAGAGAGTTTACAGAGACCTCTTGGGTGTTTGTAACACTGTGTTAAGTAACAGCACAAAAAACCCCACTGTCTTGAGATAATGCACCTTCTTTTATACAAACATTTTATTTCAAACTCTTAAATAGGCAATAAAATGATATTTAGTCTTGTAAGTCTTCTTTGGTTAGGTTCATAATGTACCTGCCTACCAATTCCATTCCCTGCATTCAGAACACCTAGAAATCTCTGTTTATTAGCAATCCATCCCAAAATAAATGTACCACTTGAGTCAAAGATAATCTGTTCTGAAGGAGACTGCTAGACAGCTCCTAACAGGGATAAAGGAGGGTAAGGTGCTCTTGAATATTTAGCATATAAAAAAAAAAAAGAAGTGTTTTCCATTTCAAAGTCATATTTTCTTCATTCAGACATAGGCTATGACCTCAAGTAAATATCCACTGAGACCCTTCTTACTGCAGCCTTTGTATAGCAACATCTGGAAGATCACAAAACCTCGTATCCTTTGCCCATACACACAACACAGTACCTCAGGCTGTTTCAGTATTTTACCTGCCCTTCAAGTGCCCCATGCAGAAGCAAAATGGTTGTTGCATATAAGTAGTACAACCTAAAGGCTGCTTAACAGGCTGATTATTCTTCTCTGTGCCTTATGAGCCACGTAATCCTATTTAGTGTTTTAGCTGTGTCATACATGAATTGGTGACTCTGTGCAGTGCCTTGTCCAGTGATGGCAGATAATAATGCCTGTGATATGCAACACTCAGCTGAGGCAAGCTTGGAAGGTGTTAACTCTGAGGCAGAATAATATCCTATTTGGTTGAAGTAAAATGTAAACCAATACAGGGTTTACAGCAATATAAGGCTTAAGATGAGATCAGATGCCTGTCATCTCCAAACACCTCTCAATCAGCAAAAAATAATCCTTCATGAGTTGGATTGTTGGGTTTTGGTGCAAGCTTTTCTGGGGAAAATGGACCCATATGTTATTGTTCTGTAGAGAGGAGGAAGGTAGAGCATAAACTCAGCAGAAATCTTATCCAGGGCTTCTGGCAAGTGCGGGCCAGAAGCGTGTAATTTGTGCTGTTTACCAGATCTCTACATTTCATGAATCCCAGATGATGGTTGCAGGAGGATCTATTTAAAAGGATGCAGAAAGTTAGAACTATCATCAGCTAATGAAGAGGGCAGAGAAATTAAAATGTAACCAAAGGGAGATGAAGATGTACTAATTTTCCTGGGAATTACTGCATTAAAGCCACCTGCTTACAGGGTTAACTTTCTTCCTCTCTATTTCAAATGAGGAGAGTCAACCTGACCTTTACGTTCAGATCTGAGAGTAGCCTTGAAAACGAGAACAGTGAAGCTGTCCAAATGCAAACACTGGCTGCAGCAGACCTATTTATAAATAGTTTAGAAGAACACCATGAACTGCAGAAGGAGGGGAGTCTCTTCCCCCAACCCCCCTCAAGTTTGCTGCCTCACTGAACACAGCGACAAGCTTGAATTTGCTTTCTTACATACCAGGAGACCTCTAGCAGAAAATGAGGTTAAATCCACAAACACAGACCCAATACAGTCAAGTGGCACCAGCTCCATTTTTGCTTCAGTGCATGAAGGGGCCATTCTGCAGAGAATACCCCTGGTCCAACACGGCCATGCAGGCATTAGTTAATGGTCCTGGTTCATGGGAACAGACCCTGGGCAGAGCTGCCAAGGGGAAAAATCCCAAACTAGCTCAAGTGGTTCAGAGGACCTTTGAGAAGGGAGGAGTTGGGGGCAGCCTCCCAGGCTGCATTCATCATTCTCGTACACCTCACTCCAACCTAAAAAGGTTTGTTTTAATGAAAAATAAACTACAAACTGCAATAGTAAGTAATATTAAAATTCATAAAGTGAGAAACTAACCCAAAATAGCAGCACCTCAGCCCTCACATATTCTCATAAGAATTAGATTTATCACAGCTGCTAGCTTGCTCCACAATTCCCAGTCACATCTACTACTACACACTTCTGCTGGGCCGCTACTTGCAGTATTGAACCTTAGCCCTAAAAGGAGTTCTCTGAACATAAGGTTAACCTTTGTTTTAAAGGATGTCATAAGTAAAAACAAACTCTGGCCTTGCAAAATTTCCCTTTTTGTATGTTTTACCCCAGTTACTCAGAAAAAGCAATCCAATAGATTAAATTTCCCTTTCTGAGAAGTGTTATCTAATGGCAAACCAGTGATGATGTCACTGGGCAGATGATACAGTCACTAAAGTGCAGTTACTTGGTCAGCAGAGATGGCTCAGATGCTTGAAAAGACATTTCAAAAGGAGCATTTAATCCCTTTTCTGTCTGCCCTCATGCACAAACACTGAGCATCAAGGCAGCTTTCTAGGGCCTGACAGAACAGATGACAGAGAGAGTTGGCTGGTCAAATTCTGTGTAATTTCAGCATAATACTTACCTACCTGTAATTATTGCCATGTTTTGGTTTCTCCTATCTGCAGACATCACAGGCTCTCTCTCACCCCTCTTTGAATCACATCAGATGCCATTGGAGCATACCAGGACTGGGAACAGAAGTCAATTAAAGGTGAGATGCAGAGAAGAAGAATGCACACCTTTGACACATCTCTATAAACAAAGGTTAATCCACTGTCCCCTCTTTTGCAGGTTAGTCCAAAAGTGGGGTGAATTTTACCAAACCAGACATTTCCAGCTACCTGTATCTTCTGTTTCCCATCTCATTTCTCCTGAAGCCTCCCTAACAAACTTCGTGGGTGATTTCTGGGGTCAGGGTGATATCTTTCTATTTGTATTTCATAGCTTTCAGTAGAATTGTTTTCAATGAACTCATTTGGTTACTCCTGAACTCAGGAGTTTTATGGAGAGTCAGCTGTAGAAAGGACTGAAAATGAGGTTTTTTTTTTTGCTCTGAATAATAGTCACAGACATGCTCCCCTCTGTAATAGGTTGAACCTGCGTGATTGACAGATTTGTGAACTAATTGCTTTCATGGGTTTTTGCATATATAAAACCCAGGCAGGGTGGGAGTTTTCTCTTTGTCTTTGGGCTCAAGGGCCGAGGGGTGGTCGAGGGTGGGGGGCCCCGAGGCCCAGGCCTGGGTCCGGGCCAGGCCCTTCTCCTGGACCCCTCAGCGCGGCGGCGCGCCCTCCCCTCCCGGGGCGNCAGGCCATATAGAAGTTATGAGAAGTTGATAGAGACTTGAAGTAAAGAATTTGTGCTTTCAGACTGACATAACTCATCCTTAAAAAATTAAAACCCCATTTTCTCCTATGGCCTGTGATTTTTGCAGTATGAGAACTGCAGAAAATTCATGGAAAAGATACCTTTCTTCACTTAAGTAGATTTTTCTTTGGGCGAGACTGTTGGTTTGTGAAAACTCTATGGCACAATAAAAGAAACCTCTTTTCCTAAAGCATAAATAGACTCTTAAAAAGTACAACTCTGACCAAAATCAAACTTTTCACTTCTGAAAAGTTTATGGTAAAGGAAAAAAACATTGGGAAAGAAAAAGTATTTTAAAGGTTTCCTATAATTTCTTACCAATCCTTTTTTTCCATTCTGTTAATAATAAACTTTCTGTTATATTGCAACTGTTTAAGTGTGAACCTTGTTTTGCCCCAAAATTTCTTTACATTTTCCTTAATGAATTCATATTCCACTTATACACATAATTAGATTTCGTGAGTTTGGCATTTAAACCAGCGTCAAACCACGACACTTTCTCCAACCAGCTGCCTGAAGCATCCCACTGCATTTCATTAGAAAATGATCTGGTGTGTGGGTTAGCTTAAAGGGTCGTTGAGCAGGCTGCTGGCTACATCAATGGCAGACTTGCTCTTCCAGGATAGCTGTGGCCAAGTTACTTTAATTTCTCTCAGGTCCACTCTTGGATTCAAGGAAAATAAGAAAAAAATAAAGACAAGGGGTGAGCTCACTCTGTTGGTTGTGCATGTAAGTCCACACCTTAGATAATCTGCTGGTGAAGAGTCACGGTTCCCAGAAGTTCAAGGATGTCTCAGGGCCTCTGAAAATCAGCTCCAACAGGACCCAGTAACACCTGGAATGGTGAGGAGAGGAACCATGACACTCCTTGTGCCTGCACCAAAGTCCCTGACAGAACTGGCAAAGCACTGAATTTATTTGCTTTAGATTGAGCTGATTAGAACAACAGCTGGAAAGGTGAGTGTCTTTAATTGTGGACAATAATTTATGACTTACATTGGATGCCTCACAGTAAAAAATAAACTGTTTATTAATAATGGTTTTAAATCTCAGTTCCCGTTTTAAGCAAAATAAATTTAAGTAAGCAGTCCCAGATGAACTTCTGGTAGGAGGGAGTTTACTGGGAAAATTAAGTTAAAAAAGAAAAAAAGCTATTCAGAATTTACTAGTGTTCATTTACCATCCTTAAGGTTTGTGAGGAGTGTAGTGCAATGTAGCACTTACACTTCAAAGGTTTTCATAAACCACTGTCAACAGGCATAATTCTCCTCTGGATGAGAATTTGGACTCTCGGAACCTCTCTCATTTCTTATTTTCTTAGTACTGTAAATGTATTTTGTACACACACATATGCATATACACACTACGTATATTTATATATACACATTTCCATATACTAATATACATGTATACATATAAATTCTTCATGATGAAAAGCCGTTTGAGAGTTTCTCTCCACAAATAAAATGCCCAGTTCAAGCTGGCAAGCTCTTCAGAATGCAGCATGAGATGGAAAGGGCAGTAACTAAACACCAATTTTGTTACTGGAAAATGATCAGTTTCCTGTCATACATCAAATTCCTTCTCTAACCATGGGTAGATGAATTAGTACCAGACATTCAGAGGGATTTAGGTTTGCAAAGATGTAAATAGAAAACTTACAGGAATTTCTTTAATACCTGATGCTCAGGGGAGCTAGACATCTTGGGGGAATTTTGAGAATTGCTCTGTGTGCCTCTTTCTCTCCTAATTCATTTCAACAGGTGAAGTGCTCTCTGCCTTGGCTCTTCCTATTTAGAAAATGTCAAAACCAGTGATTTCCTTCCTCACCAGGAAGGATCAGGAGAGTGAGGCACTCCAGCAAGCAAGTCATTGAAAAAAGGAGATAGATGAAGGAATATGAAAAGTTTAATGTATTGCTGCTCACCTTTATCAGACGTGAATGACCTATGAAATATTTATCATCAGAACCACTGTCCTCACATGGGCAATGCTACCCTGAGCCTAGAGAGGATCGCTGCTTTCCTTCTTTTCCACTGAGCAAGAAATGCTTCTGCAGGTTTGGAGGAGAGGAAAGCTTCACACATGAAAGCAGGGCTCAGCTCCAACACTTTTCCTCAGCAGTGACAGAGTATGCAGTTGGTCATGAGGGTCTACTAAACACACAGAGCTGAAAACCAGCCCCCACCACACAACAGACCTGAGATCTGTTGGGAACTCACTGTTCTATCAGCATTCATCACAGGACCACTATGGTCCAAATGTAAATGTCCCATGCAGAGTTCTGGGATCATGGAGTCATTGCACCACGTCATATGAATCTGGCACATTTGTATTTTGATTTTCTACAAGCTGTGGTCCCACACAGAGATGTTTTCAGGTTGCCATCCTCTCTAATGCAATAAGGCTTTCTGTGCTCCCTGCCCTCAGGTTCTGTTTCCCATCCATGCTCCAGAATTATTACTAAAGTAAGTGCTGGAAATGCACCTGCCAGCACAGTTGCACAATATTGAATGGAGAAAACACCTTTGTGTATTTAAAACAAAAGCCCAAAAGTTGACACACATCTCTGACAGTGAAGTTAGGAAGGAGTTTAACAAGAAGCCAATCTGTGAGCAACAGAAGCTGCAAAGCCTTGTTTCCTTTGGCTCCCTGGCTCAGGGCTGGGTGAGTTTCTGGGTAATAACACACAAAACCCAAGTCAGAACACCTCCTATAGCAGGAATACTTTTCCTATGAGTAGTCTGAGGGATTTGGAGATTTACTTGAGATTACAGGTCAACTTTTGTTCCTGATTGAGGGGCATGAATTTAACCTCTCCTCAATGGCTTATCTTGCTATTGCTGACGTACCTAGCTGTTTGTCGGATTTGGTTGGAACTTAACGTATTAAGGTGTAGAGTCTGACTTACAGTGTGATGGTGGAAATCTCTTTAGAAAACCAGGCTTAAAAATCCCCCAACAAAACTAAGTAATTGTAGTTTGACTTGTCTACTTCATCTGTGTTAACTCTTGGGAAGTTACTGAAGCAAGTTCACGAACCATCACTGATGCACAGCATGGGAACCCTGCTGATTCTAATTGCTGGGAGGATTGGTTGGAGCATTAAGTGAACCATTTACTGGACTAATAAACACAGAGCTTAGTGTTCCTATAGGAAGCACCAGTAACTTTTGATACAAGGCAAATGAACGTGGAAGATCTTTGCTTGTGGATGTAGTACCTGCAAAGGAGCAGGTACTCCTGAATTTGTTTCACTGGAGTCATAACATCTTTCTGAGTAACGTTTCCAAATGAAGGACTACTGAGAAATCCAGACATTGTCCATTTTCTCCCTAGGATACATCCTGCTAGGGCTTTGTATAGATCATTAATACATTATCTGCTGAGCCATAAGACAACAAGCAAAGCCAGAGAAATGCAGTCTAGTGAAATTTGACAAGAGTAGAGGATGCATGGGTTTGCTACTTAAATAAATAAATGTTTAAATATTTAAACAAAAATTTTGGTTTGAAAGGAAAAGCTCCGTGCAAGGGAGAGGTCAGATGAAAGCTGATGTTTTCTGGACCCATAACAGATACAACTACTGACCCAAAAAACCTGAATACAGGAAGCTTTGCCGGGTTCCATTTGAATGGATAATGAATGGCTAGAGCAGTTAAATGAGAAGAGATGTTCTGTGATGCTAATACATAAAGCTCTAAAAGGAGGCAATTGAATTGCTTTGATCAAGTAAAGAAAGAAATCCCCACCTTAGCTCTTCCCAGCAGAGATGGTTATCTTGGCAAACCTGAGGAGAAGTGGCCAGGCTTGCTCTGAGTCAGTGTTAGCAGTCTCCTGATGGCTCCCCATGTGACCTTGCTGTACAGGAAGGCCTCGAGACAGAGGGGAGAAGTAGCCTGAGTAAGAGTAATTCCATGTTGTTGCCCCGACAGCGTTATTCCCCTGCCCCCCTAGGGGCAAGTCACAGTGTTTCACATGGCAGTGGCAATGGGAGCCCCTATTCACCACACACAGCATGGACTGTTTCATAGCAGCCCCAGGTATCCCCTCTGAACATGACTGTCAAACAGGACCATTCTGTTTTCTTGGCTTCAGTGGAAATGCTCCATCTGCTAGCAAAACACTTGAAATTAGGATGTAATTCTGCTCTGAATATTAGCAACCAAATGACCAAAATATGCATTGTTTCCCAATCCTCTCACAGGGAGGGTGATGCCTGGAGCTCCAGAAACTTGGTGCCTTTCCTTCCTTCATGTTCTCACCAGTATAACCTCTCACCTACCTCAGTTGTATTTTCACCTCCCACCCCTCTTTGACTCCAGCTCTTTACCAAACCCCAGCCACTTGGGCTGAGTTTGGAAGAATAAGTGATTGTGAGAATATCTTGAGGGAGTGTAATCAGTGACTGAATCCAAATACAGTTATTCAGCTATTGTTCATTCAGCACCATGCCTGAGAGAAAATGAAATTCTGACCTTTGGCTATTTTGTAATCGAAAAACTGCTGATGATATTAAGACAAATATTTTCTTGCATACTTGTGGGAGACATCTGCTGAAATCAAAGGAAAGTTTCCCACTATTTTAGAGTTTAGTGTGTCAGAGCAACTGAACTTCTCAGAACTCCTTGCAGGTGTCCAGCACATCACCATTAAAAGGTATGCTCCCATTTAATGGACTTGCATGTACAGTGCTTGCCAAAAATCAGGCATCTTTGCCTGCACAAATTCCGAAAGCTCCTTAAACCTGGCAATGTTCCTAAACCAAACACTTCTCAGGTCTTTGTTCCTCTGCAACAATATGTGCTTTATGAAATAGCATAGGGCTCAAAATCACAGTATATTTTAAAATTATAGAAAATGTTTCACATGTCAAACTGGAAGATACACAGAAAACTTCATGTTGACCATCTGTGTTTGACCACTGAGATAATACTAATTTCTGGAGTTCTGGGTCACAAAATTCTATTCATTTCAAAAGCTGGCTGAAAGATCACTTGGCTTGAATCTTGTGTATCTTGTACAACTTCCTGGCTGTGTAGATGACATGTTGCAGCAATCAGCACAGAATATTTAGAGGAATAAAACTGAGCAGTATTTGAACACTGGGGGAGTTTTCAAAGGACATTGCAAATACACTCAATCCATCATTTGTTTTGCATTTCTCTAAACCACTTATATTCCATGGGAAATATAAGTAAATTTTGATGGAGAGAGGAATGGAAGAGGGCAAGGAAGGGAAAACAAGAAAATGTAAATACTTGAAGTGGAAATTAATATTGAAGAAATAGTTATTTGTGCTAAATAACTATTCCCAGGCTGAATATTAAACATTTTCTGTTCAAATAGAAACCAAACTATCTGTGTAACATAAGCATAGGTGAGAAACAGGAGTTTATTTCAAGTAAATATATATTTTTCAATTAAAATAATCACTCAACCAATTCTACAATTTAATCAAGGCTCTGCATGACTGCTGGGGTTTTGTGTATATACCAAGCCTTTGGGCACACATTGGAGCATCAGGGGGGTAGGGACTGTCCCAGTGCCCAGCGCTACAATTTCTTGAGTTGCCTTCTGAAGTCTTGCACGTGCTTTCTTTGTCACATACTGACAGTGACTCCCACTGATGTTGGGCTAGGAAACTGGAGCATTCAGTTCACCTGTCTTGGCCTGGGAGATCCCCCTGCCTCATTTTGCTTCCCATTCCCCAATTCACACACACTGTAGTTTATTTTGTATAGCTGCCTTCCTCCTTCCTCTACTGGGAAAGCTTTTAAGGTTTTGTCTGGCCCTAAAATTAAATCTAATAGAAGAAGCAGGAATTACCCAACTTTGGGAAATAATGTGGACAAGAGGACAAGCATGGCTGTTCTTCCTGTTGTCCTCCCTATTGCAAGAAATCTTGGTGTTGATGTTGTGTCTGAGACATCACTCAAAAGCCATTCATGAGCTGCCAGCCATGGGCTCGTGTAGTTCCTTTTGATCTCATTTGTGCTTTGGCTTCCTCAGCTTCCAGCAGCAAGAAGCTCCATGAACAAACCGTGCTTTTTCCGGACAAGAGCACAACAAACCAAACAATGCCCACACAGATGACATTTTGGCTTTCCTCCCCGCTCGCCTCAGTCCACCCCCAGCTGCAGACAGTCATGGAAGAGACACAAAACAACCTGTGCAGGCACAGATACCTCAAGCTGAGCACATGCACCGAAGATATGCCAAGAGCTTTGATCCAACCAGCCATTCTGTGCTGGTCTGCTCACAGCTCCTCCTCTTGTATTGCAAACATAAATCAGAGAATGGAGAAGGAAGGTTGTCCAGTTCATGCCCATGCTGTGCACTGGAACCACCGCAGTTACTGAGCTTGCCCCAATGCCAGTTCTGAGTCTCCCTCAACCCCAACCCTTCCTGCAGTGTTTTCTGTAACAATTTCCATTTTCCTTCCCTTCTTCTGGGACAGAGGAGGGTAAAAGGAGAGCATACAGCACACTTGGGCGGGGAAAAAATTCTCCCTGGTGGGCTTTCAGAGCAGGCTGGTTGTCTTTGGAACTATGGCTGTGTTAAAGCCTCATTGTGCCCCTCCATACCCACAAACTCCTCACATTTCGTTTAGTCCTTCAAGGTGGATGGGGAGCAGAGATAAGCTCACTCAGTGCTTTTGAGATGGTGATCAGGGGCAGGAGGGTATTTCATAAAGCTGTTGCTAGTGAAGGTCCAAGGTTTCACTCCTTAGTCCTTCTCCAACACATAACACATTCAGCTCACTTGTCCTGCAAAGCATCTCATGGACCTAATGATGCTATACAAATATGATGTAGCATCAAATTTTTGCAAGACAAAACAGGAACAGAGGATGAAAATCAAGTGCTGGCAAGAAAAGCCTTGCTAGAACAAAATAATTTCCAGACTGGAGAGCTGAGGGAACATTATCTTCAGAGAAGTGGGTTTCTGAGTTGCTTTGATCAAATGAGCTTCAAAGGTGATTGCAGCCCCAGAAGTGTTTTCCTAAGCAGTATCCTGTGAGATGGGGAAGGGCAGAATTCAGGCAGAAGCTTTCTCCTGTACAAAAGCCTTGCCACTGACATTGTCAAGGGATCTGTTGCACTCCATTGTGTCCATAATCTTCAAATTAAAGCTCCCTAAATCCACAATAGTCTAATAAACCACAAGCCTGTAACAGCCCCTTCAATTTTCCACGTTAATAATCCATGGATTAAGAGTCCCTTTGCTGCTACAATAGCCAGAACTGATCTTCTCTACTGTGTCAATGACCCATGAATTATAGGGCTGTGTCTCAGATGGTTAGATAATACTTCACTCAAGTCCCAGTGATAGATTTTTCTAAAAGGACAGATTCAGGACTCTGTTTTGAAGTAAAAGCACATCATGGCATTCTCATTTTTGGAAGTGCTCTTCCTATTCCTTTTGACAGTAACCCCACACAAAAGCACAGCCCCCTTTTTATCATATCAATGCATTTGTTTTGCAATAAATGGCCTGGTCGCCTTTCATTTACAACTGTACATTTAATATGTCATGTGACAGTTTAATGAGAGGCACAGTTTCATAACTGGTTAATCAACTGATTCAAAATCCTTCCATTTTCTTGTAATAGGGCCTTATAATAGTGTGGAATATTTTATACTGATTTGTGGATAGCACTTTTTAACAAACTTGTATCACTTAAGAACCTTTTATTACTCATTTACTATCAAGTACACACAGCATATCCAGCAGTCAAATCAGAGGGCAAAAGTAAGCAGAGCAGAGTCACTTCAGAACCGCTGCACAAATCCATCATCAGTAAAATGTTTATCGACTTCTCCGATCAGGAACGAGCAGGCTTCAGTATCAGCTGCACGATTTCACCTTTGCAAATACCACTGCAGCCAGCAGCCTGGATTTTGCGTATGGATTGAAGTGCCCTGTCATCCACTGGCGTGGAAAGCTATGTGATGGGTAGGAGCAGACAGATTGTCTCCATGGCATTTTCACTGGGGGGCATGGTCCCAGTGGCACGTTTTCTGCCGGGACAGAATGCCAACGCATTTCCTTTTTTTCCCCTTTACTTTTTAAAGCAGAAACCTTCATCTTGAACTCAAAGCCACACAGCTCACTGCACTTTGTTGCAGGGTTGTTAAGCCAAGGAATGCCTATTAGGTTAGCCAGCCATGTCGTCATCAAAGCCTGGCTGTTCCATACCATATCTTTTACAACATTTGATTCAGACTCCTATAACTCAGACCGTTTAAAACTACTCTGTCAGTTCTGCTAGACATGGGAAGAAGCTCTGCATTGCAAGTAATCAGCTACTTTTACTTCTGCTGCAACATCCTAATGTGCACTGAACAAGAAGGTTGGGGTTATTTTGCCTTTTGCAGGGCAATAAATCATCTACTCAAAAGTTAGAGCAGTAATGCTTTGGGGCATGTAAAGCTGTGGCCATGACTCAGGTGCCATGGTGATTCCCAATAAGGAAGGATCCATTACTTTCTGAAGAAATGTATTTACTGATTTTCTGGTTTTCCAGATAGTCAGTGAAGGTCAGTTTTGTAAATCACCCCTAGACACTATGAGAGTTTATTAATAGGGGTCCCAAGTAAAGACTTGTTAACATCAGTTCTGGAGCTTAACTCTAGTCTTTCAGTGTCAGAAAGATCAGCACAGCATCTATAGACAATTAAAATTATAGTCAAAGTCACAGTGAGGCAATCACTCTGGTGGCTGATAGAGAGTGAAGACAAATTTCTGATGCAACAAAGAGAGAATGATAGGAGCATGGAACAGTAACAGATGATGAATTTTTACTGTTTGTGTAGCAACTGTGACAAGTGTCAAGTCAAAGTGAAGTAAGTTTTGTGCTGCTGGCTACCACTTGTGATGTGATCCTGCACAAAACCCTGCAGTGCCTCAAATAATTGGATTCCCCTTAGCTGGCTGCCTAGTTTACAACTATCAGAATCTCACCTCTTATTTCACTCTGGTGAGATTTTAATGGCTTACTTCATTGTGTTTTAGAAGATGATAAAACATGGGTCTGAATTGCCCAAATATATCTTGGGCTGCAGCTCGGATTTGTGAGACCAGATGTACTGCACTAAATGGCAAAAATAAAGAAACCTGACCCATTTGCCTCACGGAGAGGCACTAAAATTCTGTCATCAATTCATTTCCCTTTGCAAACAGGTGTAGGAACAATAACTGTATTGTCATTAGCCAGCATATAGAATCAATGCTAGGAACAAGCCCATACTAGCTGATCCACATGCAATAGAAAGTGCTGTTTTATGTCCTACAACTGCGAGGACCTGAGCAATGACTCTCCCCCTGACTTTGACACAAAGTCAACATTGTCTTCTGAACCCATCTCAGCCTTTAAGATGTCCCTGCAATATTTTTTCTGGTTGTTATACTGAGCACAATGTTTATCTTGTTATACTATTTGTACAGAGCAGACTGTGTTTCCATAAGGAAAATATCGAGTGTCAAGCATCTGAAAGTCCAAAGGACCATGTACTCAGCCAGGGTTCCTGCTCCAGAGATGGGGCAACCAGTGGGAACACGATGCCAGTGCTGAGCTCGCAGCGCTCAGCATTATGGTCTTCAGACCATCCCGTGATACAAACAGCAGCAGCATCATATTCATTCACTCATTCAGTCCTCATTAGAAGAATAATTGCTACTGTCAGACCTGTGGTAGCTTTTCAGGTTGGGTAGTGCTGTGATTCCCATTTAATGATAAAATACTAAGCCTTGAGAAGCGAGGACAGGGCAGCACATGCAACTGTCACACAAACAGCAGAGCCTGTCACTCCTCTCATGCCAAGACAGCCTAGTTCCCAATGTGAATGGGATCAGGAGAAGCCTCACTGGTGAGTTCCCCAGCCAGTCCTTTGGAGATGAGGGCAGGAGGGACACCTAAAGGACAGCTCAGGATATCCCCACGGCCACTGCACTCGAAGGCACTGTGCAGGCTTTGTGAGCTTGCCCACCCCTCCGTCCCCCCTGCCTCCAGCAAATCCCTACGTGCTCTCAATATACACACAGCTTGTTAGCAGCTCTGCAGGGTTCCCAGGAGCAGTGAATGAACAGAAACTGGGATTGTATGATCATAACAACCAGCTCAGTTTCTTCTGTCTCCTAAGCCTCCTCCCCAAGCACCGGAGGAGTGGCTTCAGAGGAAAGGCCATGAATTTTTTATTTCCCTGAGCAGAGGGTGATTTTGCCTGGTCAAAGCTATATACATTGTTCCTCGTTACTAGGGCAACAGGTACCTTACAAATGCTGATAATACATAAACGAATACAACTCTGCAGTTTGCTCTTTCTTTCCAGTGTAGCTTAATAACCCGTGTGGATGCTGCGAGCCGCCTCTCTCCCGCTGGGATAAATGAGCATTTCAGGAAGTATTATCTCCCTCCAGCCTGTGCTCCATGGTGCCTGCACAAAGAGGAGGCACTGAACTGGGGAGCTGGGCCACTATCAAAAGGCAGAGTGGTTTCAGAAAGCTCCAGGGAGGAGTGGGAATGGCTGTGGAAGCACCACACAAACCTGCTGTGGCACTGCTGCCTTCCTGGAACAGCAGAAGTTCCTTAGTACTCAACGTCTAGAGGGAAGAAATCCTGGAGCGAACACTCCTTAGTTCCATGTTGTGGCTCCATCAGCAGCATCAAGAGCTAACTGGATTAGGGGCTGTTTGTCAAACTCCACCTCACTCCCCCTCTCATGTCCGAGCCCCTTTGAGACACATGCCCAGTTGTTAAGAGAACACTCCAGTTCCCCAGTGCTCTTTCGGTGAGAGCAGGGTTAAAATGCTTCCCTGCTCTCCTTAATCCCTCTCACATGATTTAGTCAACACCAGTGGGGGAGAAGGACTGGCAGGTTTTGCCTCGGTGGCTCCATCTCCTTCAGAAGTCAGGGAGGAGGGCTGAATCCAGCACTGCACTCAGGCTGGATGCTGTGGGAACTGCAGAAATTCAACACTGAGCACACCCAAAGGTACTGTAGGCTGCAGCTGCAGCACCCGTGGGCTCAAGACCTGCTCCTGCTCTAGCCTCAAGGCTTGATTTTTTCCACTGCTCAGCACAATTTAAACCTGGAAACAGAAAAGACAAAGAGGAATTTTAAATACACATTTCTGCTCCTGTCCAGAGCTGCTGTAGCATTTGTTCAGTGATAGGGAGATGATTACTATGCAGTAACAGTGGGGAAAAGCCACCAGGAAACAGGAGCAAGTGCACACTACTGTGCTGGATGCACTCCTCCTCAGTGGACCAATATATCAGTGATCTAGCTGCAGAATTTAATTTTCAAAGGCAACTCTGCTGTTAGAGAAACTGAATAAGTGGCTTTATTTCTGAGGACCAGAGATAGCTCAAGATGCAGTAGGCTAAAAGGAGCTCACAAGGAAAAAATACAACCCATTAACCAAAGCAACTCAAAATATAACAACTTATCCTCACTTTCTCCCACCCCCCTTCCTTTCCTGTTTTGGGAGTTTGTTTAGTTTAGTTTTTTAGAAAAAGAATCATAGGGGCATATATTTCAACTATTTTATGCTTGCTACCTTTGTCCCCATGATCTAACAATAACACAAATAACTTAAATAATGTATGTTTAACTTCCTTCCAAAAGCAAAACACAGGACGCATAGTGTACTCTCTCTCAGAGAGCTTTACAAGCACAAAACCAGGACAGTTTTACAGACCCCATTCTTGTCCTGGAAGACTTGCTGCTGCTGCAGGACAAGGGGCTTTTATTGAAATCCAAGCAGAAAAGTAAACATTTGAAATAAAGCTAAACAAGAGTTTAGTTGTTGAGGAAAAGACAGTCATCTGTCAGCAAATGGCAAAGCTAGCTCTTATGAGTGGGGTGCTGAACTGGGACTCCAGCATTGGGGTTTAACCACTGTAGTCTGAATCCTTTCTGCCTAATGAGAGGGCTCCCTGCTGGATCAAATTTGAAGTGCTGTTGGCTGCTTGGAAGCACTACCCATATGACAAATAGATCTGCGGAAGACAAAGCTGGCTTCCATGTCTCAAAACCATTGAAATATGCTACTGAAGAATTCCCACGGGGAAAACACTGTGAGGTCACCACCTCCCACTGAAAGCCACCAGCCAAAGGTGCCTGTCTCAGCTGTGAGTTTACTACTTTCCCATTTTATTTCCCCAGACCTTGCCTGCACTGTTCTCTAACGCAAGCCAACCTTTCAGGCTACACGTGGAGACACCAGGTAAAGGGAAGAGATTGCCCTGTATTCCCATAGGAAGTACGTCAGCCAAGAAAGACATTAATATGCTGTAACCAAGTCAGGCAAGGACTACAGCACAGGACAGACCAAGAATGGCATTTTTTCAGCCTGGAAGGGAAAGAGCTGAGGACAGGTGCATCTAATGGCTTTCTCCAGCCATCTCATAGGTGGCTATGATGAAGACAAAGGCAGATGGTCTTTCTTTGTGTAGGGATTGGTCTAAATGACCTGTGAATTTTCTTTCCAAACTCATTTTTTCTGTGATTCTATGAAACCATTCTAGTAAGAATTGTTTGCAGAACACGACATTTGAAGTAATTGACTCCTGGAGAATGTGTAAAGCTCAGTTTCACCATAAACTCAAAGGAAAAAAAAAAAATCTATGAAGTCCTTACTTTGCCTCTGGATGACTTGCCAACCCAAACACCTGTTTCATATGGGTAGAATGCAACAAATAGCTGACCCATATCTGTAATTAATCTTGAGGGCATTTTGATTTTTCAGAGGATTAATGCACCCGATGTCTTTAATAAAAAACAAAAAGCCAAAACAATCTAACCCTTCTTGAAATCAAGCAAAACCTAAAGCAGATGGCCTTGCAACTATTGTTGCAAAGCAAACAAATATTCCATAGTTCAGCTCAGCTTCAAAGAAGTTCAGCATCAAAAACCTGAGTAAGCCCAGAGAATGTGTTACCTTTGGCAATCAGTAGGGCTTCAGATTTGCAGTATCACTTCTGATCTATGCAGATTGCTAATCAAAAATGACTATTCAGATTCTAATAAAAATAAACCTTCAAATAACTTCAGATGTAAACCATGATTGAGACTGAAACGTCAAGTATTCGAAAGAGTTCTTTGACTGAACTAAGGATATACAGACAATCTCATGCCAACAGATTATGCTTCAGTTTTTGGTTACGTAGAGCATGTGAAAACTAATAGAAGTGGCCTACCAGCCCCATTTCCCACTCTGCTTTATCAGAGTGACACCATTAGACCTTGGCAAAAGCAGGGCACAATCCAACATGCCTGGGAAATAGCAAGACCAGGACATTTTTTTAATTACATTTTTTCTTCATGACAAGATTGGACCAGATGATCTTCCCAGATCCCTTCCAACCTGCGCTGTGCTATGATTCTATGCAGCATTTCTCATAACAACAGAAATGTCTTAGACCAGCTGAAATTTCCAACATACAGTGCCTTACTGAACCTCCCTCCTCCTCAAGGTACACTTTTGACTTGCTTGTTCTAAAATTTTTCATTTAGAAATCACTTATAATGAAATATTTCTTTCCTTCCTCTTCAGATTTTCAGGTGTTACCCAGTTTCTCTGGCAGGCAAACAAGAGTGACACCATGCCTTATTTATGGGACAGAAGTGCTCTGGAAATCCATTGCTGGGATATATGGAAGGGGAACGAGGTGAGAGGAAGAGAGCATGATCACTTTATACCCTAGATGAGACTGGTATCACTGTACAGACCCCTTTACACCACAATTCCTACAAGCGTTGACAGGCACGGATGATTTTGCCTAGAATGGAGAATGTGGGAGGGAAGGATTAATTACAGCGCATGTCAATGCATCTGACCTGTTTCAGACTGAAAAACCTTCTCTGGGGCTGCCATTGAGGTGGCTTTGGTGGAAATCCCTGTTGCCAGATATTGTATTTCTCTTTTCTCACATGCTTCTCAATATCTACCAAAAAAAAATTAAAAAAAAGTGGCCTGTGCAGAAGTACAAGAAGGCAAAGTTTCTCCTCCCTGTGCCCCAGACAATGTGAGGCATCTACAGCATTTCTCAAACATCTATCTTGTTAGAAATTTTTTTTGGTGTTTTAGTACCAGCATCTGGCAGACACAGCTTAAGTTTCAGCATATTAATCAAACTCCTCCACACCCCATCAGCACTGATCTTGGCATACGGCTACTTTTATCTCAGGGACTCCTTGAGCTGTGTGCCCTGAGTCTACAGAAATTCCCCCCATCCCTCAAACCTCAGGAGACAGACAAGGTTATGGTCCTGGAGGGAGATGCTGAGGGACTGTTGGAAGAAGAGGAGAGAGCACTGAGGGCTCTCAATTTTTAATATTAATACGCTAGAAAGGATTTTAGGACTAGAACAAAGCCTAAACCATGCAACATGAATTCATAACACTGGAAAATGTAAGGATGAGACGTCATAGTTAAGTGTGATTTTTTTTTCCCCCTCATTCTTGGATGTGTCTGATATGGAAAAGGAGAAGTGGGGAGAAAGTACAGGTTTACTTTCTCTCTAGAAGTCAGGATACCTTTCCATGACAAAATCCATCTGACAGTTTCACTGTTCCTCCCAGGTCTCTCCAGAGGACTGAAAACTCAACTTGTAAGAGAAACTGGAAATATGTGGCAGCAACGATGTGTATTTTGCTCCTAACACTGGGTCAGAGCACCCAAGACCAGAGAAGAGTCCTAAAGCCCCATCTTTCCATCAATCCATCCCAACCACTCCTGTTTGCGTCACTGATTGTGTTTGCTGCTACAAGACGCTGTAGACCATTGCTTGTAATCAGACTCACATGAACAACAGTTCCTTTGATCTTCAAAAGGGTTTCATTTCTTTGATTATGAGTTTATCAGTAGCACATACTCAGGCTGCAGACACACAGTTTAGTCTTAACCCATTTTGAATGCAGGTACACAGCCAGCGTCTTTTATGCTGTATCCAAGTATTCATTGAGATAAACTGCCTTAGCTTTTCCAGGAAACAGCCCTTCTTGGCAGGTGCAACAGGGTGAGCTTCTCAAGATATCAAGAACCATCATGACTAATAAACTAGTTGTACTGTGACTTTTCCCTGAAGTTGAACTCTCAAATACACCATATTCCATATCAATCCCAACCACAGTACATTAAACCTACAGCATCTTTACATATGGTTTGACTCTCCAGCATTGTCTAAGCAAAAGGGTGTCAGATAAAAAAACCCACAACACACTAGTAACATTTAGAATTAGGGGTAGGAAAGGATGTTCTTTTCACTACACTAAGTTCCAAACAAAGTCAGACATTACCTTGGGAACTACCACACAGGCAGGTACAGCCCAAAAATGAAAAGAAGTGGAATATCAGCAAAGAAAGAGAAGTAGTAATTAATTACTTTGCATCCGAATTTGGTAGCTGATTTAGTTTCGGAAACACTGACAGGAAACAGCCCAGAACACCTGTTGCTGTTTAGGCAAAAAAGGCATTAAAACAAGAGTTAAAAAAAAAAGCAGTTGTTTTTTTGATGTTTGGCAGCCTATAGCTAATTCTACAAAATCTGGTTGATTTTAATAGCAATCTGCTCAGCTCCTCACTCTTTACAAGGAGATCAAATTTTGTTTGAGGTGCATGTGATGAAATTGTGTTACCCAACTGTGTGTGGGGAAGAAGGACTTGCCACGGAAGCTCCTCTGGCCATGCCCTGCAGTCTGCTCCTGTTCCCTCTGTTTTATCACAACTTTCTCCAGCCTTCTGCTGCTGGTCCAGGCTCCTGAGCTCTTTGCAGCTCTTTTCTGTGGGCATCATCAAGCCAAATACAAAGATCCTGCCAGAAAGTTAGAGTATTTCTATAGAAATCTAGAATATTTCTAAAAATATTCAGAATCAAAAAAAACAAGTCAGATTTTTTTTTTTAAGGGTTAAAATTCCTTCCAAAACGGGACCCTTTTTTTTTTTCAGGAAAGCTCAACATGCTGTTTAACTTATTCAAATATCTTGAAAAGCCCCATTACAGCATTGAACACCTGGAGCTGGACATGCTTGGGTTTGGATGTCTGCTCCTAAAAGCAACAATAACTTGTGCTGTTGTGGGTAATTCAGTTTTGGAAGCAGAAGCCTTGATTTATATGAACTCCATGCTAATGAGGATTACTTCCAGTTTGTTACAGATTTCAGCACTGAAATTAAGTGGTTTTCTTGCCAAATTTGGGTCCAATGTGAGTTGAAGAATTTTGAAGAGCTTCAGTCCTTTTTATAAAACTGCAGCGTGGCTTGCAAACCAGCTTTTACATGTTTGGGGTTACCCAGCACTAAAAAGTGTCGTTTTATCAGATGCAGCTGACTGAAAAATGAAAAAAACACTCCCTCTTTCCTCCCACTCTAAAAGCATTTAAAATGCAGTGTTTCTGGCAACCTGGCTGGGTGGAGGCAGTTGGCAAAGTGGTTTGTAATGTATAAAATACAGAGGGACAGATGTTCAGCTGATGGCTTTAACAGATACAACAGCAGCATGAGGATGACAGCTCTATTAGATTTCAGGAGGTGATGTGTCACTTGTGCAGTAGGCTACTCCACAGCTTCATAAAACCCACTTTTTATGGGGTGAGATGAGAGAGGTCCAGATAAAAGTGACATAAAAGTGCTGGTCATGAGCTTGATTTTCTGGAAATCACATTAAATAGGAGTTCACATCTGCAGATGAGCTCTGTGGCATTCCCAGTCGGCAGCAGAGCCTCTCCTTGCAGCCCACTGCTCCCTGGTGCATCCTTCACCTGGCTCTTACACACAGGTGTAGCTGATACTCTTTTCAGAGGAAAAGAACTGCCCATTGCCCAGAGCATTGCCACATGATGGACATTTAGAGAAGACCCACTCTCAAACCAGTAATATCACAGCAACATGGTATTGCCAGTGACAAAACCCAGGCTGGAAATCCATATGATCCATGAAGCAGGAACAGTCTCATCTCCAGCAATGTCCATATCATTAGTTTTAGCTTCTCCAGTCTTTGCTCTTTGCCTGTAACCTTCTTCCACTTCATCTTGTACTTCCTTTTAAAATGTCTTTTTCAGCTCTTGAATCCCAGGTGTTTCTCTTTCTTCAGCTGACACTCAGGCTGTGCATCAGGCAGCCATCATGACTTGGCAAAGGTTTACTGGGTCAGCGAAGGAAGACCCTCAGATCCAGATTTTTGCTATTAAAGTTGTCAGTCCTGCAACCCCTTAGAGACTCCAACAGCATGAAAATTAAATCTACGGATTGAATTATCCTGTGCTTTTATTTTTTCTGCCTTAAGTGCACATGTGGTCTTGTCATCTTGTCATTTTTATCACTGTTGGAGATAGTCCTCCAAAAAATAGTGGGCTAAACCATCCAATTTTTGTTCTTGCTGAATACCAAATATGGACTCTGCAAACTGCATTTACTTATTCTGCTTCATCTATCACGTTCTTACATTCTGTCATACATAATGCTTATGTAACATTTTCAATCAAAGCAATTTTGGGTGATTTTTTTTTTGGTTTTGTTTCTTAATTTGGTTTTGTTTCTTAATAGGATTTTTAGCCTCCTAGAACAAAACAAGGAAAATTACTGTTTTCAAACTCCAACAATACTATGCTAAGATTCCTAAAAAAAAATTAGACCAGCAACTTGGAGCACATGAGGAGAATTTGTCACAGGCAATAACCTGCAAACTGATGTCCTGTTATCAATAAGTAGGAGAACCTGGAAACATCTGTGCCCTGCCTGGCAATCAGTCAGAGGAGAAGGTAAAACTACTACGGTGATTCTGACCTGTCGATCTCAGTCCTTAGCCAATCACACTTGGTGACTGGGAATCAAAACACAAGAGCCCCTGAAGATCCAGGGCAAAGAGTATACAGACAACAGCTCTAGAAAAAGTGATACTATTTATTTTAAAGGTAAAGTTCACTTCTATCAAGCTTTCTGTCCAAAACCTCTAGCCAACTAAGATAAAACCCAAATCCGTGAAAACTTTTGCTTCACATGCACATGGTACAGCAACCTCCTTTCTGCTAACACTAACATAAAACAGGCAGAGAAACTTGTACATTTTTTACTTAGGAAAGAGAGAGCAGATGACAACCAAGAGTTGTGCAAACCCCACAGTATGAGGACCCAAAAGAATGGCTATGCAGGAGTGTAAACAGAGTTTCTGTCCCACTGCTGTAGCCATGCACAGCCTGAACAGAAACAAGAATCTGGTGAGAATTCAGATAACTAAACAACAGCCAAGAGTTTCAGGTGTGATGTGTAAGTTGCTTACACGATTTTTGGTTGTCAAGTTTAAGGCTTCTTAAAAAACCTAAGCAGCTGGAGCCCTTCACCCTTGCTCGAAAAGCTGCTTCAAGCTGGGCAATCTTAAATAGTGTAAATAATAAAACCGGGTCTGTTGCAAAGCTACATTTCCTGGAAAACTTAGTAGGAAAGGACAAGATTTTGGAGGACAAAGTCAGAAAAATCAGGGGGCTGAGGACTAATCTTCCTGGGTCATCCATCTTCTGTTGAAAGTCAGAACTTGTTGATTTTGTTTGGTTAAAAAAAAAAATCAACATGAGGCAGGTCCACAGCAAGAGATTTGAGCACCCTGCTCCCAGTTTTGACCCTCTGTGAACAGAAATTTGTTTTCAATTTCCTAAAGCACAGACTACCACATGGTATCAACGCTAACAAAGCAGGAAAGATTTCTGCATATCAACTAAGTGCTGATTTGTTCTGTCTTCTGGCACATGTCCAATATTTACACTTATTTGTTTAAATTGTGATATAACTGTAAACTTGCATTTTATTTGCAGTTTTGTAAGCTGCCCCAGCAGTTTCCTGAAAAACCCAAGAGGAGTAGTACATGGAGGATAGGAAGTGTTATGCAAAGTGTCAAGGCTGTTTCAGTGGTAAGTTTCTTTTCCAGGCTGGATTGCAGAAAGGTAGTCTCAAGGGGGAAAAACAAAATGAACATATGTACTCAGTAAATTCTTGATGCTTCATGAAAAATCTTGGCCCCGATAGAGCTATGGCTAATAGTCCAAAGTAAAGCTACTGGGAAAAAATTTCTCATACACAAACTGAACAGTTTAAAAGTTGAACTTAAAGCCTTCTTCTGAATAGATTTCCAAACCACATGAATTATTTCATGCACAAAGTAGCTAGACAAAGAGCTAAGAAACAACAGCTGAAAATCCTGAAAAAAACCCCAAACCTGAAAAAAACCTCTGTATTGAAATGATAACATTATATAGGTGTCTCATGATTCTCACATTGAGATCCACGGAGATGGGACATCAGCAATGGGGTACATAAATGGATGTGTACCTACTCTGCCTTCATTCCCCTGTTTCCATAAAAACCTTCAACATGCAATAAATGACACTGGAGAAGCTTTGAGGAGATGTTTTGGGAGATGATATATGAACCTCTCTCAACAGCAAAATGATTACTGAGCAAAAAAACCTTGCTGTGGAATTTGTTTAAGAACATATCAAAGCTAGAGATATTAAAAATCAATCATTTTCTCACTAAAAAAACCAACCAACCAAAAAACCCACAAAGCCAACAACACAAAACTCCAAAACACCCTCAAAAGATCTCCCAAGCCCCCAATCTCTGTCACTGGAAACCAGCCAGAGGAAGAATTTATGTTCCTCCCCATAATGGCTGTCATTTCAGCTAGGGAGCCTGGCCCACGGTGCAGGATGAAAGGATGAAGTCTCATACTCCCAAATAGGAGCAGTGGCACCATTCTGAATGAAAATATTTAGGTTGTTAATGACATATAATTGTGCCCATAGGAAATAAAACCTTGAGCAAAACAAAAGAATAACTTTTACTAAAACAGTACAATTTTTGTTTTTTAATTAGGGAAACTATTTAAATTAGGCTTTTTACCAGACATAGGAGAACATAATTTCTGAAAGTATTCTACTTGTAGTTTGGCCCTATCTCCACAAGGAAAAAAACCCAAAACCCACCAAAAAATGAACCCATCCAAAGTCATCTCCTCACAAACAAAAAAACCCCAAACCAACCCAACTTTCCCACAGCTTGATATCTCAAGCAGAATCTTCCATAACAAAAGCAGGGAGAACAGCTTTACCCATTTAGAGCAACTGAGATTTGGCCCCCAGACGTTCAGAAATCAAAACCACACAGCAGATGCAATTATGTCTCACAGCAGAAATAAATATTCAACTTACTGTTGGAATGTTTCAGCAGACAACTTTTCTAGAAATAAATTTCAACTAGAATTCATTTAGTTTTGCAACAGATGCTTTGAATTTGAGTCTGCTGGTTCTCAAAATCATGAGACAAGAGCTGAGCTTAAGCCATATCTTCCTATCACCCTCATTCTCATATCAACTTATAAACTGCTGGATGAAGTTAAGAGCAGAATCCGTCTTGTATTTAGAATTTTTGAACCATTTGAAAGAGCTCAGCTTACTCTGACTTTATTTTGTTCCCATCACTAAAGCACATTCATTAACTGGTAAAGAATCCCTGAGCAGTTTCTAGGAATTGTAACACAGCTATTAAATGCCTTTTGGGTCCAAACAGTAGTTATCCAGCACCAGTCTGCCTTTCCAGCTCTTGACAAGTATCACATAGGCAGACATCAAAAAGGGCTGAGTATTTGATGAAAATTTTACCAGATGATCTGGGAGCAGCAGAAAGGTTACAGACTTTGGTGCCTGCACAGGGTTTAGCTTGCAGAGTGCAAGCTGGAAATGCCTCTGATGTACCATCACAAGATTAATGCTCAGTATCTTTAATCATTCCCTACAGTATTTAAAATAGAAATAAATCTAAAGCCTCTCAAATCAACATTGTTTATAATCTTGGACAGAAAACAATGTGGGAGTTAATGTGCACGTAGAATACAATATTAAAACTCCCTATTTTTCTGTTTCTTTGAAAGGGTCCAAGTGAAAATAGCACTGTTCCCTGTTCTCTGAGTTATCTGTCAAAGGGAAATGTTTCTGTGAATGCCACCAGCTGTTTTATATCATAACTAAAGGATTGGTTTTTTATGGGTACTTACAGAAAAATGTATTTTACTGATAACTACAGCATAAATATTTATGTTAATTAGTTACAGCAAAACAGAAATAGTTAAGAAACAGCTTTAATCAGTTATTAAAGCTTTATCAGTTAGTCAGCAGTACCTGCTAGCAGTGCAACTACTAGAAGTATCATGAATGGTAAACAGAAAAATAAATATTGAGAGTAAGGGAATCTTTGTATTTGCTCTTTTCTCGAAGACAAGGAGAGATCCTAGCCCAGCTCTTTCTCTGCCCCTGTGATGGGGTTTTTTAATCACAAAAGTGTTGAAATGCAAATGCTGTCACTAAAAACTGAGTGGCTGCTGCCTGTAGCACCTTGTGTACCTGTATTTTCTATCCTGCAAATGAGTTTGCTTCAGTTTTGCTGCTCTCCAACTATTACTTGTTAGCAAATCTCTCTGCTAGGAAATTCACACAAACAACATTGTAAGCAAATATTGGAGCAGGCTAGTGAGAGACAATATTTACATTTACAAAATATATTCTTGAAACCCAAGTCCAGATGCCACAACCACTTATCCAAGGCTAACTTTATGTGCACTAGAGATTTTACAGACCTCACGACCACTGCAGTGCTCAAATAAAGTGACTCAGACACGACCCTTCAGAAAATAACAGCAGCGTGAACTTCCAGTTGTTTATATCTGAGAGAAACATTTGCTTACACCCTTAGTTTTAAGCACCTATTTAGGTCTTATTAAACTGTTTTTAAATTCTTAACTGCATAGAGGTAAAACCTAATTCAGAGGTGCCATTTGATAAGAAAAACATAATGAGAAATAACGAATAATTGGAAAGTTGTTTAAAACTAGCAATAGACAAAATTGCTTAGTGCAAACATGCCCTGTTGATCTTACCCTATTTCTTATTTAAGAAGAAAAAGAAAAGTTCAAACAAAATTTGGTTACAAGTATGGATTATTCAAAGCATGAGTGAAAACATACTTGGAGGATTTCTGAAAGTAGAAATCCTGTGTGAGGAGAAATAAGAGATCTTTAAAGTAACAGAAGATTTTTTGTATTTTGCCACCCTCCAGAGATTTTTGCCCATTGAGGACATGTTTGTCTTCCCCAAGTTTTTGATTGACTAAAAATACAGAGAAAGAAAGAAAATTAATAGGATTGAGTTCTTTTTAAGGGTGATAACGTGCTTTTAATATTCCTCATCAACCAAAGTACAGCTCATCCTGATTAACCTGCAAACCAGATTGATCGCAGAAGACAAGACCACTTCAGTAGCATGTTCTGGTAAAGCTTCTGCAGTTATATTATTCATTATATATTGCTGCCAATGGAATGCACATGTTTAAGTACCCTAAAGGATCAATACTGTTGGAAAACTAGCTTATACACCTCAACATGCATTTTTGAACATAAGAAGTTAATTGGAATGAACTTTCCAAGAAGTTGGAATGAACTATTCTGTGCTGAGATGATGGTAATAGGATGTTTTTGAAAACATCCTGTCACCATCCCCCAAAAGATGTATGCTGCTTCCAGAGCTGTAGGCTTTGCTCTGACTTTGACAAACACATGGAGGAAGATTTCCCATTTATGTCAACAATGGCAGTGGAAATTGGATTTGAGTAGGAAATAGCAAAACTGAGTAGGAAGCTGGTCTCAAAATTCCTATCCAGGAAAAGCACCTTGGTAGCCAATTAACTTGCAATTGCACCATGTGCTTGAACCAGGGAGGTGAGATCACAGTTGAGCATGAGTAACTAATAAGAACAGATGTGATGTTCGCAGCTGTAACCACAGGCCTGACTCAGAGAACAAATAGAAGACCTGCTTGGAAGTTCCATAGCTTCAAAAAGAAATATTTTTAGCCAAAACAATTACATTGTCATTGAGAACTTCCTTGTTGGAGTCTGATGGTTGTGGTAACCTCACCTTGGAAAAGGCTGAATGGTACCTTGTCCCCTAAGCACTCTAAGCTGATCCAGCTGTTTCGCCACTGCTGTTGTACCCAGACCAAGTCAGACAACTTCTGTGGGATAGGAACAGCTGTGCTCAGGTAGCCCAGGCAAAAGCAGTGGATCTGCATGCCCAGTGAGGGCAACTGCTCGGAGCTTGTCCCAGGAAGAGCAGGTTGGTAGCAGACATGCTTGAAGGCTGTGCTGGCTCCAGGGGTTACCAGCTGCTGGGGTGGTGAACACAAATCCTCTGAACAGGTTTTAATTTTCTTCCAGGTATTGCAACTACATGAAATCCTACCATTCTTTTTTTCCATCTCAAATTCTACATGTCTCCAAAGAGCATGACCCCAGTGACTAAAGAAGCGATTTCCTTGCACTGCTGGAAAAAACAAAGATGTTCTGAAGAGAAAAAAAATCAAATAAAAAACTCTGAAGGTGGAAAAAAAAAAAAAAAAAGGAGCAGCTTCTTGACTGGCATTAAACAATAATCCTCACCCAAAGTTTTTTCCAGGCATATTTCCATTCCCACAAGACAAAATCTGGGCTTTCAAATAACACCTCAGGGCAAGTCTTTATTTTTCTTGGAAGATTTCATTTGGAAATCTAGACTAGTAGATTTGGGCTGTGAAACAGTCCAAGTTTTTGGATTCTGAAAGGAAAGGATTTCCAACCAACTCTCAGTGAGCTGATATCTACTATCTGTCACCACTTCCCTGCTCTGTGCACCTACTGGAGAGAGTTCCCTCTTTTATTCTTCCCGAGAACTTGGTTGTGTCTGGTATGAGAAAATATCCAACAAGGCTGTGCCAGGTATCTCCAGCCCTCTGTGTTCAGGCTCTCAGCTTTTCCTTACAGATAAGGAAAATGCACTCTGTGTGAGGCCAAGGCACAGTCACAACATTAACTCCCTCTCCTCCAGGCTCCTCTCCTCTCCTTCCCACTGCTATTGCTGCATTTCCTTCCCCAGCACACTAAAGTGACAATGCTGAATCCTGACACTGACCCCCAGCCTATCCAGGGCTTCTGCAGAACCAAACCTCCAAATCAGGGTTTCATGTTTGCGTTCACAGAGTACTTTCGGGATGCTGAACACAGTCAGGGAGAGGTATATGCCCACATAATCTTGGTATTATGTGCTGCCAGTGAGCTGTCTTTCACAAGAAAGAATTTTCTGTTTATCTGTCCTATCCATAAGAAATACTTGAGCAAGATTTCCTATTCTAGTTTATGTCATTAAGCCTTCATTAAGCCTTTTGTTTCTACCATCTGAAGCAGCAAGCTTTGAATGGAGTATTATAAATGAAGATCATTTTATCTTCACCTTACTAGGTTTATAATTTTATCTATCCTTACTAGGATAGTCTCCTGACTTAATTAAAAAAAATGAAAAAATGAAATCAGACAATGATGCTATTAGAGAGTTCCATATCATTGTAATTTGAAGTAATTTTTTAAATGGATCAAGAAATCATAACAGACAAGTGGCTGAATAATACCACAGGTGATTGTCTTAACAAGAAATATTTTTCCTATTTTCATCTGTGATGTACACACAGACAATAATAACAATAGCATGGAAATAATTTCTTTAATTACTGTGTGATAGACTATAATGGAATAAAATGGCTATTGTTGGCTGGGATTAGGATTAGATGGATGCCTCAGAAGGAAATCCCAAGATGTGGCTGGACAAACACCAGGCACAAATACATGCAGAAATTCTACCAAGCATTTTATTAGTGGGGGCATTCACTGAATGGCAGCTGATAAGGTTTTCAATAGACAGACACTGCTAGTTGTGTAAAGCTCTGTAATCTAAACATAATTAAAAGTGTTAACAATTTCGTAGCCTTTATCTGAACACATTTTTCCCACATGCTTTAGGTGACCAGGTCATAATCCAAAGACAAGCAACTCTCTTGTTTTACACTATTAGTCTAGAGAGTAGCAATTTTTTTCCTGCAAAGGTCATTGTACCCCAGGCAATGCCTCATTTTGGTGTCTTCCACAAATCCAGGATACACCAAAACAAACACAGATGGATTACATGTTGCCTGTTAACTCAGCATTCCTCTTTCTTTCCCCAGATGCCAAAAAATAATTAAAGAGCATTTGTGTGTGAGTGGTGGCAATGCATTCATATAATTTGGCAATTATCTTGTCAGCTACCTTTATTAGATTCTCAGCACTGTAAATTGCATTAAGGTATGCGCTATATGGCTCTACTATGCTTAAAACACCAAATTCTGCAATTGCAAGCTTAGAGATAAGTTTTAATGGTAAACACGTTTTAGTGAAGTTCAGGATGTATTTATATAAAACTTTTATTTTTTCTGTTTAAAGTCAAGGAGCTAAATCTGTCCTAGGAGGTTAAGTGGGATTTTGTTTTGTTCTAGTTTTTTGAGAGGAACTTGGTTCCCTTCCAGTCACACATGAAAATAAACCAATTTTGAAAGATGCAGTGTGTCCCAAAAGCTCTCTTTTAGGCACCATTAGGCACACTAGTGTATTTTCAAATCTGGTCACAAGAATGTCACCCCAAGCCAAGGGAGTAGGAGATGAGGCACCTATGTCTGACTCTGTGAGAGCCCAGCTTAAGAGAAACCTTCACCCCCAAACCAGAAGGCTGTGATAGCAGACCTGGGCCACTGGCAGGAGGCATACGGGGCACAAAAGCAAGGATTCCCCCTTGGTAAAGTGACAAAATTGGAGACAGAAGAAGAGTAAAAAGAGTGTGATTTTGTGATGAACAACATTACTTGACAGATCAGAACTAGATGATGGACTACTACATAACCATGATCTTAATGTACCCCAAAACACATTTTCTTTTTTCCATCCTCTAACTGAGTGAATTTGAAAAGTTACAGCAACACCTTACTAATTGCTTCTCCAGCTCCATTTCCCTCATGCTTGCTATTTATTTTAAGGAAAGATTTATCTGTCTCCAGTTTCCAGTGCTTACTGACACGTGGAGATAGACCATAACAATAGCAAACCCCAGCTCAGTTGAGAGGCACAGGATGTGTATGAGTCGTCAAGGCCTATTCCAGTGCTACTGAGAGCACTGAGGGATATATGGAAGATAATTACCAGCTCACTTTAATTTGCAACAATTTCTGATGAGCCAGGATAGTTGAATGCACAACAAAACTACCAGAACTGTTTGAACATTGCATTCTCACTGTAATTTGCGCCTAACAAATGCAGGTGTTTTTAGGGTGTATACTCCCCTGCTCTCTTCCTGATATCTAGAAACATGCAAAATTTTTCTGCTCTATAGCAGGTGGGGTTTTTTTGTTTGGTTGGTTGGTTTTTTTTGTTTGGTTGGGGTTTTTTTTGTTTGGTTTTTTAATATACGTAAGGCTGAATGTACTACCTCTCCCCATGGGAATGTTTCTTTCCTGAATTACACACAACTGTGGAGGTGCCCCCCTGGGGGAAGGGCCATGGGAGTTGGGGTATGGTCTACAGGGTTTCCTGATGTTATCCTGTCCCTTATTGGCTATAGGTGTCCTCCCGCCCCGAAAACTGTGGTGTTCCCAGGATTCCTGGGTCTTCTGTGGTCAGTCTGTGCCTGACCTGGCTGCCACGTGGTCAGGAAAATAAAACATCAATGAACAACTATCAAAAATACTGTTCCTGATTCTTTCTATGGACAAAGCTGCCTTCAGGGAGGGTTGCAGGCTTTCCCCACTGCAACACACAACTGCAAGAAAAATACAGATGTGCAAAGGTAAAGAAAATATTTAAAAATGCCCACATACAGCTGGTGTTTCAAGTGTCCTGGATACTTTGGAAGAATCTCACTAAGGTCATACCAAGTTTAGATAGATAAATATCTATTTATATACATAAATGTACCAAAGTATTCGGTTACCTTGATATCACAACAGGATCTAACCTACCGCCTAAACCTCATATTTATTCTGTATTTTAACAATACCATGTAATTTCTACTGGCCTGGATCCCAGTATCACCACTTCCAGGTGACTATCCTAACCAGCACACTCCAGGATTCCTTTCATCCTTTTTAAAATTATTCAGTGAAATTCAGGACAATTTTAGCTGAAGAGACCTTCATAGCCAAATAGATTAGGAATGTGGGATGGGAACATGATCCTAATGGGCAGAAGTGGGAACTGCTCAGTGGGGACCCACCAGCCAGAGGGAGGACTTCCTCAGGCCTGGAGCTGGTGGGTTTAACAAGACCTGGCTCAAGGCTGCCTTCTCTGCCAATTTCACAGGGACCAATAAATTATTTTTCCAGCCAAAAATGTGGATAGTATTGTTGTTGCACTAAGTTTTTTAATTCCAAAGCCACTGCTTCCTCTGTTTGTAAAAGGAGGAGGTATTGCAAACAAAACAATTCAGCTTCTCCCTTGGTGTTACCTCCTTTGTGTAAGCAACCATCATTTAGCACTGCAGAGTCAACTCCTTCTAAGATACTCTAACAGTTGTCAACCATCATTTTGTATTGCAGAGTCAACTCCTTCTGAGGTAGTCTAACAGTTGCAGATATTGCACAACTAGAACCAATCTCTGCCGGCTTGCTCCCAGATCTCAAGTTCAAAACTTGAGCGATATTGTGTCTAATCCTTGAAATGTCATTAGTAATTATGGGTCTATAATACACCTCTTAAGCCACTGTATTTTGGCTACCTTGCGGCTCCCCTCACAATGTCACTGTCACTTAAACAAACTGACTGAAATATCCTTCCCCAGGATAAATTTCACCCCAGCACAACTGTCTTTTGTCCTGCTGAGGTAGTTCAGGTGGTAAACTTTGCCTTAACAATACCACAGTTTGGGAATGGGATTAAGGGGTAAGAAACAACAATTGCAGGGCCTCTACTAGAGGTCAACTCACACATCCTTCCCTGGATATGTCTGGCAGCCTCTGAGAGGCAAATCCAGAATCAGAGCAATATGCAATCCAAATGATAAGTTCAGACCAGATACAACTACACACTATCAGGAAGCAAATAATCATCACTCATTTGCAAAAAGCTGCACTAGGAGGGGACAGTCCTATACCTCCCCAATGATTTATAAGCTATGATTGTAATTACCCCCTTGAAACAGCAAAGAGAATGGCCTTCCTTCAAATGTGCATACAATACCCAGACAACTATCCTCTTCTTGGAAGACAGAAAAAACCCAGACAAAATCGATTATTTCATTCTAGCAACAAAGATCTTGCACAGAGGGAGAATGATTCACTTTAAATAATTTCCAAGTGCTGAGTGTCTCTGGAGGTAACATCTCTTCCTTTGAACCCAGGGTGAAAACCTAGAATCCTGGCCAGTAGACAAAAATGTGTGCCAAAGGCATCTTAAGGTAAGCATGACTAGCAGTGCCTTGTCCAGACAGCTGAAACCTTTGAAGATGAAGTGAAGGTATTAACTGAGCTGTGACCTGGAGTTATACCACCTTTCCACTGTTTATTTCTGTTTGTACATGAAGAATAGAGGAACAGTAGCCAGGAGACTGGAGAAGAGAAGGCACGAGAATCAATTAAAATGTACTTGGGAAAATGTCAAAGAGAACAAAGCAAGCTCATGAAGTAAAGCTGAGGCAGAGGTGAAGGTCAGGGTGGTGCAAAACTTAGGTAGAGGAAGCAAAGGTGACTCTTCACCACCCTTGTGTAAAGAGGTTCCCCGGGCAACAGGGGGATGGGATCTGTTCACTGCCAGCTGATCTTGCCACATACATGGCATCCCCATAAAAGTCCCCTTTCTCTTGAAGGGGAGGAGGGGACTGGAGCAGAGCCAGCTGCGGAGGCCAGCCCAGCACCTTCTGGTTGTTGCGCCCCAGTCAGCAGCTCCACCACTCCAGAGGGCAGCTCACCTAAGGATGGTGACTGCCTCCTAAGAGCAGTTCTATTCACCAGCTTATTCAAGCTGTTCCAGCTGAGAACACTTTGTTGTATAATTCCCAAGAGAAACAATGAAATACCAGCAGTTTTCAAGTATTGGATTCAATGGTTGAGAGCATGTTGCAGGATATTCCTTTGTTGTATGACACATTTTTGTTGGATTTGTGTTCACCAACACTTAAAAGAATAGCAAGGATAGCAATTATACCTAGGATCTCAAACATTTACTACTACTACTACTTCCCCACATCCCTGTCTGACTTGGGACCAGACAGGCATTGCTTCCTGAACTTAACAGTAGTATACCAGGAGCTTTTCAGGCAAAAAACTAAGTGGGAGCTGGAACTAATGAACAAAAACTGGGGAAAGAAAAGGCTCAGATACAAGTCATTTTACATCCTCATCCTGAGGGCTCACTAGACTTCTGCATGTTTAAAGTCAGACCCACCTTCAATAAATAGAGATAAGAAAGGATATCTCTCCTGCCTGAGGGAGATAAGCCACTTAACAGCTCAAATCCTATATGATCCTACACGCTACAAGAGTCAACTGCATCATGAAATCTACAAGGATGTCCCCAGAATTCATGTATTCTCAATCCATGAAAAAGGGACTGACATAAGGATTCTAGTGTAGAATTAGGACACAGTATATCAATCATACGCCAAACAATGCATGGTGAGAAATGTTGGGGTTTTTTTCAGAAGACTTTTGGAAATTATTTTCCTTCAAACAAGAAAAATATGGTTTTGATATAAAACAAGTCTTGCAAATCAAAGTTTTACCCTGGACAGAGATAATTCAAGTTCTTTCCAGCCATGAATTCACAGTGGGAGAGAGGAGACTATTGAGTGTAAAATAGCAAGCTCAGTTTAGCTGGGACCTCAGACTTCTCCAGATAACTAAGAAGTGAGTCACAGAGGCAACGCAACTAAGCTGGTCATTCATCAAAACCAATCTAGCCACAGACACTACAAGTCCTGTTATCTTGCTGCCAGACACTACATTTTCCCGTATCAGTCTGCCTTGCAGCCTGGTCTCCTCATGGTCTCACAGTCTTCATCATTTTGGTCTTCTGTTAATTTCTTTCCTTCTTGCAAGCATTTTTACTTGATCCACCAGGTAACAGGGAGAGGAGAATGTTCAGACAGACCAAGCCCACATTTTTTAAAATTAACTTGCTGGCTCATGGAAAAACAAAATAGTTTTCCCCAGCTCTCTTCAGGGGGTAAAGAAAGAGAACCTGCATAAAAACACTGACAAATGTATTTTACAGACTCTCCTACTTAGTCATGGAAAAGAAAATCTCTTGGGGAAATTAGGGCATTTTTAATCAGGTCTCTTTTCTGCAAGAGACAGAGGAACAAATTTCAGAGGAAAAAAAACCTTTTCTAAAATCAAAACAGTCGAGATTTGCCCTTGGATAAGCACGCAGGTTCTGTATTAGCCATATAATTCAGTGCGTGATTTAGTGAGCTGTTAAACATTACAGCAACGAGACAACTGCAACGGCATATGCAGAGCAAACAAGAAGCAAGGTTTTTCCTAATACAGACCTACATTTTATGAGTGGCTCTAGACAGAGAGCTCTCACCACCATTGCAGATGGCTCAACGTGCACATCGCTGATGAGCCCGTTGATGCACCCAGTTTTTCTTTGCCGGAGGCTCTGGGTAAACAGCAGACAATGGGCTGTTCGTGTTCAAGTCTCTCACGTGGAATGATTTCCACCCAGAACAGCTTCCAAATATTGCTTTTGCTGATTGAAAGGGAAGTAAAATAACTCCTAAAACATTTGCACCAGTGCTCCTGTTTGGTTTGTCTTGAGCACACGCACAACTTCTACACAAACACACCACCTTCAGCCAGGGAAAATGGATATGGCTCCAGTGACCTGCCCTGTGCTTAAACTCTGTTACACCCACTGAGCCTGGATCCTACATATTTTCCCTTATGCTACAGCAACTGATAGAACTTCCATTCTCCTTTATAGTGTCTGCGCATATCTGATTAATTCTTCTTTCCTGCAGGAAGTCCAGCAGCCATAGACTACATTTTATTAGGTAGAGTATAGCCAGATGATTTCAATAAAGCACTTAAAAAAAGAAACTAGCTTCCCGGTATTACAATAAAAAACTACTTGAAGAGAATACTTTCAGATGATAAATCTGCTGCCATTCACCAACACTTGCATAGCTGATTAGAAACAGTGCATTGTCCCAAGCACGTCCCCTCCAACTTCCCACTGGGAACACTCCTAGCAGTACAGATATAAAACACATTCTCCTACACAGGGATACTAATATTGGTGATAAACTGGTAACATTTAACAGCTATTGTGCTACATTTCTTGACAGATAGTGTACAAAAAGATCTGTGCATTTTTGTAATATTTAGGTGCAAATACATTGGACATTCTCCTGCCATCTTGAACTTTAAATAAAAAGTCTGGAGAAATCAGAACAATCCATTGTCAACACCAAATGCATCAAAAACTAAAGGAGCAGAATCAGAACAATGACAGGAGTGTTATGGGTACTCTCAACAGAATCCTACTACATACATCATATAGAACAACTCCTCCTTGCATGCCTCCAACACTGGATTTTCCTTATGCATCTCATCACAGCAGTACACAGGGAAGCAAAAAGGCAACAGAGAGAATATGAGAAAAATAAAAATCACCTGTGAGCATTATTATTGCATTTGAAATAAGTTTGTTCCAGCCAGGCTTTTCCACTGGTGTTTGCTGCATCAGGGAATGCAATAAAGAATTTTAAGCTGGTAAGCTCAAGCGTTGCCTCTAGAAGCCACACAGGATGGATCAGTGCTGTTAACGTGGTATAAGCTGCTGCTCCCAAAGCCACTCAGGATTCAAAAGGGGAATTAAATGAACGACATGAAAATGAAACACATTTTCATGTGATGACTGTGCAAACAGATGCAGTCATTTTGAAGCAAGAGAAAAACGAAGCTCTACTAGCCCATAAAGGAATGGTGTTGGGTATTGTTGGTTTAATAAACCAACAATAAATGCTCTTTTTGGTATTTTGCTCAATACAGACATTCACAGTTTCTTTTATTTCTCATGCAATACTGCCCTTTAAATTTCTGTATAGTTTCCTACTATGACCCCTTTACAATGCAGCTGATTCTATACACTGCACATTCAAATCCCAGACCGGAAATACGAATGTAACTGATGAGAACTAACTAAACTGATTTGAACTCTGTATTAAGACTGAGCAAAAAACATGTGGAGTCAGAAGTCCCTGACTAAGTCTAAATATCCTTTAAAATAATTTTTGCAAGAGTTTATTTGTGTGACTAGAGGAAGATATCCTCCCTGCTCAGTGATACTCCAAAAAGGAAGCATAATAATTTATGAAATAGGATTATCTGTCTAGCTGATAAAATGTGGTTTAATCCATGGACAAACAACTGTCATATGTTATCTCTTTGATTATCCAAAAATCTGTAACTCTTTAACAAGCACCCAGATATCACAACTTACTGCATGCAGACAGACTGCAATGAATGCATCTTTCTTTTGGCAGGTGCCTACACGTTGACTGCTGTTCCCAAATCTTTCTTTAGTGCCAATAATCACAGCTGAAAATCAGAATGCCAAGTACAGCACCAGCTTTCAGTTGTACCTTGGAGAACACTGCTTTAATTAACAATGGAGTTAGACTGTTGTGTAGGTTGCTACTCCAGGCCATCCCTGTAGCGTTGGATGTTTAAGGTCTCCTCCACTTCCTGCCATTCCGTCACTTCTTGCTTGGTGCCTGCCGTGAGATGTGTCAGCTACAACATCTGTTCATATAACATCAAAGATTCACTTTAGTTTACATTCTGGTGAGATGATGTAAAAGCAAGTTGTTTGGGTCTTTTTAAAATTTATTTTTCCTCCTCTTCTTTCTTTAGAAAAGGACATGCCATTGATGAGTCTCAGTTCAGCGCTGGATTAGCACAGTAAAGTGTGATGGTTGTCTGTGAAGGTTGTTTCATATTCTCTCCGTGGGGGAGAAGGAAAAAATATTTTTAAAATTTCCCATCATTAAGTGTAGACGGTCTTCTCAGGAGGAGTTTAGTCTATTCGAACTCAGAAATTAAAATTAGTCTAGCAATGCCACTTTCTTCTTTCCACTTTCATGACTTCATATGACACAAGTTTACCTGGGGAAAACAAATTTACTTAGAAAAATTTCTGCATTGAAGAAGAAGAACCTCATTGCAACACTCATATGGTGAAACAATCACTTATGAACCGGTTTAGAGAAAGAAATCTGGTCTGGCAGGTAGTATGCTAGTCTCATAATTAAACTGCTGTATTCATTGTCATACAGGTTGCCCCAGAAGCTGTGGATCCCATCCCTGGGAGTGCCCAAGGCCAAGCTGTACAGGATTTTGAGAGACCTTGTCCAGTGGAAGGTGTCCCTGTCCACTGCAAGGGAGTTGAAACTAAATAATTTTTAAGATCCCTTCCAACCCCAAACATATTATTTTTCTGTCCTTAACTAGGCATTTAAATATTTAGATGAAACTGGATGCAACACCCACGCTCGAATGTAACACTGTTAGAACGAGGACAGGGACACTTCTCTACCTTCTATGTTGTGAGAATAACTATATTGAACTATAACTATATAGAAGCTCAGATCTCATGGTGACAGGAGACATGATGGCATCAGACAGCTTTGTGTGGTAGAGTACCTGTGCTTGCAAGCCTTAAGAGCAGCTCATGTTAAAGGTGCCTGCTTTCAGTCTCTCTCCAGAAGTTATTACCACTACAAGGCTCTCTGGGATATTAATTATCAGTAAGAAGAAAAATGAATGGAATTGAGCCACTTAAGTCTTCAGCACACAACCTCCACACAGTGGTTCTGGGGAGTAGGAAAGCTCCTTCTGCACACAGAGCTGCTCTGGGCAGTCCCAGGCATCCTGCAGAACAAGCATTGTGAATTCTCCCAGCAGCACTTCACAGGTACAGATGCCCCCAAATGCACCATTAATATCTATCCTCTGGAAAACAAGCCTGGATTAAGAGAGTTCTGTGTTTCTCCCTTCATCCATAGCCACACACACATAGCAAAAATGCTGGTGTCAGGTCAGGGGGCATGAGGGCAACTTCTGGCTATTTTCATCTTACCGGGTACTGTAAATAAGAATGGCAATTGCTTCGCTGTGCAAGGCCCATATCCATTTGGGCAAAGCCCTTGTGGCTTTTTTGGTGTGCTTTGGGTGTTTTTTGCTTGGTTTTTTTAATGAATCAATGACCCTAATGTCTAGTTTTCCTCTTCAAAGAAAATTTTTCAGTGTAAAGAGTGTATTTTTTCCTTGTGTGTATGCTTTTATATATATATAATATACACACATACACCCATGAATGTATTTCTAAGGCCAATTTATAACCCATTTGTCTCTGAAATAATCTTTTGAAACATAGCAGGAAAAAGGCACTGATTCAATAGAGAATATTGACTTTTTTCCTACTGGCCTGGATATCTGCCCGAACAAAGAGCTGGTTAGACAAAATACAAAGAACCCTTTTGTGTGGGGCTACATTCACCTGGGAGAAGTATTAATGAAGTCCCAAGGGGGTGGGGACTCAAACTCTGCTGTTTTCAATGATAAAAGAAGACAGGCTCAGAACACCAAATACCCTGCCTTCCTCACCCCTTTCTCTTTAAACCATGAGGAGTGCCAACATAATCGAGAATTAGGGACTTTTCTGCCATTATTCTATAGGGTCTGTGAATAAAGCAGGTAGAATTTCAGATGGCATACCAGCTGTTGCATGGCAGCTGAGAACCTAAACAAAAGATTTTAAGTAGGTCAATACTAGAGGACTGTTAGCTCTCACTAAAAGACCTTCCAAAAAGTCAATACCAATTATATTATATACCAATTACCAAAATAAGCAATAATTATTGTTATGCAATGTGATAGCTGTACAAATGTCTGAACTTGAAATACAGTTGTTTAGTGTGTATTAAGCCTTTTGTTCAATTTTATTTCTATTGCAGAAGACAAGAAACAAAACCATTGCTCTGTCAAGAAATTTATGCCCCCTCTAGTGAAATACTGTCCCTGGCATTACTGTGTAAATTATAACACTCCTAACTGATAATTTATTCCTCAGCACAACTAGTGAATTTCTTCTCTCACCTTGTGTATTTGTAAACTATATGTAGTTTACACCCTAAAGTTGGAATAGTCAAATATCTTTATTTGGTTTTGTTAATTTTTAACTTTTTACCCCTGCCAAGCCCGTTGCCTTAGCTGTTACACCACAACAAACTCCTGACTTGACTTGTGCATTACAGAACCTATACCTGATTTCAGCACTTCTCACACGTTGAAAAATAAGACAGTAGATTGCACACTCTCAAAAGAGCTTAAAAGGATGAAGTGCATGAACAAGGGGCAGCTGACCTGATCCAAGTGGCACTTTCAGGCCTTCTGCCGGGGCAGAGCACACAGCTGCAGGAGCAGAAGAACACCACAGGGAAGAGCATCACCCAAGGGATGGGACCTGTCTGTCCACCTTGTTGATGCCACAGCCTTGGTGAGTTAGGTGTTCAGCTGCTTCCCTACCCACAGGATTAAACAATCACTTCGTAAGAGAAGGAAAGGGCTATGCCTCCACACACACCATTGCCACTCCAGTAATTGCAGGAGAGGAGAGCCCAAGCAGGCAGGGAAATTACTTCTTCCTTACAACCAAGGAATTGTGCAGTTCCTGTACCTTCACACATTTTTGGGACAACTGTGCTGCCTGTTGTGGTACAAACATAGCCCTGCTATCCTGTTCCCAAGGGCCTTTAGTAGCACAAATTCTGCTGCTACTCTAGTGGAACATCAAAACCTCTCCCTGCAGTGCTTTTCCTGTGCAAAGCACAAAAACATCTACACAAGGTATTGGGATTCAATTGCTTTTGCAACAGCCACAGTTTTAATGAGAAGGGCATATTTCCAGATCATCTAATTTATTTTGAAGACCACCTCTGGAAACTGTCCCATAAACCTCTTCATCTCCACTGCACATTCAACTTCCAGTAACACAGTGCACGAGCACAGCTTGCTTGGGAGGGCTGTGAACGGCCCTAGGTTTGTGAATTGTGGCTACCACTAAAGTAATGCACGTGGCCATCTCTGCTGAGCACAGGCTGCTGACACAACTGCACAACTCTCTCTTGTGAGGGCTAAAAATCACAACTGAATGTTATTAAGAGCACATATTTTCAATGAATAGCTCAGAGCTAGGAACAATTAAGACAGGCTGCCAAAGCAGAAAGATTTACGGCCTTCAGGAAACCACTATTTTGAAGGAGTCATTCTTCAGACTTGTAATGCAAAATGGTTTTGATGAGCCAATTTCCTTTTCCCCTTTCGTACATCCCCAACCTACACATAACTGCCTAGGTTTTCTATTACTTTATTTCCCTAAAAAATTAGAAATGTTGAGAGCATATCAGCACTTGACATACATACACTGTCATTTCAAATAATGCTCATCATTCAAGATAAATACTACAACAATCACCCTGTAATATGTTTTTAAGCATAATAGAACAATTGCTATAAAGGCATTTTAGGCTGGACTTTAAAAAGTAAAAATCTCATAGCTGGTCAAATGCTTTTGCTCTGGGTAGGTTAGTTCTTTCTGATAGTAGAATTAAATCAAAATGAACCTGGTTAGTATTCTTAGGTAAATTATTCTGTCATCTGAAAAACAAGTCTCTGTAGACATAACTGAAGGTTACTACTTTATGAAACTTGATAGAGGGTGTAATGACTCCTTTCTAGCTGCACTTAACAGACCGTCTGTTATGGTAAGTCAATATAACATTAAACAGGATATATTATACTGCCTTTGTTATGAAAAGCCAACAGCAAAAAGACAGAAACATAATTTTTCCAGAAAGTAAGACTTTCTGCAAAGACTCCTTAGAAAAGCAAAATAAGGCTGAGATTTCCAATTCCACCAACATTTTAGGCTAAAATATACACAGAAATTCATTACTTGGGATGAATACACACATGCAGAATCTTCTGTCTTCATAGAAAAAAGTGCATGAGGTAGCCTAGGTGCTGAACTTTCTTCTGGGAACACAGGAGTACCTCTTTCACCCCAGCCTAGCATGCCATAGGGCACCTTCCAACCAAAAGGAGCCACCACACCTATCAGCTAGTTTCCTTAATCTCTCCTCTCAGAGGAAACAGCTGGACTCATGTTAAACACAAAGTGAAAGCACCTTTATCTGCCTTTCAGTCTTGCTTGTTAGAGTTGGTTAGTAAAGGGCACTGAGGGGCTACAGGTGGGTGGCATTGTCTGCTGGCACTGATGCCCCTCCCCGACAATTCTGCTCTATGAGCAGGGGCAGTGCCAGTTTGAGTTGTAGTTTTACTGAGTCAGTATATAAATATAAATATATTAAAGGTCTGAATATCAAGTGACAGTAAGCAACTGCTGCAGCCTGTATAAGGTACAAAAGCACAGCAGTAAACTCAAGAACAACATGGTGTCACTTTGGCTGAAATATTTAAGTGAATAATCATCACCTTACCTGCCAGACATAATGCTACTTTATAATCCTTAAGAATCACACCTGTATTTGCATGCATACATAGATAAAACACATAAACTCATCCCCTTTTTGAGCAGATTGGAAACATGCTCTGTATATCTCAAGTTAAATAGGACTCTTGCTTTTACCATCTAACAAGATTTGTCTCGTGACCACTTTATTAAAATTTTAGTGCCTAACTGTTAAAATGATAAAGCATCAGCACAAGCTTAGCTTTTTTTGGTTTAACCTGAAGACTGATGGATATTCTCCCAACACTTGCTGAAAGATTTTATTTTATTAGGTCACATTACAGAACTGTCTTCCTGAAGAATGAAATAAAGTCATCTCCTTGGTGACAGCATGCTTGACTGACACAATGCACTTACCAACATCTTGTAGACAGCTGCGAACATTTGCAGTGGTGCCAATTAATCTACGATAGCATCAATGGAGACAGAGCAACAAAGAAGCCGACACAAAAAGCTCTATTGAATAACATAATAAATGAGTGATGCAGGTGTTCTATGACTAGGCTAAATTTTTTCAGCCTTGCAGAAAGTTAACACTTGAGTCACCCTAGTTAAGGTGTCTCCCTGTCATTGTCTCTCAGCTGCCTCTGCTCCAATGGCAACACATAGACCATGCTCTGAGTTCCACTCTCAAGTATAAAGCTTGTACATACAAATACCATAAATAAATTTTCATGGTTCAGCTGGAGGGACTTTGGTTTCTAAAACAGCCTTCAACACTCTGATGATATTTTAAGTATTTTTTGTGGCATTGGAAAATATATCATTTCAAATAACCACTGCAAACAGTTGCAATGTCCAATGAACAGAATGGCAAAAGTCAAAGAGATGAGCCTAAAACTCACTGAATTTAATGGTATGTGAGCACATGGTAGTTGTTTTGCTGAATGGAGGCCTTGCAATCTCAGCTTAATGAGTTGCTTTGTAAGCTCTGAGCTAAATGGAGCTTGGAATCTTTAATGACCAATCTGTGTAAACAGCAGCTACTAAGTAACACTTTAATGCCTTGATGATCTTTTAATTTAATAGACAAATGATGAAGCAATTTTAACTAGCATCATAGCATTAATGCAGCAGGGAATGCATGCTGGAAAGAGCAAACAGAATAAGTAAGCAAGGATACAAAGGATGAACAGTATCTGGTACAGCTCAAATGCTCAGATGTGCTTTCCAGAAGTGAGATCTCCAACATTTGTCCCAGTTCAGAATGAACCTATTTTAGCAGAATAGTGGTAAGGTGGTCCTTTAATCCTGAAGTACATTGGGCCAGGGTTTTAAAGCCATGGTTCCACTCATACTAAAGGATGCAACGTGATTAAAGCACAGTATTGAAAAACCATCTTGGCATGCTCACAGTGAAAATTGAGATAGTGAAGTCCCAGCCTTGCAATATCACAGCTGCAACAGGAAGGGCTGTGCAAATGAAGGGTAATGGAGCAAGGTCATTATGGTCAGTACAGTCATTTACAACCTGCACCCCTTCTGTCACAAGGATTGTGTTAGATGTCAGTCAAGTAGTGAAATAAACTCTTTATGGAAAAGATGTGGTTGAAGACATGATGAAAGCAAGGCTGTTTACTTACAACACATTGCAATGTCTTTAAAGAAGTGCCGAGTATTTGCCTGGAAGTGCATGAGCTAAGAGTACACCTAAGGTCTGCATTTAATCTGCTGATGTGCTTGCAGGGGCAGCCTGTGTAATATAGCAGGCTGCAGGTGCAGGCACTCTGTGAACCCACACCTCTGAAACTTGGCCACTGCTCTTTTCTTTTCAAACAACATTACCATCGGATCCTACCAAAGATGCCAGCTGCCTTATAGGTCACTCAGTCTGTGACAACCTTTCCAATATGCTGAGCTCTCCCCAAAGCTCTCCTGTTACCCACTATATACTGAAACCTCTCAGTTCAATCTGCTCCCTTCCTCCCTACCAGACCTGTATATTCATTACTTGCCTACTTTTCCCCCTTGCAAAATTCTTTCTTCCCTGCCAGACTCCCTGGTGCCTGGCAGTGCTGTTCCATGGTGTTATGCCACACTTGGCTGTCTCCAACTGTCTGGTCCTTTTCCTGCTGTGCTGTTCCCAAGGCTCACAATCTCTAGGGCTTCTCTGAATAAGCTCTGTCTCAAATATATCACCCTTTCTATGGGATGAGGGAAAGTGATCAACTTGTTCAAAGACAACATCCATGTTCTTTTTTGAAGAGGAGTTCAGGAGAAAGGTAAAGTCTCTGCTGGGTTGCACAGGCATTTTTGGGTATGGTCCTGGGTGAACCCTGGGAGTCACTTCCCATTTCTTTTCTGATCAGGTTCTCCCTTTGCCAGGGAACGTACATACAGTTTTCTTTAAAACATAAGTCATATCTTTAACATTTCTTCCTTTGAAAATGAGCTGCAACTCATGCATGTTTTTGTAGGTCTCCACCATAAAGACATCAGCTTTTGGACTGGCTAATATCTGAGATGTATTGTACCACTACACTGTGGATAAAAATTGTTCCTTACCTGTTGGAGGGCAGAAGAACAACTTTTTTTCTTCAGTTACATTTGGAGGCAGCATGAGAGAAAAAGGGGCTTGTCCAAAGTGTAAATGTTATGAGTCATTCTTGAGGAGGCAGGAACAGAGGGACCTGAAAACACACATTTCATGTTCCTCAGAGGGTCTTCTTGAGTGGCTGTTGAAGCAACTTGCTCGAGGAGAATATGTGGGATGTGCCAGGACCTTCAATGGACTTGCAGGAGAGACCTGGATGTCAGAGGGAAGCCAAGAGACACAGGGGTTGCCAGGGACAGGGCAAGTGCAGGGCTGAATCAGAGCAGAATTCATCTTTGAACTGGCAGTGCAGTAGTCTGTGTTGCACCCAGCAGCTCCCTGCTTTGATCCATTTTGATTTGTTATAGTCTTAATACTCTAAGACATTTTATATATCTTTCAACCTCTCTTCACCTGAAGCTGGTTCATACATCCATCCCAACAACTAAAGCAGGAAGCTGATGGAAGGTTCTGAACCTGTCGAAAATGTATATTTAGGCTTTTGGGCACAGCTCTTCCCTGCTCATCTTACAGAAAGCTAGCTCCTCTGAAATGGTTGGTGATGTTGCTCCTGCCTGGCTCAGAGTGCCAGCAGCTGCTCTTGGTCTCCCAGGCACAGAATGCTTTGCTCGGGGCAGATGAACTGGCCTGTCCTGAAGCACTGATAGTGGTGAAAAGCTTTGGCTAAGTGGTTCCTCCATTTAGATAAGCTGCTCTTTACTTTTCCTCAAGGTTTTTCTTTCCTTTATGTGGCTGCTGATCCAGACTATGTTGGCTTTTATGGGTGCCTTAATGAGTCTGCTGTGAAAGTTTGCCAGATCATTATTTAATGGCTCCATCAAGACTAAACAGAATTCTCTCTAAATCCATCCATCTCTGCCGAATAAGGCCTGACAAAGCCTTGTGCCCCAGATAAGATGCACAGGGATATCATCCTGTGCTTAAGCTGGGGCTATCACAGTGTTGTGTTGCAGCCACATCCACGCCTCCTCCTGCACTGCTTGGTGCCAGCAGCTCTCATGTACCCAAAAGGTAACATCCCTGCTCTGGAGGTTTCTTATCACTAGCCTGCATTTCCCCACTGCGCTCAGAATGGTTTTATTATATTTCTGCAGCCTAATTTTTTCTGCTTATCAGGTGACAGTCCAGTTGGCAGGGAAAAGCTTGCTGATTCAATAACGTACAAGCAAACGGAGCCAAGTGGTTGGCAGTCCTCTCCTGTCTCATGGATTTATAGAGTCTGGATCTGGAAAATTCACACTGCAAGTCTCTTCCTTTTCACTTCTTTTCTTCTTCTTTTAGTTCTTGCAGTCACTGAAGCTTTGGAATGAGGCAAAGCTCTTCTCTCAATCTTTGCCCCATAGCTCAGGGATGGACCAGGACATACTGAGACCCAGGATGCTCATGCCCCCAGACAGCTTCTGTTTGCCTTTTAGTTCCTCTGTTTAACTCATGTTCTTCCTTTCTTGGAATCTCTCTCTGTTTATCTCTCAGGCTGCTGGCTCTCAGGAGGCATTTCTTTAGGCTTAGAGCTGTGTGTCTCACCACTGGCTCCTGCAAGATGCAGTCCCACACTTCATAAATAACCTGATCTGTAATTAGCAAGATTTTCTGTCTCCAGACTTGCAGTTCTAGTCCTGCACACTCCAGTGAATCCCTCCTCATTTCTTCTTTACTGAAGCTGAAAACATCATTCACCTCCTCTTTGAGACTGATGTGCTTGTGTGACCCCTGGGCAGCAGACCCAGAAAATGGGGCTCTCCTCCTGAAAATAGCAGCTTGCTCACCTTGTCCTTATCACTATGAGATAGAAAGAAATGATGTTTCATCTTTATCTTCCCCAGCCATGTTGCTGGTTCTGAACCCAGACTTGCCTCTTACTACAAAGTTCTTGTAAGGCTTTTTATCCAGTTGTCCTGGGAGGCTGAATCCCTGCAGGCTGCTCCTCTTTCCATCCTGCCCTTTCTGCTTTCCAGGCCTTCAGATGCTGCTCTGTGTTTTTCATCATAGCCCGTGTACTGGGAAGGGGGAGTGGGTGTCAGATCTGTTAACCCAAACCAGTCCTTCACCCAAGAAACCATCCTTCAGCCATGCTTCAGCACTCAGCTGGGCCATCCATGGGTTGAATCCTGCAGCCACAGTCTCCTCACCACCTTCTCTACAGTTTGATCACCCCTCACATTTTGGAAGCACAATCTGAATGATGCCATAGTTGTGCAAATGCTTTGAAGAGCTGTGCTGTCCAAAGCAGAGAGCACAGTTGCATGAAGGAGCATCAGTTCACCCGAAGTCCACAACTCTGATGAGCAACATCAACAACTTTCTCCAACCGTTTTTTTTTTTAACCTCTGCCATATTAATCCACATGTGTATGAATGTGTAATTACTTACTGTCTTGGTTTGAAAGACAGGTATCTACTGATGAAGGCAGGAGCCTCCCTTGGAATGGAAAATGTAACCCCCTTCCCTCCTAATTATTATAAATTTGAANGGCAGAGAGTGCGGCGCTAGCGGCGCTGCAGTGCAGCGAAGCCTCAAAGCCGCAGCAAAGGAACGGCAGAGGCAGGGCAGCTGCCTCCCGCAGAGCAGGGAAGGGCAGGCTTGGTGTCCCGGGGCCCCCGAGGCACCCGAGCAGGTGGTGAAAAGGGTCCCTCTTTCAGTGAGCCAGGGTGTCAAACAGGGTCCCAGTACAAACAGCCGCTCCAGCGAGCAAGTTCCACTCACGGCAGAGGGAAGGCAGCAGAAGGCAGGGCCCTGCAGCGACGGTGAGTTCTTCCCACAGCACCTGCAGCCTCTCCGAACGCCGTGAGAACAAAGAGAGCTGGGCACTGTACCCAACTCCTTTTCCCAGTTCAAAGCTCACAGCATTTCTGCCCCCACCTGAGAAAAAAAACCCAAGTAAAAGAGGACAGCTGGACCCCTCCCTCTGTGGTCAGGTCTTGTGTCTCTCTTAAGCACCCAGCAATTGTCCCGTAGCATGGGGAAAAATTCTTTAAGAGGAAAAGAAATGAACACAAAAAAAACCCTCCTAAAATCCCAACACTTACATGCTTGCCTATGGAAAGATCTGCTTCCTGAAGTTACTCAGTCTGCCAAAACTCCTTCCCAAATTTAAGTGCTGCAGCTTAAATTGTTTTGTTACTCTTCAAAGGCTATTTATGAAACTGTATGATGGAAGAAAATTATGCTCTATGTTAAAAATTCTCTTATAAAACCCTCAGTAAAACATCATTTGGAAGTTTTTAAAATTGCTGACAGATTTCAAAGGAACAGCTGTTTATAGACATATTCCCCACCAGAAAAGCAATGACTGGGATGTATCACATCACATGTTCTTTGTGAACCCTGGTACTGTCAGGAAAGGTGACTTCAAACCTAAAATTTCAGATGAAAACAGCATAGGAAGACTAGCAATGTTCAAAATCCAAACTAAACTTGGATGAGATTTTTTCAGGTGATTCTTCAAGCCTCCAGAGATGAATGAGACATCTGTGGATTTAGACAAATATTTCTACATGACCTCTCCATTCTGAGAAGTCGACAACACTGGAATGCCTCCCCTGTAAGTGTCCCTGGGTCCATGACTTGTGTTTGTACAGAATCCAGCACACCAGAAGAAGAACTTTACCAGCCCATGGCTGAGTTATAAATACACTTAGAAATATATATTTTTAAAAAGCCATGCAAAGAGGACTTAAAATACTTTTACATGGCCACAGGTACAAATAACCAGTATGCAGAGGCAGAACCAACTCCTGGCAGTGGTGATAGGCCAATGCCACAGTTTTATTTTGTCAGAGACTGTCTAGTCTGTTGATTGCAAGACAGAGAACTGGGTGCTTTCCAGGACGTCGCATGTAACAGAATTCTCAAAAAGCAGACAAGCACTGCAAGTGAAATACTCAAGGAGACTGGCCAAACCAAAGGCAAAATTAGCAGCCATCTCTTTTGCTGCCATCAGTAGCTGAACTGAAGATTTAATTAGGAGGTGTTTTAAATATTTTCAAACAAATTAGCAATACTTCATATATCTTCATTTCACAGATGTATACAAGATTTATAAAGTAAAGCAATATTTTTATGGCCTGGTAAATCATCTTTAGTCAGAAACCTTAGGGTATAACCAGAAATGAGTACATGAGGTCAAACTGCACTGATAAGGATGGTAGAGAAGGTCAGCTTCTTATAAAAAACTTAAGATTTTTCATGCAAACCCCAGAGATATTTCAATTCCTACTGAAATCTGTGGCAGGTAGGGATGCAGGATCTTGCCTTACATGAATACCATAGTGATACTGAGCACCACAGTCTCTGCTGCTCCACTGCAGTGTCTCCCAAGGTCCAAATGTCTCCTGAGATCAGAAGCAGCAGTTTCTCCCACTCCTCATTCCACCCAAGTGGGTTCATCTCTGGTGCTACAGTAGCTAGTTAGAGAAAAAGGCCACTTTTCTTTTTAATGGCTGTACATGGCCAGGATTTTTAGTTTGGAACTTGGTTCTCATTTTTCAGAGGGCCATATGGGGTTTTTTGCTCTCTAAGCAGCTTTATTTAATATGGAAAGTAGAATATCTTTTAAAACAGAAAACAGCTGTGTAGTTTATGGGTATCATCATATGGCTCTGCTTTTTGTTTCCTTACTTAACCAGAGTTCAGAGTTTCCAAGTTGCCAAGCTGCTAACACTAGTAAATGGAGTTTATTAGAGACAGTGTTTGTTGAACAATAACATTTTATATAGTCTGTCATTGTCTAGTACCTTAGATGAGTTACATATTTCTGTTCTCTATTTTCCCCCTGATTTTTTTGGTACTTTAAATCCCATTTTGAGCTGCGGACACCAGAGACCAAAATCAAAGACATGATCTTGTACTTGCATATGCCTAAAATCTGCAAAGCCACCCCTGACCAAAGTCACAGAATCAGACCTCCAAGGGTTAATCCCACAGTGCCTTTTGACTGAGTTTAGACAGCACGAAGGGATTGGATGGCAGATGAAATATCTCCCCAGGAGATCCCTTCCAGGAGAGGGGCCCCTTTGCTTAGTTGTAAAAGATAATGTGTCCATTCAAAGGCTGCCCGACAGCAGGAACACAGACTGGGGTGGGTGCGAGGACTGGGAGAGGCATAGACTCTCATGCAGTGATACCATTCCCTCCCAAAGGATCAGCCTCTTCCTGGAGCTTTGGAGCACTGAGGCACTAGGAGCAAACAACACTTGCAGTCTAAGATGTCTCTGGAAGTTGCTCTCAGAAGGCTGCTTTCATTTGGCTCCTACAGGCATCAAACTCAACCCCAGCTAGATGCACAGAGGTGAGCACAGCTTCTGCTTGGCCCTTTGGTGGCTAAATTGCCCGTGTAAAGCAGGGGCATCACTCAGTAGAAATGTTAGGGGGCAGATGAAATGAGGGTCTGTCACAGCAGCACCCTTCCCCATTTTCTTCTCTGTGTTCTGCAAATATTCTGAGCCAGCTCTGGTAGATATCTTTATCTTGTTATCTGCTGCTCTTCCTCTAATCAGAAAAGATTCATGCACTGTCAACTTTAAACTGCAGGCTTGCTTTTAATAGCAGTTAGAAACTTCAGATATCTTTAAAGCTCCCTTTCACCAGAATTCCCCTGGGTTTTGGAGCAACTGGGCTTTTCAACAAGCGCTCTGTGGGTGCAGCACGGGGGAGAACTGGGGTTACACCGAGTTCCTCCCCTGCTCAAGAATTATGGCTTCTTTGACTACTGCTAACTCAGCTCTAAAAAAGGTGATTTATCTTCATGGTTCATAAAAATACTTCTGGAGAAATTTATCTTTTCCTGTCCTCCTTTGGAATAACTACATTGCAACATGTCTCAGATTTAAAAACAAATATGGCCTGGAAAATAGTATCTTTGGATTTCCCTACTCATACCTTTTGCTGTACACAATGGCTTCACTCCCAGCTTTAAATTAGATGCGTGCCATGGTAGCAATATACTTCCCATACGGAATGAGAGCAAGGCATAAAACGTTTCAGCAAATCGACTGAGTAGACATTTGCTTGCCAAGTATTAGCTGTTGCTAGAAGGTAATTTTGATTCCCAGAGTTAAGAAGCCCGTGCCAATACAAAAGGTTTTGGTGCTTGATTTTCTTTTAATTATCATGAAAAATTAGAGAAATTGCTCGCACCTTGAAGAACTTGTGAAATTTATTAATGGTTATCAAATTTTCTGATGTATTCATTTAGGTGCAAGTGATGCATGACTTCTGTGCAGTGAGCAATGTCACCTGTCTAAAGGAGCTCTTAGTCTGTATCTGTGTGCAGAGGGAGAGAGAGTGTCCCTCACTGCTCCACTGCCTTGGCATACAGCTCTTTTGTAGATGTTCCTTCAATATTTGCAGTACACAGGTACAGGAGCCGTGGCTGAGAAACCCACAACTAGGCACTGTAGGGACACAGAACAAAAGAATTATATCTGTCTCAAAGTTAACGGCTTACTTGCTTTTTTTAAAAAAGGTCAGAACAAAAAACATGTATGTCTAATGCAATGTTGTGATTAGTCTGATGAAGTCAATAAAGACAGTAACCAAGCAAAAATTGGAACATATGAATGTACTTTTGCAAGTCAGAGGAATGAAGAAAAGCAAATGTGTTCCCCTGGGTTTTAGCACTCAGAGAGCACATGTATTAATAATGTGCTCCAGTGCAGTGCATGGAAAGCCATAAAAATGTGAGCCATTGGAGATGGGTTCCTATAATACAGAATTCCCTTGCTCTTAGAGGTATATCCATTGATATCTACACACAAATTAGCTGTACCAATAAGAATTGGTTTGGCACAAGCTCCCAGACACTAATGGATAACACAGACAAAAATGCTTCTCTTGCCTTTTGTTAGCAATTGAATGTTGTTCCTCACTGGAGACATCCACAGCAGAAACCTACTCCGGGGGTAAACTGAGAGGGTAGCTAGAGCTAACCCATCTTTGTCTACAGAAACCTTCTAGACATATAAATGTGTTTTACAGATGTCCAGTGGTAATTTACTCAGCCCAGAAGAATACACTGAATAGCACACAGAAGAGTGCTGGGTTTAATGCACAGCCAGGGAGCTGCTTGTCACCACCACCTGCAGCTAGAGCAGACACTGGAGAGTGTTTTACAGCTGAGCAGCCTAATCTGCTCCTGCTGGGATGAAGGGGTGCCAGGCCTATCTCTCCTGTTGAGTCAGGCACTGGCCAGCACTAAGGGCTGATGCTGCCTTTAGTCCTGAGGTGCAAGCACTTCAGCCTTTGTGTTCCACTTTTGGAGCAAATGGAGCCTGGACTAGCATGCTCTAGGCAGAGATAAGGGCAAAATTTTGGATAGCACTCCACCAGGAACCAGGGACACAGAAACGTCCTGTCCCACATATCTCTCTCACAGCACAACTCTAGATCACAGTCACGTTTGAGCCTGGCTCTCCTTCCAGCACAGGCATTTGTGTCCTGTCAGAATATGGCACTAGGTTTGGAAAGGGAAATTACTACTCCTTTCCTGAAAGTCAATTACTGCTGTTTCAATCCCAGATAAACTGGAGAAGGGCTGCCAAGAGGTTCCAAATACATTCAAGGCCTAGTTTCTACAGGTGTCCACACAGTTACCACACAAGGTACCACACCACGTATAGAGTGGAGGAACACGTGCACCAGTGTGAGGGAGTAAAACAAAGTAGTATTAAGGAAGCTATTAAATCCATGTCCATTTCCTAAAAACATGGAATGCAATTTGCAAAACCATCCTTGATACCGGTTATGCAAAAGAAGTATTTCAGATACATGCTGAGCAGTTGGATGAGTGTCTTTGCTTCCTTCCCCTCAGCTTCTGGAGTGATATACAACATCCTTCTAGTAAAGGATCCAGAGTCCTTGGAGCGGGAAAAAGTACTTGTTGGAAGATTAAAGGAATTTAAGCTTGCCAAAGCTAGCAAATGGACTCAAAGTGCAGCTACTTCTTGCTGGAACGAGAGATCAGACTTTGGTTAGCAGGAGAGTTGGTACTAATTTGTGCAAGACTTTATGACAGCAAAAGCAAAGAGGTCCCAGGGTCTGCTTAATAAAGGAATTGATGTACAGACCCACCCTCTGCCAGCTGAGCCAAAGTCTAGGAGCCTCTGCAGGAAGGAGACTAACAAAAAATAACTCAGAAAGGAAAAAGGAACAGTTCAGTTGCCAAAACTTGCTCTGCCAGAGTATGACCCTGTTCTTGCCCACAGAGAGACCTGCCATTGTCCCCAGTGGGGCAGGGCCCTTGCTCACAGTCCCAGGGTGACACACCAATGATGTGTCCCCTTAATGGCTCCTAAGAATATCCCAACATGGCAATTTTTATTTCCTCTGCGCATGTCTATTCAAAGCATCAATGGGTGACATTTTCCATTCTTAGGTTCTCTTACATCGTCCCTAAAGAATATACTCAAAACTATTAACTGCTTTTTAGCCTGAAGATTTTTTTTTTTGCATCCCATCTAATGCTCTGCACTTTCTTTTATCTCTGTATTAATCATTTGATTATCAACCTGTGCAGCAGTATGATGGGAGACTTCAAATGTCAGGGATTTCTCCTGGTGAATTGTATTTGCAATAATGCTTCCCTTTCTATTTTTCATGGTAACAATATTAAGTTTCATTTTAAACACTATGGTTTTTAATGTAGTACATTCTTCTTTTTGATAGAAAGGTGATACAGGCAATGCAACCTTGGTCACTATTAGTCTTTCATAACAGTCTGGCATTTAGGATCAACTGATTTTCTTCAAGAAAAAAATAAATCAAGAGACTGAACAAAACGTATCAAAGATTTTTCTATTTAGCTTTTTGGATTTAGAGCACTGAAGGTCATGTTTAAACCCAGAATTAAGCCAACCATGAAGATTAAATATTGTATATTGAAAAAGACACGCAGAGGTTTCTAAGCAAGCATGAACACTTTAAGAAACTTGAAGTTATGAGCAGAACAGCAATAAAGTGGCGTGTTAACAACACTGTTCCAATAACACTGCAGGAATCATTAATTTATAATGGAGTTTATTTCATACTTACTCGGAAAGGGTCAGTGACAGAGCACCTATAGCTATGCATTTCTGAAAGGGCTGCAGAAGTTTCTCTAAGAAACTTTTCAACAAGAGTTTCCCCTGTATGTGTGTTACCAGGCTAAATAAAGGTATCTGATGCACTGTGCATGGAGCAGGGAAGCGAGGCTGAGGTGAATAAAAGTATTTGAGCAATCAGGGGGTTTCTGTCTGAATGCACCTCTCAATTAGCTACAAAACTCAGGGCTCCAGGCAGTAGCTGTAGGTGCTGGGCACCTTGAGCAGTCTAACAGGAAACTGCTGCATTGATTTACAGAATGATGCCAAGTGTGAGAAGCCAATTCAGCCATTTTTTAGTTTGCCTCAGCTCTGGTTGTCGGGATTGTCAGAGGCATGTGGAGGAGGGGGTGCACATGGGTTACCTGCAGGAAGCAGCCAGGAGTGGGGGAAGCCCCGTCTCTGGAGAGACTTCGCCTCGCAGCCAGTCAGGCGGAGAAAACGTCCATGATTGCACCGCGAGCAGCCGCCCCCACACGCCTGCTTGCCAGGGGGGGCGAGTGCCCGGATGCCCGCGGAGAATGCCCGCCGAAACGGGCCCGCGGAGCCGAGCTGGGAAGGAGTTTGGGAGCACACAAAGGCAGCTAGCCGCCACACCACGGGGTGTTTTTGCTTTGGGGTCGCTGGGGGAGGGCGGCTTGGCCCCTTCTGCTCCCGCCTTCGCACCCTCCTCCCTGCCCGCCTGCCCACCTGCCTGCCGGCTGGCCTTCGCCGCTGTCCTGCCTGGCTGCCACTTGGCCCTGCGTCCCTGCCTGCACCCAGCTTCGCCCGCCGCCGCCGCTTGGAGATTGTGCCCAGCTCGCCACGGAAACTATGCAAGAGCACCGCGATTCGCAACACGCACAGTCCATCTGCCAAAAAATAGCCAGGGCTCTGTGGTAAAGCTGTTCCCTGTCTTCTGTTCCTTCCCTCCCTCCCCCTTCACTCTTTTTTTTTCTTCTTTTTTTTTTCTCAGTAAAGGGTTTTCTGATATAATAGTGCTGTTGTTTGTGCTTGATTTTTCGTCAGAAAAATATATCAAAAGAATCCTTCCCGGCTCCTCCTTTTTATAGTGGAATGGGACACCATGAAATTACCATTAAAGTGTGAGAGAGACTATTAGAATATTTGTTTGAACATCTTTCACTGAAGTTGGTGTTTATCCTGCTGCTAAGCCTGATAGAATGTTGTATTTAGGAGAGGTTGGGACTCTGCCGGTGGCTCCTCTACAGTGCAAGATATCAGCTCATCAAAAGACTTTGTGAGAATGTATTGATACTGATGAGACTTTCATCAGGAAAGGTTTCCTCAGCAAAGGCCAAAAGACACTTACTGTGGAGTAAGGAATTGCCTACTTCCTCGTTCCTCAGGAACGAGGGACAATTAAATTCAAGAGCCTGTGGGGTGACTTGGAGCAAGAGGCACCTCCCAAAGACCATGCAACTGGCCTTGCCCTCAGGCTCTGTATTATTCCTGAATAGGCTCTTTAATCTTTTTTTCCTACAGAAACTTTTGGGAGGCCTTGAGTTTGTGTTGATGCAGAACAGAAGAATTTCTGAACTTTTAAAAAATCTTCAGGCATGAGAAGCCTGTTTCTCTCCCAGCTCTTTTTACTGAAGTCATGGATTCAACAAGAATTTGAGATTTCTGAGGGGAAGACTGCAAAGAACATCACTGCTGAGTCCTCCTCCTCACAATTTGTTTGAGAACATCAGTCAGTGCCAGTATCCCAAGTAGATCAAAGCACTGGAGAAATTGCTCTGTTCTCAGCTGCTCAGTTACCCATCACCAATACCAGATTATTTTGTCTTCCAGTTTAGTCTGCCTAAAGGATCGATTCAAAATTTCTCAGAAAATGCTGTTTGTTGCCACCAGCCCTCTCATTAGCAAGGAACCAGTCAGTCTGCACATTTGCAGCCCCTCACAGAGTGTTCTCAGTAGCTCATAGCTTGGCACAAGGACCAGTGAGCCTCCCCCTGTATCTTGGCAATGACAGCTACAAACACTCTGACATGCCTGGCGTCTTCTCTGTGGAGCAGGGCATGACCAGACCTTGCAGTCATAGAAAGAGACAGGTGTGGGGAAGGCAGGAGGGGTCTTGTTCCACAACAGAAGGGAAAAAAACCAATTTTGTAATTCACTAAAATCTCTTTGGAAGGCTGTGTTCAGATTCAGATGATTTCCCATGGCACAAAGCCAGCATCAGACCCTGTAATTTCTCACCAGTTGATGAAATCTTGGAAGGATAAGGTGTAACCCAGAAATGGGTTCAGATGCTTGCAGCTTTGCCATTTTTCACTTGATTTTTCCACTTCACACAATCATAAAATAGTGTTCACAAGAAATGTGCCTTTCTGGCTGCAGTGTCTGGAGGTATGTGGTGTCCAGACCTGTAAATACATCTTGGCCCTGTAGGTTGCAGTGGGAGCTGAAGGTACAGAGTATCCATGGTTTTCCCTTGGTTTAATGAAGGGCCACGTTCGTTTTAGAAAGCTCAGCCCTGGAACAAAAGATATATTCACTTTGTTGATTGATTTTCCCTGGGCAGCATGCTCTCGAATCAAGTGGATTCTGAGCTCTAGAAGGGTTTATCCATTTTCAGAGGGTGCTTCAGCTCAAGTCCTTGGCTGCATTCATCAGCATGTGCAATCACAGCTCTCGCAGACATGACTGATTGAGCTTTCCAATGGCTGACTCCCACACGGAGAGCCTGTTACCAGTCTCTGAGCAGGTATTAGCTCAGATACTCAAATCTTGTGCTTACCATCCAAATCTGGGGTTTTGTTACCATTTGAGCACTATTTCTGGATGATATTTGGCTTTATGTTGCTGTACTTGCTCCAGCTCAACTCCTACCCCCTGCTCTTAGATCTACTGAGATTTTCTCCAGCCTGGCTCTTGGGCCAGAGGGTCAGCAGCATCAAACCAGCCCTGGTGGGACACAGCTTTCTGTCACCCCATGCCTGCTTCCAGCTCACTGTCCATCCTGCTCTCACAGGATAGGGAGGGAATTACATGCTTTTTGTCTCCTGTATGGAATGGTTTATGCAGATTGATAAAACCCAGCCTCAGCTGAGACCAGGGCTGCCTTGATGTCTGATCACAGCATGGGCAGAGCACCACTGTGCTAATGGATACAACTCTGCTTTGTACAGCTCACCTTACACACAGTCATGAAAGTTCCCTTAATAAGCAATTTTTTATTCCTGGAAATGCAAGAGAGCATTTTGGTTTTTTTTTTTTTTTTCACAATCCAAAGAGGCTTCTCATCTAGAAACCACAAAAACTTCCTCAGTAACTCCCTGTGTCCCTACATCAATTTTATTGCATTCTTCCTGGCATGGGGAAGGAATGAAAATGGGTGATGGCAAGATATCTGCATGTTTCCTCCTCACTGCTTTTGCTGACTCAGAAATTTGAGAAGAACAACAAGAAGCAGCAGACAGCATAACCTAACCAATCATGCTGGAATCCAATTGTATGGCTTGCACAGAATATTTCCAAGGCAGGCTATCACTCTTACTGTTTATGTTGCATCACAGAACAGCTGGAAAAACTGTAAACTCCTTAATTTTGCTAAATGTATAGAAAGTTAGTTCTGCTAAAGAACATTACACAGAGGCACAGACTTTCTTTTTTTTAAGTTCCAAAAAAAAAAAAGAAAAAAAGAAAGCGGGAGGAAACCCTTTTTTTTTTTTTTTTGGTTGAGGCTGCTGCAAACATTCAGACTTGTTTAAAGAAATGGAAAAAAGAAACACTGATAACTGCTAAATCTAATTGCCAAAAATGTGCTTTCTGTTAATAAAGTCTTAATGAGGTAAGTAGGGAAAAAGACAGTTTCTTATTTCTTGCTGATGAAAAAAAGAGAGGAAGAAAAGCAATAAACAGTGTAGCTGATTCTGTGGGGCGCAGATAATGGATTGACCTACTGGTCAAAGCTTTAAAGCCATCAGTACCGCACTATGAGCCTTCCCATTTTTTCTAAGGAAATAAATTTACTTGCTAATAACAGCAGTGAGATATTGCCCTCAGACTCCATTGAAAGCATAGCACATATACAAATGCTTTCCCAAAGCTGCCAAGTGCCTCCTGATGTGTTAGGAGAGACTGGAGCATGAAGGGAGGAAAGTAATGAAAATGCAGGTGCGGAATGGCCACATTTTCTCATTTCCTGGCCACAGTCTATTCCTAGCAGCTCCAGTGAGACACGTTACCTCCTCTCCTGTGAGACTAACAGCCACAACAGAAATCAAAAGGCACCTGGACTAGACAACAAATCCTAAACCTTTACAGAGCCAAGGAATTCACATGGGGAAGTAGATTGGAGCCTTCCACTTAGCATTTACAGTACTTACATCACATCCCAGGACCAGGGGGGAGAACCTCTGCTGAAGGTGTTTGTAGATAAACTCCATGGCTTTGAAGGCCCTGGTTTAAGAGTCCACAAAGGGCAAGGTGTTTTGGAGAGGTGGGAGCAGAGGTTGCTTAAGGCAAGTGGGGATAAGAGAGCAGAAAGTAGCAGGGCTACTTTAGTGGTTGTTAGAAGCCATGCTAGATGGAAAATGCAGCAATAAATACCACATTGTGCCTAAACTCCAACAGCCCAGAGACTGCCCTGGGCTCGGTAGCCATCGCAGGTACGTACACTGCAAGGATGACCTTCTGCTTGCAAGTACTTTTGCCCGAGTGATCCAAAACACACCTGCAGAGACAGGAGGCAAGGACAGTCCTCACTGCAGACTCACCCTACTTTCACCAGCACTTGGGCACTTCAAACAGCATTTAAGTGGCATATTGTTGTCTCTGGATATGGCTGGAGAGAGAAAGGCTAAGTTCTAGTCCCCCCAAAACACAGAGTCTAATCATCTACATCCCTTCCCCACCAAGATGCTCTCACTTTGTCCATGCCCAGTAAATTGGAGCTTAGTATTTTGTTTTAAGGCCGTTCCTAGAATTAGGAACTGAAACTAGCCCAGGTTCTTTAAACATTATTTTACAATTACTCAAATAAATGCTTTTAAAATAGTTTACTAGGGTGGCTTCAGATTTCGTTACTTATTCCTACTTTTGTTTTGGCATTCACCAGCATTTGTGGGAGTCTGTGTGCATCTGAGCTCCTGCTTGGGAATTTGACCCCTTAAAACAGGGCAGGAGGATGCATTTGCTGTTATGTTTTTGTAACAGACAAGAAGAAGAATTGCTAACAACAGAGCAGACAACCTCTGGAGCAAGAACAGGATCTGAGCTTGGCAGATCTCGGAGGCAGAATGGGAGGAAGAGGAGATGGGGAGGCAGGTTTCCCCCAGGGCAGCCACTCACCCTCTTGTTCTGCTGCTTGTAGGGAATATAGGGGATGGGCAGAGGAAATGCTGACAAGAGAATAAGCAGGTAGATATAAATTATTCCTGGAACCATCTCAAGTCCTATATTGCTCATAATTACCTATCATTTTCCTGGGTCAAACATTTTCGCCTCTAAAAGCCCCTAATCCATTACTTGCCATGTAATGCCCCAGTGTAATTTCCTCATCTGTGCTGCAATGTTACACCGTGCTTTGATGTTCTGGAAAGACCAGGAAGGCACTGAAATTTGGGATCAGCAAACATCTGTAGGCACTATATAGGCTTTCCAGCATCAGCACATATTCTGGCATCTGAAACTAATAATGGCATGCCAAAATTTGGGAAAGGTAGTGAGGTGATTCCTTGCTCTTTCAGGTGTCAATGCCTGGGTCAGGAGAGCTGTTTGAAGCCAGGGCAGGCTGGAAACCCTTGCTGTGTCAGCTACAGCTGCTCTGCTAAAGGGACGTCATGCATCCTGCTGTCCAGGCATCCCTAGCCTAAGGACAGGCATGTTCTTAAATACAGAAATCCATTCTGGGGAGAAAGCCACTGACCCTGAGCAATGCTGCCTCAAAGAGGCATCATTCTGGGTGTATGGCTTTTTTGTTCTGGGGGCTTTTTTTTTTAAATACTGCACATGAAATACATAACAAAATAAATAAAATTTCCAAACAGTGGTTTACATGCCCTAGTTAGGGGCTGAGGAGCAGTGCTGGGCAGCACAATGAGCTTTAGGATTCTGCTGCTCCCCACTGACACGTTTGCAATTCTGTCTGTCAGTGCCCAGGGACACATGCAGTAATTATAGCAAGAGCAGAGTCCTGTTAGTCCTGTTTGCCTACCTCTAGTTTGAGCACCAGTATATAAGACATAAGACAAATTGCACACATCCTTTAACCAGAGAGTTCAGCACCCCTCGCATTAAGAGAAAATAATCAAGATCCACCATATTAATCATAAATGTGGGTATTTCTGTCTGAGCAGAGAAGGTGCCTTTGCTGAGCTCTGGCATTGAATATGTGTTGCCTTAGACCTGGGTAATGTCTGTTTATAAGGTTCAGATGGAGGGGAGGTAAGCAGCTCTCCAATTTTTGGATAAACAGCTGCAACAAAAACACAAGAAAAACCAGTTTTGTTTTGCCTTTGACTAATTTGTATTTGCTGAGAACATGTGGCTTGTTCCTGTTGTTGCAGCTGGAAATTTCAAGGCTGCTGCAAGGTAAAAACTGAAATTGTACAAGCAATTATCCCATGGTAATGTCTAATCACTGCTGGCATCTAAAAAAAAAGTGAAACAGCAGGGATGTTTAACTTTGAAAACCAACTACTGCACAGATGTAAGAACTATGTTTATTGAGGAAGTTTTCCTTGGCATATCAATGTGAATTTTAAAAAAATTGGCTCTAAATATGCCGACATAAAAACCACAGAACTATGGAAAGAAGTGTTATTTTTCCTCACATCAACATTTGAGTGTAATTCCTAGGAAACTTATTCACACAAATCAAATAGTTTCTAAGGGCTAGTCTCCACCAGATCAGTTAAAAATTAATTGTTTTCAGCTGTGCTTAATATGCCTTGAGTTCATGCTCTTCTTAACCATGATGAGTACTGGTGTGATCCTGCATCCTTTGCACAGGCTCTGTGTGCGAGCAGGGGTCACCCCAGCAAGAGGTCACAATCCAGCAGTCTGTGTGTCTTGGGGTGACTTCATGATGTTGTATCCCCTATCGCCGCTCTATGCCCAGACATGAATCTTGTACCTTTCTGTGCCTTTAAAATCGGGTGTGAGAGAAAGAGAAAAAAAAAAACCAGATGAACTTTTCAAAGCAGTTTTGTGCTCCAAGGTCACTACTCCTCTGCGTTCTTCTGCTGCGGCAAAAGGAGCAGAGGAAGCACCCTTCCTGCTTTTCAGCCAGCTCTCGGCTCTGTTTCCTTCAGAGAGAGACGGAGAGTTGAACTCTTTTTTTCTCTGGGACTTTGGCTTCTTCTTCTCTTCTGGAACTGTTCAGAACACCAGAACTCACTGGGAAAACTCTCCACCGAGGCCTGGAGGGGGCCCAGGCCAACCCAGCTCCAGAGAGGAGGAAAGAGAACAGCCACACCTACAGAAGGACTGTGAATTTTATGAGGTTCTCTCCACAGCGAGAGGCTTTATTATTTAGCATTATTCTTTTCCTGTGTTGTTTGTTAAATAAATAGGTTTTTTTCTCTTTCACTTGCCTCCAAGGAATATTTCTTTCCCCCAACCTGGCTGGGGAGGGGTGGCTGTAAACTGCCTTCTATCAGAGGACCTTCAAACTTGGATGTTCTTCCAAATTTGTCTCAGACTGGGACACTGTGCTGGACCAAGCAGCATGCAGAAGCCTTAAGGAGGTGAGTGTGCCAAAACCTACAGTGAGAAGATGAAATACATTAAAAATAACCCTAAGAGTTATGTCTACAGTTGGGGTTCAGCTTGCTGGGAGGCCCCCAGGTAGAAGGCTGGAGACTGTCTTGCCTCCCCAGCCCTGATGAGCTGGATAGGAAAAAGCACCCATTTCTTTTCACACATTTTGTGCTTCGTAACTCATGTGCCATCTCCTGTTGAGCACTGGGATTGGTGCCAACCTCACCACACGAAAGAGCTCTCCCTGATGCATGAGTAGGGTCCTACTGTTACTCCTTACAAAATTATGGTATGTTGCTCTCTCCAGAAGTGCATCCCAGAGATATGTTCTGGGATTTAGAGGTGCAGCAGTTGACTCCACATTTCTCAAAATTTGCTGCTAGCTTGACTAATGGAAAACATCAAAAGAAATTGTGATTTTGTAATTTCATACCCAGAAAACCATGCATAGTCAGGGGGTACATAACACACAAGCAGAGCACAAGGGACATCCGTATCCCCATGGTGGTGGCACATGAACCAGCTTTAAGAAGGGCCTGACAGTCCTTTCTACTCCTGATCCAACCTGATACCAGCACTGATGTGTGGCACAGCATGTTACTTTCCCCAGCCTGCTAAGTCTATTCTGGTCTTTTTTCTTTTTTAAGCCCTTCCTGTATTGATTTAAACCAGTGCAGGCTAATGAAATTGATGGGGGTATAACAACAGGTGTATGCACCAACTGCCAGACCCATATTTTTAGATGAAGCAAAAAAGAATGGCACAAACAGCCAGCTAAAGCTGTGTTAGGAAATAGAGGAACAGCTAAATATACTTTGCAACCCTCCTACCTGCTTAATGTTTGCCCCAAGCAGTGTCAGTAGCAGAGCACAGTATTGCATGTCCAGGAGCAGTTAAAACAGCCAGCTTTGGTCTGAGAGGGAGGACAAACCCACACTGACAGCAGGGAAACAATCAGCAGGGAAACAGCTCATCCAAAATTTACTTCCTTCCTCTCCCTCCCCATGAGTGACCATGGTGGCATTTAGAGATTGCCCACTTACCTGTGGGACTAAGTGTCGAACACCACAGACGGGATGACAGGATGGTATCTCTGCGGCCCACACTACCTCCGAGAAGTCTGCTCAGCCAACAAACAGCAGAGGCTGAAATAGGGGTGTTTTTATGGGAGCTTCATGTATGCCAGCTTGTACTCCTAATGCTCCACCCCACACAGGTGAGCTGTGGGTTTCTCCCCCTGCAGTAATTTATACTCTTTGGGCCGGTGAGACGTCTCAGTAATTGGGTTCAGCTTGGATGGGAATCTGTATGGAGCAGCCTAGACCCAGCTGGTTTTTCTTAGAGAATGAACAAGGTCCTGACTAAGTGCCACTCTATGATCCCGGGGAGGAAGTGTTTCCAAGTGTGCCTTTGGAGCCCTTCCAGCTCCCCTGGGTGCAAGAGATGCACAGGGGCAAGGAGCTGTCCTCCCTTCTGTGCCCCAGGGGAAAAGTGTTAGTCACACTCACACTTCCCAGCCTCTGCAGCAGATGCAGGTGGATATTGGTTTGTAAATCCACTCATGCACCCAATGCACATTGCAAGGGAGAAGGATAATCTGTGCAAAATATTCCCAGGTGGGAACTGGCCAGGGACTGGGACATAATCTGCTTCCAGAGCAATCAAGTGGTCAAGGAAGTGCATGGGTGAGATCCATCCACAGTCACTAGCAGTCCGGGGGAAAAAAAGAAGTGCCTGGGTTGTCACAGATTGCTTCCTCACAGTCAAACTGGGTCATTTCTTGAGCTTATTACAAAATTTAATTAGGTAGTTTTAAACTTTTTTTTTTAATTTTACAGCTCCCATTTCTGCCTCCTGGGATTTTATTGGCTCAGCTCTCTTTTTATTATTACATATTTCTGTCCTTCTCCATCAACTATCACGTTTTTTTAATGACACAGTAAAGCTGAAATTGGGCTTTGACCCATGTATGTCATGCCTTTGTTAGCAAAATAAAACTGGAAAAGCATCTTTCAAAAAGATTGTATAAAGGGCCACTATGTATATAGGACTAACTTTCTTTAATCCACAGCTGAGCACTTTTTCAAAGGCGAGAAAAGGAGATGCAGACTTCAGTGCTGTCCTGGTTTGAAAGAGAGGTGTCTGCTAAGGAAGGCAGGAGCGTCCCTTGGAATGGGAAATGTAACCCCCCTTCCCTCTGAATTATTATAATTTTGAAATTAAGGAGCTTTCAGGCAAAGATATGGGAAACAGGAATAACAGTTCTTTACTAGTATATAGTAAGGCAATAATATAGAAACACTGGCTTAACCTGGCAGAGTCAGGTTACAACCTGACACCCTGCCGGGCAGGGTGGTGGTACCAGCCCAATTAAGGGGTTGCTGCAGTCCTCTTCGAAGTGGTTCTGTTGTAGCAGTGATCCTGTAGAAAGGTCTGGTCCTCCTCTGGAGGGTCAGTGGTGGTTGTGTAGCTCTTGTTCTCTGGGAATCCAGTAGGTAAGGGCTGCTTGTGGTGTTTCAAACCTCAGATTATATCCAGGTAGGAATGCTTGGTTCCTCCCCCTGGGCGGAGCATCTCACAGTGGGATGATGTAATTTTATGAGTCATGCTGTGAGGTTAGATGGCCCATTAACAGGAGATATCTCCCAGAGGGAGTTACTAGACATGTGTCACGGAAGAGATAAAGAACCCTGCCCCACCTGGTTTCAGCAGATGGGGATGGAATACATGACGCTCTTGGGGCTGCCCAAGGCTGCACAGCGTCCAGCTGCAGATGTCCTTGCCTTCCCTGCCTTCCTGCAGCAAGCGGGAAATGCTGGCTCCTACACAAGGAGCGAGCCCCAAGCAGGGATGTGAAAGAAGTGTTGGCGGAGGCAAAGGACGAGGGAGGGGTCTCTTGTATGAGTTTCAATCTGTTTATTGCAGGTGCAGGGTCTAGGGACAAAAGACCCTGGATAAGGAAGTACTCAGGATTTTATATGGGGGTGGAAGGGGGTGGAGCAAAGGGGAACAACCAATGGGGATTGACTAAGAGGGCAGCAACAACAGGGAACTAACCAATGGGGATAACTTGGGGGAGGGAATTACGTAAACCAGCCAATGCGGTAACAAAGAAGGGAGACTTTTCCAGAACTAATACATAAACAATTAGGAAATGCCTAAACATGAGCTAATACATACCTAAAACTGGGAGGAGACCTCCTGAGCCCGTAACCTTGAGATGAATTAAGAACCATCAGAAACTTGAGACCCTGCCATAACTAAGGGGTGAGAAGCAAACCTCTGTGTCCTGGAGGCCTGTCCACCAGTCCTCCAACTGTCCTGCGGCGGCAACCGCCGCCACATGCACCGCAACTAATACATACTTTTGGTTACATCTTACATTGTAACCTAAGACAAGTAATTTTAGCATAATTCTCCAGCATCACATAAATCACAGAAGAAAATGCCAGCCCCTGCAAACACCAGTCTGAAAATGTATGAAGGTAAATCTAATGGTTCGACAAATCTGATGGGGTTTTGCTGAGCAAGTCAAATGTGCAGGTTCAAGGTTGGCTGAGCATCAGTATTATGTTCCAGGCTACCTCTACTGTCATATATTTAATCTCCAGTAATTAAACTTCTAAATGAATCCATGTCACAAGAGCCACGGTGCATGGAGAGAATCAATAAGTAAATTTTCATAACCTCAGGAGCACCTCTGGTTTGGGGTGGAGCTGCTCCCTTTGCAGCAGCCTATGGAGCAGATAGAGATGTAACTGTCAAAATAAGGGAAAAAGTAAAAGAAAGAATACAAAGAACTCCCTTGGCTCAAGGTTTTCAAGTTCTTTCCCATTACTAAAAAAAAATTTTTATAACACCTACTCACAAAAGCATATTGTTTTGCTGCAGCCCCTGGTTAAAAAAGTAAAAAATGTAAGGAAGCTGATTAGAAACCTCTGATTTGAGGTAAAACATATCACTGACAACATCTGGGTACAAAGTGAGAATTCACAGCATGGTCGGCATGGAACTCCTGACACATGGATTGCTTGCTTTGGTGAGATAAAATGAGTTATTCCATGGTCAAACCCAATGCAGATAGGTAGGGGCAGGAACTGTATGTCATGCACCTCCAGAAGGACGCTACACAAAAGACTGGCCTTGCATGGCTTGTTCTTTTGAAGAGTCAGAGCTCTAGGCAGGCTCTGGAGCAGAAAGGGTAATGCTTCCACCAGTGGTGCAAAATGGCAAACCCAGACATCCCTCGAATGTCCAGGAAATCAGCATCATGTGACAAGCAAGGCCATGTAATGCCAATGCCTTATGCTTCACTTCAATTTTTATCCATTCCATGTGTTCCTTTCTTGAAACTTAGAAACTCAGTTCTCATTTATCAGTGTTTTCATATTTCACTTCTGGACACTGCTACCCATGAATTATCCATCCTTTTCATCTTGCTATTTGAACTGTGTTCTGCAGCTGTGGTTCAGTTTTATCATTCATTCATCAGCATGATGTCAAAAAATTACTAAACAACTTGGGTAGCTGGCAAGCAGTGAGGAGGCAGGATCCATTTCTGCCCTGGGGGAAGAAAGACTCCATACAATAGCACGGCCTTTGTCTTGCATTTCATGGGTGATACTATTGATGCTAAGGTTCTATCACATTGTGTGCCAAACCACTTGAGCTGGTTTCAGGTTGCAGTTCCCCCCGGGGTGTTTCCACTCAGTATATAAGATAACCAGATCTGCTCTCTGTCCACTCCCAGCCTGGACAGTGCTTAGTCAGCTCCCCAGTCTTGGCAAGCTGAAGCAAGAAAGTGGAGTTGCACTCCCTGCCTAGTTATTACCATTTTATCAATGATCACTCCTCTTAATGCTGTGGAGCATATGGCAAAACAATGAGCAAATTACATGTTTTCCTGAGGTGAGCAGAAAGCAGGGAAGTGACTGTAACACACTGCACAGATGTGTCAATACATTGTGTTCACATCTGCAGTAGTGCTTTAATTCATGACCACAGAACTGCTGATTACCTTGCTGCAAAGAAAAGGACTCTGGGGTGCACAACAGAGATGTAGTTCTATTTCCCACACATCAGGAACATCAGAATTCTGGGATCTGACCTGGGTCATGTGCTATTATTTTGTTTTTAGAATTACCTCAACATTTCCCACTACTAGGAAACACAGTACAAAGAACAGTAATCTTAGCTTTGATTTGTAGACCTTTATGTTCTGCCCCCCCCCCTTAATTTTACATTGTTATTTTGCATTATAATTAATATTTCTGGCTTTCTTGCACTGTGCTGACATGAAATATCAAGGAAGGGGGTTTTTTTCTGAAGAGTTTGATACCTAGTGGAAAGACTATAGCAAACTACAGCATTAAGAATTATGGTTGAGCTCAGCAATCTTAGAGGTCTGTTCCAACCTTAATGATTCTACGATTCTATTCTATGACTACTGCTGGATAACTTGGACTGAGCCAGAACACCAGAAATAGAATGTGAAAAGGGGCCAGTCTGCCAACAGCCCCTCCACAGGCATGGCTGAGGAGCCAGGACTCAGAAAGCAGGATTTGAGATTTGGCCTAGGGATGCTGTCCAGACCTTGTGCTTTTGGGGAGATGGGAGTGGGGTCTCCTGGGAAGAGTTTAGGATTTTGTTGATTTAACCCTCTCAAGCTGTTTAAAAATAACATTTCCTGTGCTTAAAACATAGCTCTGCTATTCCTGTGTCCCATGGATTTTTACCACTCTTTTTTTTTTTTTTTCTGGTTAATGAGCTCCCACAAAATGCCTGAAGGCATGTAACGGCTCTAGCATGAAGTTTTGGGTTTAAGGAACCAGACCTTGGGGCCTTTCTGCCCAGGAAAAATGCCAAATACAGGATTTTACCTTAAAGGGTACCCAGGCGATCCAGAGATGGTAACAACATCAGCTACCAGACTGGGTTTTTCCAGCACAAGCTGCTGGAGAAGCTGGGCAATGCTGGAGAAACTCAGCTTGTCAGATGGGAAACTGCTCATGGGGTATTCATGTCAAACAAGTGTCACATAGAGTAGGGCAACAGATTCTGTAAAGATTTTATTATAGCACGCTGAGTCTGGAAATTTAAAAGGTCCTGAGGAAAAAGTATTAATCATCAAAATCAAAACAGTCTTTTTAATTTAAAAAAATACACTTGCAAGTACTCATCTCAGTGCAAGAGGCTCAGGTTCAAGTCCTTCCCCTGCTCATTACATGGGAGTTTTTTGGATCCCTCCTGCTGGAATTGCTTAATTTGTATAAAAAGTGAAGCATTCACCAGATTAGAGCTCCTGCCAGTATAATCTGGTTGTTGGGGTGGCACCTGTGAGATGGAAACGCCCCTGCAGGTCTCCATTCAGGGAAGTGTCACGGGTCTGAGTGCTCATCTGCTATGTCACCCCCCACCATTCACTGCCTCTCTGAGCCAAGGGGTTCCCTTCCCATCCCAGCGAACTCATCACCTTCCTGTCGGTCAGCGTTGAGCAATGAAGAGCTGAGATTTCTCATGAACTCTAGGCTAAATCAGCGCAAAAGGGATGGTAATTTCATCCCATTTTATGTGCAAGCTCAAAAGCATCTTGGACTTGGTGTATCTGCTAAAAGTAGTCCAGTATTTATTAGCAGTTAGACAGTATTGCATATCAGAAAATGCAACAAAATAGGCTTATTGTGTTTTCTTGCCCCAATATATTTTTATTGTTTATTTTGATTTTAGAAAAGAAACACTAGAGGAAAATTCACCAAATTAAATGTTTGCCAATGTTTTCACAGAAATATTTGCCACTGGATGTCGGCTCCAGATTTCCAACAGTAATTTAATAACTCAAATCTATTAAAAATCCCTCTGGACTTCCTGCAGACTAGAGAGGTGTTCATAGGTCATTTTAAGAACCTCAACATATACTTTGAAGATGACTCCAGAATCCCCTCTGTGCTATAGATTCTTGTTGGACAAATTGTCCTTGAATCTATTTATTTGTATATATTTTTTGCAGTGCTATGAGAAAGCATTGGTTTATCTAGATAAAAGTGTCTTGCTGTGGTCACACAACTGCCCTGATGTTTGGCAGAGCATAGCAATGCTGACTGAGAGAACAATGGAACAGATTAAAAGTTACCTAGGAAAGATTTATTTACTCAAAAATGTTTAGTGAAACTCTACAGTTTAAAACCACTGAAATATCAAAACAGATGCTATAAATGTTTACACTCAATCCCACTGCTCAGAATGCCTGAAATTATGATCTGTACATTTCTTGAATGACTTTTGCATCTTTCTATGTGCACATTTTTCTTTTCTTTTGAATGGAAAAAGGAAATTTCACCCAGGTATTCTCAAAAAATTGACAGACTTTAGACAAAAAGCCTATTCAAGTCAATGAAGGCTGGATCCATCAACCTTCAGGTTACACTGGCCAGCAGGCAGGCAGAAACTCAGTGGGTGCACAGAATCCTCCCTGGAAATGCTCAAAGCCAGGTAGTTTTCTGGCCAGCCCAGGTTCTCCTGGCTTGGTGAGATGGATGTTGGGGCTGGTACAATGTGGTGCCTTTACTGCACCTGCACTGCAGCACTGGAGCAGCACCGCTGGCCTGGTGCTCAGGGAGATTTCACCCTCCAATCTGCTTCAGCAGAACCACACTCACAACCCACCCAGCAGTGGAGACCAGGTGTTTCAGGCCAGGCTGGAAGCACAGCATCAATTCAGTGCCACACAGAAGTGAACATGCTGCACATGGAGAAAACTTGGGCTTTGGAAAGTTAGAGGCACATCCTTCCTTCCAGGCATCTCCTCATGCCTGCAGGCACAGTCCGTCTGTCTAACAAGCGAGAGAACAAATTTAAGTAAGCAAATAAATAATATCTTTTAAGCTTTTTGCTTCATGATGAGGTTTTCAGCAGGCAGCTCTATGCCATGGAAGGTTTCCTGTCCTGCTGGCCAGGCAGAACATCCCCAGCTTGCTGATCCTCACAGAGTAGCAAAACCTCCACTTCCATCCTCAGTGCTGCAGTGGAGAGAGCAGGACTGCAGGCCAGCTCTGACTGAGCGACCCAAAAAGAGTGTGAGTGAGGAAAACCCTGACCTAACTCATTTTGTTTTTTAGTCAGAGTATCCAGGCAGGAACCAGCTGCTGTTCATCCTTCCTCATACCTACAACATGAGTTAAGAGTCACAGTTCATTTTCTTGCCTGATTCTAGAGCAACACACATGCTCAAGCACATCTAATAAATATTTCTCCTAGCTCAGAGAAGACTAACATTTATTCTTGCTTTAAGAAAAGATTATACCCTCTAAGTATACCCTTGCATTGCCCTGGCTGTATACAGCTGGTTTGGGATGAGATGCCTGCAGATTCTGGCTGGAATAACACTAATAATACAAGAATCCAGAAATCCTTCAGTTGCATCAGGAAGCATATTCTGCAGCCAGGGGAAAACCCAGCACCTTAGATGCTCCCTGACAGACGCACAGAGATCTGTTCCTCCCACACCAGCAGTGCTGGGTGATCTGGGCAGAGCTGTCTTTGCTGCTGAGGTTGAGCTTCTCAGCGAGGTGAGGACAAGGCGAGTTTTTCTGGGGGAAGATTGGAAAGTGTTTGTGTCCCTGGATAGTCTGTGGAAGTGTGTGGGTGTTTCTGCTTGCTTTGAGGGCCCGGTTCCACAGAATACTTGGGCACATGTGTAACCAGAAAGGACGTCCATTGGAGTCCTGCAGAGACAGACACTTCCCGCCTCCCAGCTGCAACAGGATCCAAACAGTTTTCCACAAAATCTCAACTGCTTTTCTTTTGTTCAAGCCACCAAAATAGCTTTCATTCTGGCAAGTCTCTGCCCATGTAGCCACTGAATTAAACTCACTTTGAAGTACTGCAGGTCCTCCCCCTCACAACGAAAAGTATCCATAACACAGGTAACAAATCTTGCACTGCTGAACATTACCTGGCTACTTATGTGAAAACCAGAATTAATTCAATGCCAAAAATTTCTGAGAAAGTTTGTGCAAAATCAACATCAATTATAGGGACTGTCTCATACCACAGCTATTTTACAGCAATTTCACTTTACATTCCTTGGCCAGCGCTGCTTACTGAATAATTAAATGGCCAGATGACACACAATCAGATTCAAAAGCCTTGAATGTGAATGAATATCAGTTTCCCAATTCTGAAAGGAATTTAATCCTGAAAACTTCCACCTAGTGTCCAGTTTACCATATTCTGGAGAAAGCTGAAAAGCTGTGATATCCATGAAATCATCTTTATGGTACTTTTTCCAGAACAGAAGGAAACCTGAGCTATTGCCTCATAGGGGAACAGGATTTGGTATGAAAACCCCCTCTTCTCATTTTCACATAATGAAGCTTTCTGACTGGGATTCCTACATCATTAAAACAGACACATCATTAAACCAGACACTTCATTAAAATTGGAAACACATTTTAAACTGAGAGTGTGGGATAACTTCCTAGAACTATAAATAAAATAATTACGATTGCAGCAAAAGAAACATTTTTTCATCTATTCAATATGCATTGAATATACAGTATTTAATATGCATCGTACAGTGCTTTGTGTAGCATAAATACACTGTGTTTCTCAGCATATAAACAGTTAATTGCAATAATGTCTCACATTTCAGCTGCAAAGCTAGACACGTATGTTTTCTGAATGTTTCAAATAAGCAAGACACAAACTAGCCTTGGTGTATAGAGAAGAAAGTGTTTAAACCACATGCCAAAGTAAACAGGAAAGCTAAACTATTGGTTGGGTGTGTTCTTGTTTGTTGTGGGGTTTTGTTGGTAATTTTTAAGCATCCCAATGTTTCATTGGAGCCCTCATACATATTAAAATGAAAATATATGAAAAAGTGTTGATTCATCTACAGAATGAATTCACACACCCGCTTGAAAAGACACTTGAAATTTTGAAGTGTCAAAGTGTCACTTTGCTCACATATATTTTTCTTCTCCTGTTTATAAATCCAGAATGTGCCTAAATAAGTGACAGATTTAGTTAGACTAAGTTTTAAAGTGAAACTCCAGCAGTGACACTGTTTTGTACAGAAAGTCATCCTAAAGAGAAGCAGGGCTGAGGCAGCTGCAGGAACTCAAACTTTGTGTCAAGGGGCTCCAAGCAGATGAACAGTCAGGACAAAATACAGAGGAACTCCTCACCCAAGGCAATAATCACTATCTGCAAAATCGTTGAACAAGGTAAACTGGAAGTTTCCTTGATGAATTTGTATTTCACGAGTAGAGGACCATTGACTTTATTCACTCAACTCTATCATGTCTGATAAACACACTTTTCCATCATACCTTCTGGGACTTCTTTAAAGTACCTACAGAATTAAAGCCCAAACCCATGAATTGTAGAGCCAGTGTGAGGGAGATGGTGAGAAAAGCGAAAAGCATCACCCCCATACAGCAGCCCAGGCTTGTGCCAGATTAGTGTCTGCATTACCATGGCCTGATGTAAACAGAAATTTCCTGTCTTGGAGCACATGGCAGGGCATGGGGGATTTGACATGTAAATGAGGGGAGGATGAAAGGGTAAAGCCCCTAAGTACACACAAGAGCAGGCCTGTGAGTAATGAGGCCAAGTTAGAAATGCCACTGAAGACTCACACTTCCAATGAATTGCTTCAAAAAACTGGTTTGCACATTTGTCCTAAGTACACCCTGGGATTGCCCTATGAAAGAGAAATACCTTGTCATTGAAAGGAGTAAACAGACTGGGATTTAATTCAGGCAGGTGTTGGCTGGTGATGGATCTGTGTTCACCTACCAGCTGTGTATGTTTACAGGGCATCTGCTCAGCTCAAAAACAGCAGGGTGATGCTGCAGTTTGTGCTGTGGGCCAGCAAAACTGATGGGAGGCTTTTCTGCCTGCCCATTGTCCATCCCTGGAAGACCAGTCAGCTTTAGAAGATTAATTAGCCCAGTTGGTGGCTATTAAGCTACTGCCTCAGCCACAGAGGAAGGGTAATGCTGGCAAGGGATCTTAACACACTTTGGGTAATGCTGTTACGATCAGCACCATCCAGAACACCTGGCAGGAGATAACATCCAGACCTTTGGCTGAAAGATGGACTCACAGAGAGGGCCCAAGGGAGAGATGGGAGGTCAGGACCTCTCCACCAACATTCCAGCACAAAGAGGCAGAAGTGCAAGACAACCTGTTTGAATTAGGATGTTAGCTGCACTGGGATAGGTGGGAATTGTTTCTACAGAGAAAACCAACATCCACTGGTCTGAACTGTGCAATACTGTGAGGATCTCCATTGCTGGGATTGTCCGAAGCCTGCTCTTACTCTTCTGGCTGTCAGATTCCACTTGAAATCTGTGTTTCTTTTTCACTTTGTGGATGCAGCATCTGTCTCGGGGGGAGGGATATGCATAATTAAGTGCAAATTGTGTTCTCATGATGCAATGGAGACTCATCTAATACTTCCCAGGTACCACCATCTCAAACAACTTGGCAGGAATTTACTAGTTGCAAGGCTGGAATTTAAGAACAGCAGTAAACTTGTGTGGTCCTGCAGAAGTGCTCCTGATGCACAGTGGTCCGATCCTGCTCCTGGGAACAGCTGTGCAAGTCCACACTTATGGCTGGGCTGGTATTTTGAAGATAAGCTTGGTTTAGTTTATGTGTTTTTCCTCCTTTTCCCTTAAGACAGCCTTCACTTTAAACCCAAGATCTCCACATTTAGCACAGGGAGACAGTGCTGTCAAGCCACTCTAAGTGGCTGCTTTGTGTAATGTTCAAGAGACTCAGCGCAGGAGGCTAAAAAAGCCCTTTAAGTGATCCCTACGGAAAGTGCGGCGGAGTGCCATTAATTATGTCAAAATGCAGGAGGGCCATTTCAGAGCAGCTGACTGGTTTGCTGGTTGTAGTTGTGCTGGAATGAAGAGAGAATGAACTGTCACCAAGGCTGTGAGACAAGGGATGTGGCTCCTGAGTATGCAAAGAGATCAAGAATGGGCAGTTCTGTGATTTCCATCTCTCCCAGGCCTGACATTTTCCCTCTGCCATGACCAAATTGGGTAGGATAAGCTCACTTTTTAGCAAATGCTCAGTTGATGAATGTCAGTTTTATCACAATTTTTTGCCATTTGGCTGGACCCCCAAAGCATTTTTGGCTTTTGGCAAAGGATATTGGGATAAGTACTTATTTATTTATTTATTTATTTAAATAAGTAAAAGTACAAGCCAGAAATTTCCCTGATAGCTCATCCCAGACAAAGTTTTTGCTACTGCTGCTCCTGCCTCAGCCTTGGTAGGCAGCTGATAATAATGATAATTTTATCATTAGTAAGGATAATAGTATCATTAATAAAAATAAATATTAATATTAATAATTAAGTGATAATATGCTGCACAATTCAACAGGGAGGTTTATCAATCAAAACAAGCCCTCAACAGGAATGTTCAATCACTCTTCTCTAGGTGAATCAGCCTAAACATAATGCTTTCATCCCAAGATAATGTTAGTCTGCAGGTTTGGATCTGTTCTCACTGCTCCAGGGCTATTTATATCTTCATACCTTGAGAGTCTACTAATTAGCAACCTTCTTCCACACCCTTTGATATCACTAAAGTAATCTCAGTGTAAGCGACTACTTTCTTATGGTATCTCTGAGGGAGTGGAGAACAGCTGGAATCATTCGACAAATGAGAGCTTGAGCAGTTCTCCAAGAGCAGTGATTGAAAGGTGTCAATAGCATTGCTTATGCAAGTGAAGTACCCTGACTATTTCAGGATGGCTCTGTCTGACAGGATATGAAGATATTTACTATCAGCTCAGTCCAGAATCAGTAGATAGCAGAGTGATAAGCTGCTATACCTCTCAATCATTTTTCGTTCCCCCCTTGCCCACCTTCCCATTTGCCTTGTCTTGTTCAGCATGTGGCGTCTTGCATTAGGCAGAAGACTCTCAGCACACTGGGAGCAAAGTAACAACAAAACCAGGACCTGAAAATGAGTTTCATGAGGAGTCTGGGAAAGCAGTTGAGAGCTTGGTACTGCCTGCATGAAATTATTCAGTAATTCCTACACTTCACAAACCCTCTGATTCACAGTTTCTCACACAGAACAGCTGAGATAACATGTTTGAAAGATGAATTTTACACTGCTGAAGTCTCTTTTCAGGTAGTTTCTAATAACATGATGGATGTTTATTTAAAACATAATTGCTTGCATCTTTTTCCACATTACTTGCTTCGGTGTGTCACAACACGAGCTAGTTTAAAGGCCTGTCATTAACTTTGCAAACTCATTCTGCAAAGTTCAAAACTGGAGATGGGGAAAACGTTTTGTCCCTGTTACAAATTCGCTTCAGACCAGAGTGACCCTGATGTGATCCAATGGCAGCTCCTACTCAAAAGATGAGCCCTCGTAGGAGAACTGGTGGTTTCCAACAGCTGCTTTGATACCTGTCATTAACTACCTGCTCTTACTTGCCTGGCCTCATGGCAGCCTCCTGCCCTTTGCTCCTTTGTGTTCCTGTTCCAGCTCTTCCTTTTGTTGCCGGTCCTTCTCTCCCCTTCAGCACCATTTTAGGGAGGTAATAAAACCCTTGTGCTGATAGAAAGACCCAGATACCAATGCCTGTGTGAGTCTATTTATGTTTATAACATGAAGCCAGAGAACAAGCTGTCCTGGTTTCCGGTTTCCAACTGCAGCATAAATTCATCAGTGAATGTGTTACAACCCCAAGGAAGAATGCAGAAAGGTTCCAGCAGACACTGTGGGACATCCACCAGAACCCCATCTCTTAATTCTCCAAAAGTGTGAAAGATGGAGGCTCTTACTCCAAACTAGATGAGCTGTCATTTAGTTTGTTGGTGGGGACTCCCCGCAGAAAGGAAGCAGGGAGGTGGTATCAGATCAGGAGCATTAAATACCTGGTTACACGTTTGAGCTCCTCCTCAGCTGAGGAACATCGGGCACCTCGGAGCAGTGTCCTGGGTCACATGCTGTTCTTGCTGCCCCTCATCTGGCTGCACAGCCAGCATCACTGAGACATCACCCTGATGCGTCTCCCTTCCTTAAAACAGCTATTAATTGAATAATATCATCCATTATAATAACACCAGGCCAGGCTAGATGGGGCTTTGACCTACTTGGTTTAGTGAAAGGTGTCCCTGCCCATGGCAGAGGGGATGGAACAAGATGATCTTTAGGTTCCTTCCAACACAAGTCGTTCTATGATCCTTTTTCAGCCACTGAGGGAGAAGCATTTAATTAATGAATATAGAACAAACTTTCCTTTGCCAAGCTTGATGTATGTAGCATTTACCAAACTCAGCCCTATCTCAGGATAATAGCAATTTCCTTCACCAGACAGCAGTTTTCAAAGGGAAAGCTGGCACAGGTGGCTTCTCAGAACAAAGGAAAGGACATAACAGCAATATTTTTTTCTTTTTTCCTTTGAATGTTTTGCATGTAAGGCTATGTTGAGTACAAAGCAGATGACAAGCTAAGAAGATTGTTTTGGCTGATGCAGGAGTCCACCTCTGTTCTGGTGGAAAGAGATGACAGCAACATGTGCAAGACAGCCTGGCTGAACCGCAGCCTTTATGTGAGATGTTCACATCTCAGTAGACTTCAAGATAAATGGCCTTTATCTTGTCTTCCATATGGTTTTGCTTTCCATGTAGTAAGTGAATCATAACATTGGCTGAAAGAGAACAGCTATCTGACTGTGCCAAGCTGGGAAAGGAGAGAAAAGGAGACAAATATCTGGAGGGCAGAGGGGAAGCCTCCATGGAAGATCCTCATGGAGTATGACAAGATGAAAATGGTGCAGAAGTAATGAGCAGCTCAGGAGGCTGAAGAGAGCCTGTCCAGCAGGTGGGGTGAAAGGCAGTTAATCTGGATGAGAAGGGATCATCTCCCTGGCATTGTTCACTCCCTCAGCTGTGTGTGCACCAAACCACTCACTGGTCAGTTTGCTTCAGGCCAAGCACATGCATAAGCACATAGGTGGTTCAGAGTCTTGGAGCAATGGTTCAAGGGAAGGTTACCTGTCACCACTGAGATCAGTGGGAGTTTTGCTGAGGATGTCACTGGAACCATGCGCTCCATGATGCTCTAGAGAAGAGGCAGGAGCAACATGGGAACAGGCTGTACTTCAGCATTATGCTAACATTACTAACACTGCACTCACGGAGTAAGTTAGGAGCTGCAAACACAGTCCTTCACCCTAGCAAAATTTTATACCTTAGCATATTTGTTGTCAAGGTTAAAGAGATATGAAATACATAATAAAAGACAAAGCCAAAGCAAATGCACTCAATGAGAGGGCAGACCCATGCTTCATGAAGTCTTTGGTTTTGTAAGCCAATTTAGCCGAGGTCTATTAAGAGCTCTTCCTGGTGAAAGAGTATTTTCTCTGCTACAATCGTATCGGCCTGTACTCTGGGTTAACGGAGATAAATACTACTGCCAGATTTTGTTCTTTCCCGGCTTGTAATCTAATGCCAGATGGTCTGAATGGGTATCAAATCCCCCATGTGCATGACCTCCCCAAGGTTATTATCATTAGAACCTTTAAACAATTCAAGAAAAGCTTTCCCTAAGCCTGATCATAAACCTCCTAATGAGGAGCTGAAGTCACAAAGAAAATCCTTTTTTTAATTTCCATTTGGTGTTTTTTTTTTCTTCCTTTATGACAAATAAGCAAGAATTCAGAAATGCTTTAAAACTGTTTTAGTAGAAAACACTTTAAAATGAGCGTTCAGGTTAACAGTTCAGGTTCCCAGCATGGTTCAGAGATGTAGAAACTGAAAAGCCACCTTCAGCCTCTAATGCACGGGCCAGTAACTTCACCATCCCTCAAGGCACATAGAAGTCACTCTGTCAGTAGCCAACTGTTTTATTCACAGTGCAGCATAACACCTTGTGTCAGAATAAATAAGATCCAATGTCAGGCAAGAGGTTCAAATGGGACCTTACCTACACAAAAGTACAAGGACTTACATGAACACCATCTTCACACTAACTGGAATTAAGAGCAGCTAAATTTCCAGAGATTTTCCTAGGAGTTTTCTATCCCTCATTTGCACAGGGTGGAGGAAACATTTTAATGACTTTACGTTTGGTTTTCTACTTGCTGTTTACTGCATTGCACCACGCCTTACTTGCTGCCTATTGCTCCAGCACATAAGAGAAAATTGTTCATATCCTTATAGGTTTTTTGTACTTCTCATTAATGGATCATCCAAAACCAACATACGTATTCCTGCAGCTAAATCACATGTTGTGAGAATAGAGAGGGGTGAGAAATAATAAAAATAAAATAAAAACATTTCTGAAATTTTGGGGTGTCCAGCTTGTCCAGAAAATTTTACAAGGGCCTTTATACTGTGCATGTAAGAACTCAGCTCTCATCAATATGTGTTTCAACTGGGAATATGCAACATCTGCAAAAAAAATCCCAATCCTTGGCCAAAACCACAGGATCAATCATCTGAAAGAGTTTAGTTCAGGTAACTGAGGAAACTGAATCCAGTTCATTAGAAGGGCATTCAAATGCATGTGATCTGGCACTAGAACAGAGCCACCCAGCATAGCAGGAGACCCTTTAGTTAGAAATAAATAAACAAAAGATAAATAAAAATAGAAAACTTGCCTCAACACCCAGAAGTACCCTGTCATGTCACCAAGGATAGCATCACTGTTCAGCACATGATTTCCCCAAACCAGAGTCACTCTCACCCACTTCTCATGCAGCCAACACAGACAGTGTGTGTACAGGCACCTGCTCCATATTCTGACAGAGATGCAGGTGGCCTCTGGAATGGGAGAGGCAGGGACCCTTTGCCAGAGCTCAGAGCTGAACCAGGAGCACTGAGCTCCAAACAGACACTGAAGAAAACAACATCCTGATAGTTAACATCAGTTCATTAAATGTTTGAATGTAAATCTGCCCCTTCTTACCTGCAGTCTGAGATATCCTGCCCTCACTGCAACCTCATCTCTTACACAACTTTGTCCTCTTCACCCTAATTCCATTCCTGTTTCATATTCAATGTTTATGTCCTTTTGGATCATCACACCCAATCTCCAACCACCTCTCTAGCTTAATCCTCATTGCATTTGTCTCCACACTTTTCTTATCAGCCTTGTTAGCAGCTCATTAGCTCCCAGCATATCCCTGACTCCCGAATTGTAACTAAAGCCCCTTTTACTGTTGTGGTTACAGCCACCCTCTCCTCACAGTCCTTGTGCACACTGCCTTCCTTGGGCATCTCCACTGAGGCCAGCTTGATGTCAGTCATCCCCATCCCAAACTGTCATCTGACCTGCAAGAGGTGTTTGTCTGGACAAGGAAATAGTTCATGTGGTGAAACACTGCCAAAGACTTAGGGTCAAAGCCCTGTCTGAAATCAGAAGGCATCAGAACTGGGAATGGAGCACAACGAAACTCAGCAACAGGTAGTTACCCCCATCACCACTTGGTGTAGTTTTCCTCGCTGGCACCCTGGCCATGCTCCAGCAGCACCACTGTGGGCTGTGCAGGAGCAGCAGGGAAAAGGCAAAACCGGGTATGGAAGGAACTAATGAAGCTGTGCAGAGCCCTTCATCCTGCAGCCAGTGAAACCCTGCCCAAGTGCAATGTTTTACAGCTGCACGCAAGCTATTTGTTATCCCAGGCCAAAAATAAAAAGAGTTGTTGGTTTCTATCCATTCCTTAGATGCCACGTTTTAAAAGAACAAAGGAGCAATGCTGCCACCAGCCCTCACCAGAAAGGGACCTGGAAATACTGGAGTACAGGCCACTTGTCCTGGGGAAACCTAACACTGAACTGGGGTATGGGATACAGCCTGCAGGACCCCAGGATATTCCATCTCTGGGGATGAGAAGTATTTCTGGCACATCATCCTGGCACCTCCAGCAGGCCGAGACCAAGGAGGGAGGCACAGGGTGAGCAGGCTTTGCTCTGCAGCACTTCTGAGACAAAGCAATATTACTAAAAAAGGAACTTGGATCACTTCAGTCCATCGAGCATCGAGGCCGTGCCAGCTCTTTCTGCATCCTGCTGCAGTCCCTGGTGACCAGGAGGAGGAGGAGGCAGTGGGAGGAAAATGGTAACGTACACCATGCTCTGCACTGATGGCTCAGGACCCGCCACAAGTGAGCCCGAGGGTCTCAGCCAGCCCACAGAAGGGTGGGGAGAAGCAAACAGGGGTTTGGAGGCTGGTCTCACCAAGGAGCAGCAGGAGACTGGTGGGGAATCTCTCCGTTTGTTTTCCCTTTCCTGCTCCTGCTGCCCAGTGACGCTTGCACGTTCTTCAGGGCATGAACCCACTCCTGCTGTGTGTCTGTCTCACCCATGCTCTGGGACACCACGCTTGACAGGGACCCCCCACCCCCGGGGTACTGCTGTGGGTAAGAGCACTCTCAAAAACACAGTTCTGGCTACACGGATCATATCAACTTATTATAGCATTTCCCTTTATATCTGTGCTGCAGATGGCATTTTCAGATCTCTGTAAAGCATTCTTGTTTTTTCTTTCCATCCCTCAGTGCAACTTGACAAGTTTTGTGGTTCTTCTCTTAATATGTGGGTTTATTTTATGTCACTGAGCACTGGCAAGGACAGAGAGGCTTTTAAGTCACAGTAATCTGAATTTTAGAAATAACAAGCTACAAAGATCCGTGATTAAATGTGGAGCACGCGAGAGCAGCAAAAACAAGTACTCTGTGTTCTTTAAAAGATCATTTGGGTAACAGTGACATAACCTAAGTACCCGGTTGCAGTCCAATTTAATCAGCAAATATGCCTCTGGAGCAGAACCATCTAACTTAGGAAAAGAAACAGAAGTACAGTCACCACCAGCAGGAGAAATTAATGCATTCCACTTAGACAAAGATTAATTATTATGAATCACTCCAAAAATACATTTGCCCCAAGTGGGAGTACACAGTCTTCTACTCATCAAGTTGCTTCCAAATAATCATTAAACATCTTAAGACAGAAGACAATTTTTTTCACCCAAAACAAGCACTACAAAATGAGGACCACCTTTTTTAGTTTGGAGCATTTTGCTCAAAAGTAGCTGCCCAAAAGTAGGACAGGCAGAACATCTGCTAGAAGAAATGTATATAGGTGCAGAGGACTCTGCTAGTTCCAGTATAATTTTTCATGTAAGAGTTTTCCTGTCAGTGCTGATTTTTCCAAATAATTTTTATCATAAGTTCACCAAACTGAATTTATATTTGCTACTAATTTTGTCCAGTTTAAGGCCCTCAACTGTAACCTCAATGGCATCTCAAAGGGTCATAAATCAAATTTAAAGCCAAAAGTCATCTCAGTTGAATGTTTTGAAGAAAAATGAACATGGTGCTTTCAGGAAAGGCAGGAGTAGGCGTCTTAGTAAGGTCTCCCTTTGCACAGGGATTCTATTAAAAATACTTCAGAAGGATGATGGTGGGACAAGTATGTCTGAAACAGACTGGGTTATTAACAGCAGGCTTGGCTCCCCTTCACCACTTATATTTCATTTTCCATTTGTCTCTGGGCAGTCCTTGGTAGACATATCCTTGGGACAGTGCTCCAATAGAGCATTGCTCTGGGTAAGACAATGTTCAAGAACAAGAACACAGTTCAGAATAAAATTACTTTGTCTTTTACCAGAGAAAAGAAAAAGTGCAAAACTAAAGGACAGCAGGAAGCAACTATGTTACCAACTGGAGAATATTATTGTTATATTAAATTTATGCATTTGGAAAACTACTTCTGTGAAACATTCCCAAAAGCATTACTCCGTTAGCATTCCTTAGCATTTCTGGTAGGATGGGAATGAGAAACTTGTTTCCTTTTACTTTGTAGGGCCAGGGTGAGGCACAAAGCAGGCAAATATCAGATGATCATGATGGGTCCCTTCCAACTCAGTGTATTCCATGATTTCTACAACAATTTATTCAGCAGAACCCCAGATGCTGAGGTTGACTTCACAGCCAGCTTTATCTGGGAGACTAAGAGATGGCCTTCTAGGTAAAGCATTCTTTCTTTTTTTAATAGTCTTTTTCTCCAGCGTTAGAGACACGGTTTAAGGCTCAGTCCTCACCCAGCCCAAGCAGTGCTGATAGGCAGTGCTTCCACTGACACTTTTTCCATTACAAAGTCATGTTCTACCCAAACATACTTTGTTTGACACCAATAAATCAGGGCAGCTTTTTAAATCATACCTGAGACTGAAATAGGCCAATTTTTTAAAGGGTATAAAATTTGGTGACTTTTCAAAGAAAACTTTTTTTTTTTCTTTTTTAGTGGCACAGTCCAGGACTCCCTGTTCCTGGCAGCAGCTCAGAAGTGCTCTGAGACATGCATCTTTTTGTGTCAGCTCTGGCCCAAAAGGAAATCAAGAAACCTTGGAAATCTCACAGGAGATGGATTTTTGTGAGTTTTCCAATTTAAAGAAGTGGAGAGAAACCAAGATAAGTGTCTGAGAAAAGATCTGCAGCATGTGGAAGGTTCATCTATAACTAGATATGTCTGCCTTTATTCTTATGGCCTTATATTTTCTAGAGATATGCCTACAGGCACTTGATTAACGCTGGAGTAGTTATGTAAATGAATGAATGGGACAATAGATGTAGTAGAAGAAAGCCTTCATTCTTAATTCTGACAAATGCTTGCTTTCCAAAGGAGAGATTGTTTTAATTGGCCAGCTAGTTCCTCAGAATTAGTTAGAAAGGACAGGGAGAGGACCTTCAAAATCCAAGCAATTCTGAGGCTTTTCCCAAGCAGCAGCAACGATAAAAGGAAAAAAGAAAAATGTTGTGCTTGTTTTTGTTACTTAGATATTTCAAATACATTGCTTCAAATCAGCTCTTAAGTTTTTTTACCATACCCACATGGCAAAAAGAGAAAGAGGCAACACCTTCAGAACAGCTTGCTCACACCACACCACAGTTTATTTTGTGACTCCAATATACTCTGTGTTTCTTTTTCTCCATTCCCTTGTTACCACCTCACCATTAGCAAGTGTTGCTAAGTAACATCCTAGAGGCCCCTATAATTTTGCTACCTGACTGCATTACAACCACATGTTAATGCTTCACAAAGGCAGTAACTATCAGCGATAACCACTGTATTACTTTTAGGGAAACCGTGGTATTTTCTCATTATGACTGTGTATGCTTCAAGGTAATTGCACTAGCATAATTCACTGCTGCTGGAGGCTGGGATGGGTAAATTCCCATGCTGGATTTACAGAAATCCTGGTGGTTCTCCCACTCAATGGACATGTGCAATGAGTTGAGCGGTGACTCATTTCCCTGGCATATTGAACACACTGAATACTCACTGTGGGCTTTATGTGCTCACCAGTTGCTGTATGGGCAGTACTGGGAGGGCACCCCTGGAATCAGCTGTGTGGCACCAAGCCAGTCCTCTGGGTCACTGGGATGTGGTGACCTCAGGTCTGTCACAGGGGCTCCTGGAAGCTGCATCTCAGTGTCACGATGTCACCACATACTGGCTGGGAAGAGGATGATCTTGGGAGGCTTGGTTCCTTGGTGCCTCAGCTGTGGGTCAGACTCTTGGGTGTAGGTGAAAAGAGGCAGGTAAGGGCAAGAAATCCTGAAGAAGGTCACTTTCAGAAATTAGGTATCCTAAAAGATTCATCAGTAGGAACATGAAAAGAACTTCTACCTGAAATGATTCACTGGTCTTACCCAGCCAGGACAGAATTAAAATCCACATCTCAAACAAGAGGTGATGCCAGTGCTGAAATGGGATAAAGCAAGACTCCTATAAGCTGGGTCCCAACACACACAGAGTTCAGAGGAAGTTTTCTGCCTGCATAACATTTGAGGAGTCAGACGTATAATTACCGTGAAAAAAAAGAATAATTTTTCATCCTTTTCGTTGTGTGGTAAAAGAAATTAAGGGAAAATAAAATACCTCCAGTAATTTCAAAATGCTGCACTTTGTCATCAATCTCAATTTGCCATAACAAGCCTTGCAGGAAGTTCAAAAGTTGCAGTGGGACAAAAATGGGCTTAAGGGATGTTGGACAATTAAGAAACATTATTCCAATAGCACCATATAATGTCCGTGTTACCCTAAATAATATTTTACTATTATGCCTGTTCTAAAGTGGAGGCTGTACGCACGTATAAGCACGTATGTATTTATAGATACACATGAATATAGAGAGTCCACGTGTCTACATGAATGTTCATATTAACAAATGTCAAGGGAAAGAGTCCTTCAATAGCAATAAAGGTTTAATTTCTTATCTAGTGCGTTCCCTGTTCTACTTGGTTGAAGGGCTAGTATTTACATGTTTAATTATCTAAGATTTCCTCTCTCCCAAAGAACACACTGGTTTGCCATCTTCAATAAAGTAATGAAACGTAGAATGAATCTTTCTAGTGAAATAACTACATGATACCAAACCCATGTTTTATCTTATCCCCACCATGTACTTCAGTTTCTTTAAGTGTATCTTTGAAGCAACCAAACTTGCCATAAACTAGTCATGATGATATTACAGCTGAATGTAATTTCACAGTCTCTCAGCAAGTTGTTAAGCGTTTGTTGCCTAGGTCACTGCTGAGGAAATTTGAAAACTCTGATTTATGAATATTACTATATTAGTATTGTATAAAAGACTATGGGGAATACAAGCACATAAACCTTTGTTTAATTTTGTTCCAATAAAAATTTCATTTCTTATAGCAAAATAAACAAGTAAATAAACGTTGCATGATTATGTTGTTTTATTACGTAACTTATAACTTGGCATTAGACATCCAAGCCAAGAAAAATCTGAGACCCTGCTCATTTTTGTAGAAACATAATTAGTTAATACTTAGAATTATTCTGCAGAGTGGCATTCCTTGAATGGCATCCATAATGTGATGTAGGAGAAGAAAGTCCAGGAACAAAAGGATTGGCTTTTTTCCCCCTGTGTACAATTACATTATCCCTATTATTAGCCAATTTCTCAAGGTAAACCTTCTTCTTCTGAAGTTTACTCAGTTCATTATGGGACAATTAGTTTCCTAAAATTCCAGTAGCATCAGTGTTCAATTTAAGAGATGCTGTTACCTTGAGACTTGATGTTGTACGAGTTGCATGGACATACAACTTCTGTTCCTCATCATGTAGCCCATCCCCATAACTGGCAAACAGTCCCATTTGTACGAGTTCCTTTCAGCTCATGGAATAGGAAATGCTGAATAATGACAAGACAAGGTTGAAAGAGTTAAAACTTTGGCTATTTTTGCCAAATCACAAGCTAATCACAGGTTATATTAATCACCTGCTGAAGACTCAGCTCTCCTTTAAGAAACTGACGTCTGTGGGACTTGCACAGGTAGGAACACAGTGACATTTTGGAGGATCTGGCTGTTGCTGTCTAAAGCACCAAGTTTGTCAGCTTTTGCAACACCGTGTAGTGAAAATGTCCCTCGCACTAGTGAATGACTAACCTAAGCCAGTATCATTTCTAATTTATTGTAGATGTATATACATTAGTTTCTCAGAAATATTGCAGACATTTCTCAATCACTGGGAAGCAGTAATCCCCAAGTTTAACTAGGTTTTCTCTTGGGCATACTGCTTGACCTTAGGTGAGTCATTTAATCTTTCTCTCTGTTTTGCTGTCTATAAAAGTATGATAATATTGGCTCACATCACCTGCTGAATAAGCCAATATTCAACACAAATAGCTGATGTGACATTAAAATGTGTAAAGTACTCTGTTGCTGAGAAATGCTGTCCATCCAAAGTGTATGCTACTATAATTATGGTATACAATAGAAATCAGGCAACTTGTGGGTATTCTTGAGCCAGCCTATATATATGCTACCTGACTTCACATGTACATGTCCAATGGAAAAGAGATTTAAAAATAAAAGTGTCCTTGAAACTAGATAAGAAACTTTCAGCCAGTGGAGAATGTCCATCAACACCTATCTGGGGCTACAGGTTTTTTTCCAGCCAGTTCCATCTGATTTTGTTCCTTCATGTACTCAAATACACCATTCTGGCTGGTAAAGGAGGACGGGGCAGCTTTGAGAGGATTGTGGTAGGTCAGGGTATGGAAGGGTTTGAAAAGACCCCTCAGGGTTTTGATTCATGATGTCTGCAGAAGCCACACACCTGAGGAGGGTAGAGCACGAGGTGACAGCAGTCCTGTCACTTCCATATGTCTCTCACTCCATGCCCAACAAGAGGATCCAAAAATCCACGTTGCTGTTCACTCACTAGTGAATGGAAGTACATAACTACTCCCTTTGCCTGAAAATTCCCAGAGAAAGGGGGACTGGCCCATCTTTTTTCCATCCTTAGAGAAAATATTAGCTTGATTTTCAGAGGTGAGCATTACCTACTTCATCGTGAAGCCTTGTACAAATCCTAATGCACCATCTTTTGCCACAGAGCAGGAGGAGCAAGGAGCTTTTCAGCATGCCCAAGAGAACACAAAAATGTTTTTTTCTTTAAAACTGTGAAGTCATCAGAAAGGCTGAAATTTTAGAATGATTCCACTTACACTAAACAACTGCTGAATTGAATCTTTTCCCTCTTTCTTTCATGTCTCTTTAGCTCTAACTTTCTTCCACCTGGAAAATGCCCTGAGCATTTTGGGCACTATCAGGAGCAAGAAACAACTGTTCAGTCACAGTTGGCCCAAGGTATTTCTGAAAAATAAGTCACTCGATTCTCACTGTCGGGCATAAAGTGGAACAGTGGGTGAAGCAGGCTTCCCCACCCCCCCATCTCCACGTTTCCCCAGGGAATTCCAATAGATTTCTCAGCCTCCACCCAAGCAATGTCATGGTGCAGCTGTACTGTGTTATACCAGCCAAACATGTGTCCCCACTGCCCTGCAGATTTGTACACCTTTGAGGGAAGGACAGCATTACACAGCTGCTTTGACCAAAGTGTGGGTTGGTTTGTTTGCATACTGTTTCATTATGAAAAAACATGGGCTTCTAGCTTTGTATAAAACGAAGAAAAAACCCCAAAGAAAACAACTGCCTGGAGATAAAAAGTCCCAAAGTTCTAGAAAATGTCAACTCCAAGAAATGTGGTGGGTGTAAAAACCACAAATTAAGCTTTACATCCATATACAGCATCTACGTTTGTTCTGAACAATGCTCAATGGTGAGAGTGGGGAACCCCATGAGTGCTGCCTCCCACTGCGGACATGCCTCCCATTCCTGGGGCCAGCAAATGCCCCTTCCCACGGACACCCCCACAAAGCCTCTGTCTGTTCTTCACAGCACTGGGCAGGAGTTTTGCTTCCTCTTTGCAAAGCCCTTTCCAGCAGGATGGAAAAGGGCTTTGCTCCAGAAGCTGGGGGTACGTCCCCAGCAGTGTGTGAGCAGGTACCAGGGCAGGTCGCTGGATACAGCACTACCTTTTGTGCTGCTGTAATGGGTGGGGAGCTTAGAAGTCACTGCCTCACTCCAGGTCCAGTCGAGGACTGGGTTTGGCTCATTAGTCTTAGGCTAGTTCACGCATTGTTCACCTAGCACAAGGGGTGAGACCATAATTCATCCTTGTTAATCTACAGTGAGTCAGGAGAGGACAGAAAATGTTAGCTATGTGGCTAATATTTGCATACTGCCATTCATTAAAAACCACTGAAATGTGACTCAAAGGGAACTAAATTAGAGATCTTTCAACCAACCCTTCTCCAAAAGTTGAATTACATAGATTCTTTTTTTTTTTTTCAACAAAAATCTTTTGGCAAATGTACAAAGTGAAATGAACATGAACAAAATACCAAATCGATTTATCATAACAGCATCATCTCTGTGAGATCTCTGTAGCATCTGAAGGTATTACAGAGACTATAATGCACAGAGTGCTTTAGGGTGAGAAAGTGCTTTTGAATAGGTTTTAATTCATTTAAAACACACAAAATGAGTTTTAATGCATGTAGTCAAAGCATTAGAAAGTCTTTTAAAATAAAGGCTTTATAAATATTGGGTTATTCAATAGATGTAAGACCTCACTGATTCAGAGAGTGGAAATGAAAATTACTGTATAAAACTACTTTTACCATGTCCTTTGCTGCTTTGGAAGTTAATCTAGATGCTATTACATCTTGCAGAGATGACAACTATGTATTAGGACTTAAAATCTTCAGTCCTTCCGGAAGCCATGATGTTTGGGAAAACTAAATGCTTGACCACCTTCATGACTTTCTCAGAGAGGCTGCATGGCAAGTGCACATAAATTTTTCAAATGAGGTTCAAGCACTGAGAAAGAGCTACTGAACTGCTGGCAACATGAGCTAATATTGAACTAATATGAACTTCATGCAAAATTTTGCTTTGGCCAGAATTGCCAGTTGGAGTGAACTTGTAGTAACAGGCTCATTGGAGGCCTGCCAGGGGAGCCTCTCTGGCGGGCTGTGAGCTGCAGTTGTAGCTGCCTTTCCTTCAGTTTGCTCTGAATTTAGGATATGCTCGTGTAGGTCTGCTATAAACTTTCAGCTGGAGCGGAGACAGAGAGGATCCCAACAGACCTGAAGCAGAGGAATCTCAGGATAACCCCAGTGCAAAGTCAAGCCTTGGGTGAAACTGCAAAAGTGAAAAATTTATTGAGGCTCAGACTGGGTCTAAGGCCATCTCATCTGGGCTGAGGAAGCTGTGCACTCAGGAGAGATGAAAGCATGCGGTTTTGCTTGTTTTAATGATTGGGCTGCCTGTAGCCAGAAAGGCATCCCCACTCCTAGATAAGAAGACCCACCACCCCCATGGAGCCACACACAGGGGGCTCAGTTCCCACCAGACAGAAGCTCAGTCCATCCCTCCATCACTGCCTACTTGACCACTGGCACAGCAGTGAGGCAAGTTTCACAGGGAGAAATCACACCTTAAACCTTTTAAAAAACCAAAGAAAATCCCAACAGGACAAGCTTCATCAGCTGCACCACTGAATCCAGCAAAGCACAGCACTGTCCTCATGAACTCTGTCTCAGCAAAGACAATATTTAGGCTTGACTTGTTTTCTGCTCTCCCAAGTAAAGAAATTGCTGTTGTTCCCTTAAGAAAGCTCTTCCCAGCTCACAGGAAGATTTCCCTGGTATTTTGCCAAGAGTTGTATAACAAATGGCTGATGTAACAAATAATAAGAACAGGCCATAGAGAAGAGAGGAAATATCTAAAAGGAGGAGGAGCACAAATGAGTCCTCAGAGCATATGAGCTACAGAGAATGCGCTGACTTTATGTCTGGTATATTTTGCTTCATTTCCAGTAATTCATGCCCTGTATGTTTCTAGAAGCAGATAGATTTAATATTTACAAAACCCACATCAGTGGACCTAAGACAAGTTGTGAGAAAAAAAAGTTTTCTAAGTTTTGACAGTCAAAATAGATTTGTCACTAGACCAACACACAGAATTTTCCCCTTCTAACTTGGGCTGAAAAAACCAACTAGGCTCATTTCTTCTGTGCCTGATTTCTCTGTCCAGTGGATTCGCTCCATCACTGCTACCCCTGGTCCATGGACCTAAGCCAGCACCTTTCTGTCACAGTCCTTATTTTCTTTCAGGAGCTGAATAGTGGTTAGTGCATGGACAGGACTATCCAAACCTCCAAAGAAAAAGGCACCCAGCAGATACTCTGAAGGCATTTTGGTCAAGGGTCTCCCAACAAGATGCCATCACTGCTGTCAGGCACTGGGAGAGGGACAGCGAGTGTACTGCTGGTACACACCACACAGTCCAGCCTTAACACTGGGGAGAACTTCGGAGGAGTTCAGAAGCAGAAAATCTAGGAGGAGGAAGGGGAAAAAACACAAATAGGAGACAAAAAGAAAATGAGAGAATGAAAAAACCCCTATGCTGTGTAAAATTTGCATATGAATAATATTAAAATAATGCTCATTTATAGGAACATTATGAAGAAGCAGTGCTTGTTATTAACAGCATCTTCCTAGGACCACTTTGCACATCTGTGTTTTCCATTAACACCAAGTAGCAACCTTTGGAGCACACGTTGTTCTGTGTGCATCTACCCTGTGACTGTGAACACCAAAACTGTCTGTTACACAGATATTGGGGAACACTTCCCTGGATAAGCTGTGCATGTATTCTCAAGTAAAATAGGCAGCCATACCAATCTGCACACAGAAAACACTCAATTTGTATGAGTAGAATAGGAGCTCAAGGCAGGTCTGTACTACAGAGACCAAGCTCTGAACTGGCAACATCAATCCATCAGGACCTGTCACTGCCAAAAGACAGTGTAACAACCTGTCAGCATGAGCCACATCTTAATTTTTTGGGGGGTTGGTTTTGCCAGCCTTCCTCAAGACCCTCATCCATGAATCCAGAAAATAACTCGGACAAGAACATGCTTATTCTGACCACCTAATGCACTGTTTAGGGAAATTCAGGTGTAACTAAGCCCCATAAACTACCACTACCTCCTTCTGAAAAGAGTCACCCAGAAAGCTAAAAGTTGTATGAGTAGCAGAGTTTTTTCCCTAGTAAAACTTTCATGTGTTTCATTTTGCAATATTGGTAAAAAAGAAAGTCTCACACATACAAACGGAAATTTCAGGTGACAGATACCAGCTGATTACCAGCAGTCAGCTTCTAAAGCATAACCTGATGCAAAAATTAGAAATTTTTCCATTCTTCATTAGAAGACATTAAAGCTTATTAAACCAATTCACCATTGTCTCAGCAATTCTCTGTTTCTGTACAATGATATTTTTTCCTGGGATAACAATATCCATTGCAAATTTATGGGCATGGTTCAGATCAAGGACATGTGCTGCTAGCTGGAAAATTGCATTTGATCTCTGCTTTTCCTTATCTCTTTTCAGTTTTTATTTTCTCTTAAGTTGAAAGACAGTTTCATTAAAGAAATTATTTCCTTTCTTTGGGAGGCTGAATCAGAAGGCACTAAAATCAGTGAGAGGCTTTCCGTTAATATAGGGGAGCTTTCCATTAGACTTTCAGTTAGAAACAGTAAGTGTAGATGTATAAAGAAACCAAAGATAAAGGAGAGGGGAGCAGGAGGTGGAAATGTTTCATGAACATTTACAGACCTCTAAGGTTTCATTTGGCTTTATGTTAAATTTAGGTCAAAGGTTTGGGTCAGCTTTTGTTCTCCTCAGCCCTCGTTTGATCTTCTGTTCCAGAGCGGGATCTTGACAGATGCACTGTGCAAAGGGAAAAATCAGTTTTAAAAGCTGGACTCAAGACCTGCTAGAGGCAGAATGCTGAGGCAACTGCTTTGCAGTTTGTTTCATGTCAGAGGGAACCCAACTGCCTCAGATAAAGTAGTGCAGTACTGGACTGAACACTGCAGATATTTTAAGGAAATGTAATGAGAGGGACACATTAGAATTAATGCTCCTGTTTGGCATCTCCTGCAACCACCTCAGTGGTGACAAACCCTTGAGTTTTGGGGCTGTGCCAGGCCCTGAAGCAGCAGCATTGATTGCGTTTGCCACTTGTAAAACTATTCACTTGAGGACAGTATTTCGTTGACCAGTGGAAAAACACCAAATCTCCCACAGGGAGATGGATGACTTGTCCTCCAAAGGTCACAGGACTCCAGGGTGGCAAAACCACTGTCCCCAGCAGCCTTTGCCTGGCATTGACAAGAGAGGAGTGAGGAACAAGAAGAGGATTTTGGCACTTAAGACACAGAGATACAAATAAGACAACTCCATAAGGAGAGATAGTATCTTCAGATTATTGTAGTTTTTATAATTTCTAGATGATATTGTGGGAGAATCAGAGCAGCTTCCTGACATGTCTTCTAGCTAACTTCAAAGGGAAGTAAAAGTTGAAAACAATTACTAAATTTAACTGAATTATGTTAATCAACTGGACAAATTTAGAGGAGGCGAGAGGGGGACAAAGGGCAGCTGATATATGGAAAGTAAAGAAGGATGTTAGGAGCAGAAGTGATAAAATCACAAGCCCTGGGGGACAGCAGGAGAAGCAGGCAGCTTTTTGCCCCAGAGCACCAAATGTTCTGTCACAACACAATTCATTCTGCTTCACCTCCAGCCTGCTGCTTCTGCCTGAGTCTCCTCCATCCCCACCTCAGCCACATCAGCACGAGGGTTTGCAAGGCCCCACTAACCCAGACAACCAAGATCTGAGTTAACACAAAAGCCTTTTGCATTGCTTGGGTGCAGCATCACTGGATGGGGCTGGCACTCTACATGTGCTTTGGCTCAGATTCATCCTGTTTGGTTTAGGCATTCAACCAACAGACTAAGTCTCCAATTCCCTTAAAATCCTTCTCTAGCAAGCAGAGAGAGGTGGGCACCCGCAGGGGCATCCCTGCTTTTGGAGGGATCATTATTCTCCTTTGTTGGGGAGTACAGAGGCAGCAGGGGCCCAGGCACCCTGCTCAGCCCAGCACAGGTCAGACCCATGGCCCCAGTCACACCTTCCCCTCTTCTCACTGGTGCAGGGACCACGACGTGGCCACAGAAGAATAGAGACAAAAATAGGTTTCTGACCTACTTCTTGGCAGCAGGCAGCATTGAGAGCGGCTGCTGGAGCTGAGGGGGAATAGATCCTAACCACACAAACTGCACGGATGTCTTGGTGAGCTGGGAATGACATTGCCTCTCCACACTGGCTGTTCCAGCTTTCCCACTGAAGCCATTTCTCTCTCTTTTTCACCATCCTTGACACACAGACCTGGACAATTTTCTCCCCTTTAATTTCTGTTGATATCACATTTTCTTCTGTGTTTATGTGAAACAACATTATTTTCCATGGTTTTGAAATCAGCTCAGGACACAGTTGTTTTCTCACAACATTTTGGAAACAGCGTTTAGGAAACATTTTCAGCCATGAATATTTGAAGATTATTATATTTTAATCACTTCCAAATATGAGATTCTTTTGCTTCTTGAAGGAATTGTGCTGTAATACTTAAATATTTTATATTATTTTTTTCCCTTTCTGATTTAAATTCAGACATACTGTGGATTTATATTATTATTTTTCATCAATAGCAAGTACTTTCCATGCTAGCAGGCTCTCAGTGGTGTCTGCACTGAACAACAGAAAATACCTATTCCTTGGAGGAGTTTTCTCTAGATAATTTTTTATTTCTAGTCTATGTTTTTAATTATCAATATTCTCTAGTGTTTAATCTTCTACAGAAACTTCCAATATTTTTAGGACATCTTTTCAGACACCCTAATTGTTTCCTTGTGGAGACTGAACTGGATCCATGGGATGGTCAGCCTTAAATACCTGACATCTTTTACTCTTGTTTTCTCCCATAGGATGGTTTATATCAGGTTGGCTGAAGACCTGCTCTAACAGAGGGACTGGATGCTGTATGCTGCATGCTGCACACATCCAAGCAGTCCCATTGTAATCAATTAGTAAGATGAGATAATTTCAAAGAAAACACTTCCTTTGTCCCATGCAAATAACATTTTCATTACTCATTTCAACTGGCTAAACAGCAAAACCAAAGTTTTTCTCTTAATAAAAAGTGATTGGTCTTGTAGCAAAAGCCACAAGGAGTAAAGTTGCTGGAAATTTCCTTTCTGGGAAGGGATGCAACAGAACTGGAGTTTTATCCTTGGGTCACCAGTACTCAGGGTCAACCAGGGGACCATCTTTGAAAAAGCTAAAACTCTCCTGAAAAAAATAGCACATTATTCCTGCTGACTGACTCCAAAGAAGAAAAAACTGCAATTTTACCCAACACATCCCGTCTGGTCCCTGTTCATGCCTGGGAAGGTGCGTTTCTTTCAGAGTGAGCCTGTTGTCACATTCTCCCATCAACTGAACCCTGGGAAGTTTCTCTCTGCTGTGCTGCCAGGATGCTCCTTATGCCCCTTCTGTAAACCCACAGGACAGGTCTCAGCACACGCAGTGAGACACTTTCAGTTCCATTTGCACAGAGCACTCCTTTTCCATTACAGGAAATCAGGGAAAGAGGACTCAGCCTGCCCTTTGGCTGAGAATCACAATTCTTGGGTATCCTGTAGACATGGCTGTTTAGGGTACACTCAGAAGACTCCAGTGCATCCTCAAAACAGTTTCTGAGCTTGTTTAGCTTTAAAAAACATGAGTGTTGCCACTGCTGTTGATGCCATTTGGGCTCAGATTTATGAAAAAAAATTATTTTTGATTAATTTGCACACACCTGTACATATACTCACACTTCAGAGGTTTGGGAGAATTAGATATAAATGGCTGTTGATGAAACTCAAACACTGTGTGCTGGTGCTGGAATTCAGAGCCAGCTTTCCGGGATTAGGTGTCCCTGACTAACTTCAGCTGTTAGAAATTATTTTGGAGCTTGGCCCTGGCAGGTGAGGGGTCACTGTGAGGAGGAGAACAAAAGGTTTTCTTCTCTCTTCTGCCCCTGCCTCCCCCCTCTGCAGTATTGGGCAAATGTGGTTTTAATTCAGAAATACAAATGTAATCTTCAAAGTCACTCTGAGAAGGAAGGGTGGGGGGAAGAGTGAGCTACAAAAAAATCCAAAAAACCCCAACCAAACAATTGGATTGCAATTTGTCAAGATTTTTTTTAACTCTGAAATTGAACTGGAAAGTCTTAACAATCAACTGATGAGCCAGTGGGGGGAGGAAGAGAGACTGGGAGTGCTGGAGCTAGCCTGCAGTGCACTTAAAATGCAATGATCTTTCTTGCTGTCCCAAACAGCATCTAATATTTTGCTTTCTTCAAGGCCAGCCCTTTTCTGATGTAAATAATCCTGTGATCCCATGTCACCAGGAGTCTAGGGAAAACAGCTCCACCTTACATGCTGTTCTTAGAGAACCTGGAGAAGGCAAAACTGTCGCCAAAAGCTGTTTGGGAGCATTAAGTAGCAAGGAAACATTTTTTCTCCCACCTTGCGCTTTTGGAAGTCTCCAGGCTGGGAAGTATTTTTGTTTCCTCCAGGCTGTGACAGCAATGGCTGCATATGTGCTGCAGTTCTGACAGCAGATGTGAATAATGGAAAGGGGTTCTGAACACAAGAAGTCACTCTGAGCACTCACTGCGCTTTCTTGAAGTATGTGACATTGACATAATACGCCCCAGGGCATTCTGGATCAGACCATGTTTGCCTGTTCCACGTGCTGGTTTTATGAACAGCAATCAAGTTGTAAACATGTAGGCAGTTGAAACACATGTAGGCAGCGTGTGTGGTGAGTGGCTTCCCATGCTGTGCATGGGTGGGAAGCACAGAGCAGGGGTGAGGGCAGCAGAAACAACGTTTTACCATCAGAGGAGAGGGCTTCTGCTCCCTGGCAGGGCTCATGGTGGGCAGCCTGGATGGGGGTGGTGCTACATCATCATGTTATCTGATTGTATAACACACTTGGAAACAGCTTTGTGATGCACAGAAGCTCAACCAGATACATCTCACAGGATCTGACATGTGAGCTGGATGCGCTCTTCACCAATGTAAGAAATTAAAACCTTCATTTCCTAAGCACAGAGGCTGGATAGCAGGGTCACAGCTCAGCAGATGGTCAGTCCAAGCCCCTCTTCCTTAGTCTGTGAGGCAGTGGCCCATCAATCAGATGCACATTTTGCAGAGCTGTATTAGTGAATCAGCAGCACTGAGAATCCTGTTTTCCCCTTCCACATCCCCATCCTTCAGGATTTCTGCAGGAACTGAAAGCAGGATTAATACCTCTCTGATTTCCTCCTCTAACTCCTTCTCCCTCACACCCCATTCCAGCTTTCATCCTATCTGGGCTATTTAGTCTAGAGCAGGGAAGACAGGGAGGAGACAGGATAACAGTCTTCAATTATATAAATGGCTTATACAGAGAGGAAGGCAATAAATTGTTACCCACATCTACAGGGAAAGCACAAAAAAAGTAATAGGTTTAAATGCAGCAAGGGAGACCTGAGTTCAGCACTAGAATAACTTCCCTGCTGCAAGGGTCATTGGGCACTGGAGGGGACTGCCTGGAGGGCTGGGGGAACTCCACAGCTGGTGGAGTTAAAAAAATACTTCAGACAAATGGGTCAGGAGTGGTTTGTGGGAGCGTGGATGAGGTGACTTCCTCAGGTCCCTTCTAGCCCTGTTTTCTTCTATACCATGATGGTAACTATTCCAGCCTCCATCCTTAGCAGAAGACCATGATAAAACTCCATTCCTTCTGTGTTTTTTTTAATACAAGTTGGCAATCTCGTGGCAGCAACACAATTGGGTCAAGGAACTGATGAAGCCAGAAGACAGGATGATCTCTCAGCACACAGCAGGCATAGCTGTCAGGTCCTGCAGCACCCAATTATTCTGCCCAATCCTAAATAATTTAATTTTCTCTTAAAGAGTCAGCAAAACAAACTCAAGCTCCTAAGAATTCATCAACTCTGCAGAGGACAAGGGTTCACACTCACAAATGCACACTATGATTCCAAAGCCATGGTACCTCAGCAGCTTCCCCACAAGCAAGACAAAGAGAGTTACTTTGCCCTGTGCAAGATTACCAGATACTGTCTTGGTTTGAAAAG
>VYXC01012817.1:35118-54319 GCA_013397175.1 Platysteira castanea | reverse complement strand
AGTTAAAACCTAAGGCCTCACCCTGAACTGGACCCACCACTCCAGGAGTGACCTCACATGTGCTGAGTAGAGCAGAGGGACCCTTTCTGCTGGCAACCTTCCTCCCACTGCAGCCCAGGGTCCCATCAGCCCTCCTGGCTGCACACTGCCAGGTCACTGAGACTGTGTATTCATAATACTTTAAAATAACTAATTCTTACAATTTTTTTAACAGCCATATACAACATTGCAGGTCGTATAAAACCAACATAACCTTAGTATAAAATACACTGCTCTCCCAATTTATTAAGAGCTTGAATGTGCTGGAATCACAGGATCTTCTTTTTTATTAGTGTTTGGGTTCATCAATTAGTTTCTTCTTTGAGATTTATACTCAATAATGAATCATTGATAAGTCAATGTAATCTATTTTTATTTCAAAAGTAAAAAGCAGGGATTAATTTGGCTAACAGAACTGCCTATTCTGTCTTTATTTTGATTCTATATTATGCTTTTTGCTAACATTTTAAAGTAGTCTAATTACCAGGATACAGATGAGTAATTAAAAACTCATTGATCATTTTCTCCAAATGCTGCCTATCTGCCTCTTTAAATAAAAGCAAACTATTTGCAGTCAGTACAAACAATTATGTGACAGTTTTACAATACTTCACATATAGATTAGCAGGATTTCTATCCTTCTGGAAAGTTTCAGGAGCAGATGGGATTAAGGCCTCCACGAGGGTCTCAGTGACTCAGGTCAGCTCCCATTAAACTGCCCAGCAGACACCAGTGTTGTGGCATTAGCAGGAATTTAGGTCACTCTTGGTAAAATTGTTTTTATTACCAGTGTGAGCCTTCTACATTATTTCTCAGATATGTCCATGTAGCATTTCTGACTCTGCTTATTTATGAAAATAGCTCCATAGTGTGTGTTAAATTAGTGCTGTTCCTCATTTTTGTTTTACACCACAATGCAAAAAAAATTAGGACATTTTTAATAAGACCTCAGAAATATATGGAGTTTCCCATCTCAGGTATGATATGGATATATTCCATCACCTCTGTAGAAAAAACTGTGCCTATCTAACAGAATTTTATGGTTTCATACAGTCTAAGGCTGAAAAAATGTTAGAAGCAGTCCTTTCCATTTTGTTCACTCAGTTAATATTGTCATAATTCCAAAAACTCTTTAAGAGAAATTTGAAAGCAAGCACCTTGCTCACTCATCATTTAAACATTGAAAATTATATATTAAAACTCTTATTTTGAAGTCACTGCTGCATTCTCAACTTCTTCATCACTATCTACAAAAGGCAAAATTCCTTGAATTGCCACACATGATTTTCTAACATGTTTTGGCCATACAGAGATGAACATAGGTAATATTTTTTTCAGTTTCTTATGGCTAAAAATATTTACAGAGACAAAAAAGAATTATCCTTGGACTCTTAGATGCTCTTGCCAGAACTCACAAGTGCAGAAACATCTGGAAATGAAAAATTATGGTTTGGAAGAGTGAGCTAAATTGTTTTCAAGACTGAAAAATAATTATTTAAAACAAACAAACAAAAACCAAAAACAAAACCCCCAAAAACAAAACCCCCAAAATCTAAACCCTAAAGCGCTGTTTCACCCTTGTAAAAAACCCTAAAGATAGATATATTTTGTATAATTTCTTCTTCCTTATTACGTTGTTTGAGAAGTTAATATATGTAGAAAAAGTTTTTTGCTCCTGATCAAAGCAGGGAAACATAGTCCATGCAGTACAAAAATTCATATATGGAATTACACTAAATATGATTTTAAAATGCTGTTTAACAGCTTTGAGACTCCGTGTGCATTTTGTGTGAAATACAAATATTTTGTGTATACCCTGAAATAATTTTTACAAAATAACCTGCCTCAATAAGAGTTTATTTTTTTAAAAAATGTGTCTCACAGCACATCCTTGTAGCTAAAATCCTAAAATCCTTACTGCTGACATTTTATAACAGCACATTAAACAGGGCACTGCAAAAGTGATGGAATGTGCCTGCAGAAGGAGCATGGGACACGCTATAAGATGGGGTAAGGAGTTTTATACAAGCCTTAGACTGAAGGATGCTCATCTCTCTACATCTTCCTTCATGGTTTTGTCATGTTCTGTCTTTCCAATCTATTTGGAATAATTATAAATAATAATTATTTTATATAATATTATCTATATATTATTATATCTTTTATGATACACAATATACATATTTTATATATGTAATATATATAATGTGTATTATATATAGAATAGAATAGAATAGAATAGAATAGAATAGAATAGAATAGAATAGAATAGAATAGTATTATATTATAAATAATTATATCATTATAAAAAATAATAAAAATAGATATTTGGAATAATTCTCTATTCCAATTAGTCCTATGTGCTGATGGTGTTATTATCTCTAAGAAATACGTATTCCGATGAAAAAAAAGAAATTGAAGTGTGAGGCCTTAGTAAGAGGCTACATTTTAAGCCTTATTTTAGTAGCATCACGTGTGAGTGTTCTCCACTGGCTTTTAGCACACACAATTCCATTGCAGCATCTTTTTAAACAGACTTACATTTTGGTGACAGGGTTGCTCTGTGGGTTAAGGTATAAAACATCTCCAAAACCTTTCTTGTCTGCACTGAGAGTCTGATTCTTGTAAATGAGCGAGGTTTTAGGGGCTGTACCCGCAATCTGACCACAGTGGCTTTGTGTAATTGCACTTTATTATCATTAATGCACAGGTGGGTCAATGGAGCTGGTGCTGCCTTTCCTGTGATGAAACACTCGAAATTCCAGTCAGTGAGACCTTGTTCAATCAATCTGTAGCACTGAGGTAACCTGCAGTGTCAAGTTGTTCAGGGCATTTTTCAGACAAGTACTCTGCTGGAGTGCCCAGTGTCACAGCACAAAACTCGTGTATCAAATTGTAAAATCCCTTACTGTCTCGAAAGGCAGTAAATTTAACTCTGTGGAAGGATAATTACCCACTTGGCTTACAGAAGTTTTCCATATTCTTACTGTCTTCTTCCAGCAAGATTTAAGTGAGTGGGTCCCTCTTCAATGGATTATTTTTGCTGTTTGCCTGGTTTCTCATAGAAACTCAGCAGCAGGTGTCCAGCAAGTCAGTTCCATCAATGTAAACAAGCTGCTCTGTACCTAAATTTAAGATTCTTTATTCCTAAATGAAGATGAGACATAGCATGTCTTTGATTTGGCCCCAGAATTTCCTACATTCTTTTAAATAAATGTCAAACAAACAAATATAAAACACCCCCTTGGATTTACAAAATATCCTTTTATTTACAAGATTTCTGCTTTCCAACTGTCAGTAATTCACCTGTCAGGTCAGTAAAAATCCATGTAGAGGCAACATTTATTTCATACCCAGGGAAACAAGCCTTGCTTGGCTCCCTGAATTCCCAGAGAAAGTGATTTCTCTTTCTTGGTTCCTAACAACATTTCAAGAACTGGAAATGAAATTTGCTGCTAGGGGCCTTGCACTGTTGTTACTGGAGAAGACCTATTTTGTTTCAGAAACTTCTACCCTTTTTTCAACTGCTTGTGTCTTGATCCTATTTAAATTTATTTTTACTGAAGCCGTCTTGGTGTGATTTTTTAAATGAGCTTTCCCTCCTAAATTCCTTTCCCAATATTACCAAAACCAAGGCTGCTGAAAAGGAAACTTCTCTCCATTATTTAAATTTCTGTTGATCTCATTCTTCATGACTTTGGCGAATGTGGTTAAAATTTGATGGTGGAGTAGCACTTGTGATGCCTCTGTGCCTCTTAACATCTGTATAAAATTTGTCAGAGTTTAGGTTTTGCCCTTAACAGGATTAAACAGAAAAATTACTTCCTCTGCAATGTGCCTTTTTCACTTTTAACAATGACAAACGGTTAAAGGAGTTGGCTGATGTGAGTGCAGAGGTAGCAATAAATGGTGAAACAGGAGGAGAAGAGACAAGGGAAGGTAAGGTTAGGTCAACAAAACAAAGAAGGAGAAGCTGGTCCAGGAGTTGGTTGACAGGGGACAGGCAAAAATATTTAATGGTGATCCAAAAGCAAAAGGTGGATGGGAGTTGAGATTCTGCCAGGTAAAGAGCAGAAATGTTTTCATTTGGGAGCACAACTTTTGACTTTGCAACTAGGGTAGCGAGCATTTAACTTGGGATTTATTTCCAAGCTGAGAATGCCTTTTGTGATTCAAGAAAATCTGATCTTTCTTTTCATTTGTTCAGTACCAAGGAGAAAAAAAACAAGAATCCAGAGGAAAAAGTATTGATATAATAATGGCAAAAATATGAGACTATTAAAATTAATAGGAACTTTCCTAGGAAAATTATTTCATTCTATTCTCAGCAATAAATTACTGCAAACTCAAATTTTTTTAAAAAAATCTTCTCAGTAAAGTATTTGTACAGAATCACTTTAATTAAGTTGTATTAGAATCCCCTTAGGCTTAGGTTTTACTGGGTTATTAGAGAAAATGTGGAAGTTTACCTTCACATGGATTTATTATCGAATTTGCTTAACTAAGTTTGAACAAGGACAGATTTTTTCAATACCTTCTGGGTAAGTATTGAGATAATAGAATGTATATCAGAAAGGCCATTTATGGTCTGCAGCATTCTTTTTCACACTGGAAATGTAGGCTGAATATTTTCAATCTATGAAGTTCCTCCTTTTTTTTTTTTTTTTTTTTTTTTAAGCTTCCGCCATTCATCACAGCATGTGGACATGATGAACACACCAAACATGCAATATGTTCAGCCCATCTGAAGGAAGTTTTATTTTTTCAGCGTGAAACTGAAGTCAGTTTACAGTTCTGAGGACTCTTAGAAGTAAATTATTATCCAAAATCCTATGTTGTTACACCAAAATATAAAGCCTTGAAAACATGAAGCAGTGCAAGAAAAGCCAGGGTTAGTGTGAGGAATCTTTTCCTACATGACACAGAAATGATTAAAAAGTAATTAAATTAAGACCAGCAATGCCCAGAGGATTTCCAGTTTTGCCTGCATGGTGCAGAGATACAGGGAGGAACCCACCAGTGCTGGATATTTCTGGCCTCTGTCATCCTCACTCTTTAGACAGCTGCCCCTCTGCATCCCTCCCAGTGCTCCTTTATGCCAAAACTTAAACTTTAACTAAACTTTAAGGTGTTAATGATGGGAAGTCGCTTTAGAAGGTGAGGTAATTCTTTGATGACAGATGCAGCTCTGCAATCTTGTGTGCTGGTAAAAGCACAATAAAGGAAACTCTCACACCTGCTGGGTTCAGCAGAAAGAGGAAAAAGAGGAAGCTTTATTTCTATTTCTCATACTTTATAGAGTTCTCAACTCCACAAGGGATTGGAGGACATGTCACTTCCTCCTCAATCCCACTGGAGAAAAAGGATGCTCATCAAACTTTCTCTTATCACAAAAGGAATGAAAACAGAAAAGACAGTTAAATAAACACTGGCCATTATTTACATGAAACTGTGTGAAAATTCTCTGACTCCAAGGCTAAAACAGGAGGCTTAGCAAAAAACAGGACAACAGTTTTGGAGGGGAGGGTTTCCTTTACTATGTATGAGAAACTCCAAGAACAGGAGCGAGTCCCTTTGGCCCTGAGGCTTTGCCTCAGCAGAGCTTCTTTCCACTGGGGTGAGGAGCAGGGGGTGGAACGAGATGAGCTTTAAAGTCCCTTCCAACCCAAACCATCCTGCAATGCTCTAGCTCTGTGAGCTGACAGAGGATGTGTGTTTTCCACCTTAACAGCACAATGTCTGATCCAAGTGAATNCCCTCCCAGTGCTCCTTTATGCCAAAACTTAAACTTTAACTAAACTTTAAGGTGTTAATGATGGGAAGTCGCTTTAGAAGGTGAGGTAATTCTTTGATGACAGATGCAGCTCTGCAATCTTGTGTGCTGGTAAAAGCACAATAAAGGAAACTCTCACACCTGCTGGGTTCAGCAGAAAGAGGAAAAAGAGGAAGCTTTATTTCTATTTCTCATACTTTATAGAGTTCTCAACTCCACAAGGGATTGGAGGACATGTCACTTCCTCCTCAATCCCACTGTAGAAAAAGGATGCTCATCAAGCTTTCTCTTATCACAAAAGGAATGAAAAACAGAAAAGAAAGTTAAATAAACATGGGCTATTGTTTACATGAAACTGTGTGAAAATTCTCTGACTCCAAGGCTAAAACAGGAGGCTTAGCCAAAAACAGGACAACAGTTTTGGAGGGGAGGGTTTCCTTTACTATGTATGAGAAACTCCAAGAACAGGAGCGAGTCCCTTTGGCCCTGAGGCTTTGCCTCAGCAGAGCTTCTTTCCACTGGGGTGAGGAGCAGGGGGTGGAACGAGATGAGCTTTAAAGTCCCTTCCAACCCAAACCATCCTGCAATGCTCTAGCTCTGTGAGCTGACAGAGGATGTGTGTTTTCCACCTTAACAGCACAATGTCTGATCCAAGTGAATTGTCAGGTGTTGTCCTGTTTTTTTGCTAAGCCTTCTGTTACAGCCTTGGAGTCAGAGAATTTTCACACAGTTTCATGTAAACAATAGCCAATGTTTATTTAACTTTCTTTTCTGTTTTTCATTCCTTTTGTGATAAGAGAAAGTTTGATGAGCATCCTTTTTCTCCAGTGGGATTGAGGAGGAAGTGACATGTCCTCCAATCCCTTGTGGAGCTGAGAAACCTATAAAGTACGAGAAATGTAAATAAAGTCTCTCTTTTTTCCCTCCTTTCTGCTGAACCTAGCAGGTGTGAGAGTTTCCTTTATTGTGCCTTTACCAGCACAGTCAGGGACATGTTTCCACTCAGCTCAGCCCTTTGTGAGCCGGGACACCAGCACTGGTGTCACCCAAGGGGCTGTACAGACATCACAGGACCCCACGGACACCTCCCTGTGCATCTGGGCTGAGGATGCCTCTGGGCAACCACGCTGATGTAGGAACCAAAATGCTGTTCACCACAGCATCTGGATTTGTGCCCAACCCAGGTAACGGCAAAATAATCTCGGTCTGCTCAGGATAGTGCTTAAGCTGTCAAAATAATCACACATTACAAGAAATCATAGAATCACGGGAAGGTTTGAGTTGGAAAGGACTTAAAGATCGTCTCTTTCCAGCACCCAACCAACAATTTTAAACAAATCAAGCCTTCTTGTGCTGCTCCAGCAGCAGGCATGGAATTTGATAGGGATTTGACGTCGCAATACATCTCTGAGGGTTCAAGAGACCAGAATTCCATCCGTCTTGCCCTGTTTTTCAACCCCCTGGCCACAAAAGGGAGTCCAGAATGCCTTTCCTCTTTTCACTTGTGCCTTACTTTGCCCTAGTTCCCGGAGATTTTTACAGCAAGAGCATAATCTGTGAGGTCTTCTGCTCGTTAGTGCTGTGGCTCACACGGACCTACAGTGCACTGCTCCTTTTTTCCTGTTCCCTTAAAATCCCTGCAGCCTTAGAAGTTGGAGTTCATGGAATTGCTGCAGAGGCATCACACAGGAGCCTCACTGGGGGCTGGGGGAGCGAAAAGTCTCTTGATTATTTTTTCTGAGTGATGGCAGAGAGGAACACAGGCCTTTTTCTTAAAGCAGAGACCTGGGGTGAGAAGGGAAATTTCGGCAAAACAGAGGAGAAAGTTTCATCCCTGGATGAAAGACTGGGGATAAACTAAGGAAAAGTTCCATCACACAAACCAGGTTACCTTCTAGTTATTTCCTACCTCGTTATTTTTTATTTTGACATGAAACTCTGCCTTGGAGTCCTGTTGCAATGTGTTCACACATAATGTGTGTAACAAGAGCCCTTTTGGGTAAGTTTCAGAGCTCAGAACTTTCTCTTCCAGAAGTTTGGGGAACTTTGTGTCCTGAAGGGTGGTGGAGCAGCTGATGGGTGTCACTTTGCTATGCCAAGCACCCACTTTCTAAATTTGTTTTGCAGGTAAATAGAGAAGGAAAGTTTTTGAATGGAAAATAAAATATATTTTTATCAGCAATGCTTCATAAGTGGCTAATTAGGGATATTTTTTATAGTATGATTACTTACCAATGCAAATCAAGAAATTAACCCAGCTGAAGCGTAGGTGACTGAACCAGTTGCAAAACCCTCTATATTGAGTTTTCTTGACTGGATTTTCTTCTACTGGAGTTAAATCCATTTATGGAACTGATCCAAAAGCAGTGCACCACTTATATTCTGAAAATAAGATTTCAACATGCAGAGGAGCCTTTCTTGGTATTTTGATCTGACATTTTACTCGCCTTATGCAATATTGTGCAATGTCTGGTTTTTGGAAGGACATCTAATTATTCGTTACAAAAAAAGGGGGGAAAATTATCAAAATGAAATGCAGCAGCTGAAAAAGTTGAAAATCTTTGAGGCTATAAACCCCATTCATTCAGTTTGAAAATAGATGTAACATGTTTATGAGCACAAGCTGCCAAAATTCAGAAGCTGTGAAATTGGTTACTCAGTCATGTGAGGTCGTGTTCTGCTGAACCCCTGACTCTTTCATGGATCCCTCCAGAAACACGACAAGCCAGTGCAGGAACACTGAAAGCCACGTTGTAGAAACTTCAACACCGAGAAAGCACTAGAAAATTATGCTAATAAAGCTCATTTGATGTGAAGGATATCGAAAATACCAAATGTTTTGGAATTGTATGTTTTGGTGTTATCGTGGATGCATCATCTCTAATTTCTACAGGGAAATCTTCTTGTTCCTCTTCTGGAAGATGCCACAATTTATTTTTTTTTAATTATCCCTTCCTCAAGCTAAAAAGATTAATTAGAATATTTCATTTAGTATTTATCCCATTTATTTTGCATCCATGATAATGGAGTCCAAGCAGGAAACCTCTTGTGTTCTGTCACCTCAAAGGAACAACAAAAGAATTAGGGTTCCTGAAAGGAGTTTCTCATAGAATTAGAAATGCCAAAAAGCAAATGAAAGGATTTGTCCCCCTTCAGTCCTTGAACAAGAGTCCCTGCTGTGCTTTGTGTTCTCTCCTGTTGAGATTCACAGAAGCTGGACAGGTAATCCATCCCATTACAGTCACCTTCTCCTGCCAGTAGAAGAAGTGCTCATTAACTGGAAGTGATAATAGCAATTTGGGAGGACTCTCCACCATTAAAAAAAATTATTTTATTTATATTCTTTCAGTCTTATTGCCAAGGAAAGAAACATGCACGAAATGGGGTGAGATGGAGCACTTAAGTGACATTGAGTATTATTTAAAGGAAGATCTATGAAATAACTACACAGTTCATCAAGCAGATGAATATGAATAGCAGTTCCAACGTTTTAAGTTGGCATATAACTAACAGAAGGTGTCAAAAACAGCTGAGTTAAGAAAGAAATAAAGCAAACATCGTTCTAAGTTGCAATTGCAGTGCCTGTGGAATTCTTAAATTGTTCACCTGTGAACAAGCAATGAAGATGTCATAAAAAAAAAAAAAAAGAAAAACTTCCCATGTTCATTAAAAAGTAAGAGATTCTAAAAACAACACCAAAGCTGAAATAAACAACAAAAAAGAAAAAAGTACTGTTTGAAATGGATGGGGGTGGGAGCTTTTCTGTTTTAAAATTACTGTATTTGCAGTGCATAAATGTTAAACTCTTCTTGAACAAAACTTAACTTTTAATTTCATTCTTCTCGGGGAAAAGCTTATTTTGAAAACACGCACTGCAAGCTGAAAAAAACCTCTTTATGCCTTTTTGATGGTTTTCAGTTCTTTAGAATAAATACAATCATAAAATCAACGTGGAATCGTAGAAAGGCCTGAATTGGACCAGGCACTAAAGATCATCCAATTCCACCTACCCAAAATGGGCAGGGACATCTTCCACTAGATCAGGAATAAAAAAATATATGTGACAGCTTGAGGAAATGCTGATTTTTCTCTGGACTAAATTCAGGTTTTGCAGGGTATGGATTTCTGTGCCATGATTTTTTTTTGCTTCCACAGTGTGCTTGTGGAATAAAGATTCTTTATCATTTTGGCTAAGCCTAAGAGTGTGAGTAATTGTTCTGCTTTTCTGTTTGGCTTAAATTCTTAGCAGGAAATGCAGGTGCAGATGTGAATTAACCCATAAAATGTATATTTGATCACTGTGTGCATGAGATTTCAAAAGGCAAAGCAATTCTTAGACATTGTGAACATGCAGGAAAGTTATATAAAATTTGACTTACTGCTTTATGGGTCATTCATGTCTTGTGCACTACCAGGGTGTGCTGGTGAAAGCACAATAAAGGACACGCTCACACCTGTTAGGTTCAGCAGGAAGGAGGGAAAAGAGAGACTTTATTTACATTTGACATGTTTTATAGGATTCTCAACTCCACAAGGGATTGGAGGACATGGCACTTCCTCCTCAAACCCACTGAGAGAAAAAGGATGCTCATCAAACTTTCTTTTATCACCAAAGGAATGAAAAACAGAAAAGACAGTTAAATAAACATTGGCTATTGTTTACATGAAAGTGTGTGACAATTCTCTGACTCCAAGGTTATAACAGAAGGCTTAGCAAAAAACAGGACAACACCGGTGCAGCATAAAAAATCCCAAAATCTGTATTTTGGGGTTCACTGAGTGGATACCTGAACAAAGACAGGCACTGCAGAGTGTTTCAGTAACACGAGCAGGCATTTCACTTCTAAACCACTGTCCTCCCTCATTATAGGATCATAAAAAACGCCTCAAATCAGAGAATTTTTGGGGTTGGAAGGGACCTGAAAGCCCACCCAGTTCCACTCCCTGCCATGGGCAGGGGCACCCTCCACTAGAACAAGTTGCTCCAAGCCCTGTCCAACCCGGCCTTGAGCACTTCCAGGGGTTCTGACTCTGTGAACTGGGGGTAAAACTACCTTTGAATTCCTCACCTAAGAGCCATCAGTAACTCTGGGTGCCATGCTGCTGAATTCATGAAACAGCTTCAGAAGAACATTTGTATTTCCCCTGCTTTAAAGTGGTGAGATGGGAAATGCAGGAAACAAGACAAAATCTAATGTCAGCAAAAATAATAGTTTATTTTTATCTGTAAGGAACCTCGATGCTGAAGCACATAGAAATAGAACACAGGTGTGTCTGTAGCATTAAAGAATGAGAATTTTATCAGAATTAGGGATGTTAGGACAGTCTTAATTCCATGGCACTTAGAAGAAGCATTAAAAAACATCAATAGGAAGATGACACCACCCACAACTGCAGATGTAAAAGCTTGTGCCCCTCAGACCTTACAGAATTAAACTACACAGACAATTTCAAACCCAGTAAGAGATGTATGGTGATGCATTGAAAATAGCCCAGGGAATTTAGATATTTCCCATTCATTTTGGCTGCTAAATACACATCTGCTACACAAATTTCTTCAAAAATCTCATAGTTCTTTCTCAAAGATGTGAAGGTATCTGTTTAATGCTGTTGGAAAACTAAAACCAATTCAATGGCTTAAAGAGACTATAAAGAAGAAACATAAAAAAGAATGCTCTAAGAATGTGACTTTAAAAACTATTCTATTATAGATGATAATTTGATCTTTTCATACAGATATTTAAAGTATTTTTGTAGCTTTTAAAGTTGTTCTTCAAATGGAATATGTTTTTTTTTATTATTGCAGCACTTTTTGCTTTTCATGAAAAGAATGATTTTAAAAATTGAAGCACTTATCTGACTTGTAGTTGATTGCTTTTTAAAAATTTACTATTTCTGCTAATTTTATTGTATTTCATAGAACCATAGAAAGGTTTGGGTTGGAAGAAAGCTTAAAGCCCATCCACCCCACCCCCTGCCATGGGCAGGGACACCTTCCACTGTCCCAGGTGGCTCCAAGCCCCATCCAACCTGGCCTTGGGCACTTCCAGGGATCCAGGGGCAGCCACAGCTTCTCTGGGCACCCTGTGCCCTGTGCCAGGGCCTCAACATCCAAATATTGCAAAAAAAATTCTTTCTTATCTACAATCTAAATGCACCCTATTTCTGTTTAGAAGTGCTGCTTTTTTTTGCTGTTCCTGCAAGCCCCAGTGAAAAGCCCCTCTCCACCTTTCTTGCAGGTGCCTTTTGAGCACTGGCAGGCTGCAGGGAGGTCTCCCAGGAGCTTCCCCTTCTTCAGGCAGAACAACCCCGACTCTCTCAGGCTTTCCTCACAGAAGAGGAGGTGTCCCAGTGCTCTGACCTACTTTTGAGGAACATTTTCAAGGGACTCTTGTCTCTTTGAGCCCTCAGGACTGGACATGGCAGTGCTGGTGGGGCCTCACAGGAGCAGAGGGAGAGGATCACCTCTGTCCACCCACTAGGCCCCCTCCTTTTCACACAACCCAGAACTAGGCTGAGCTTCTGGGCTTGATGACTTAGATTTTAACTTTTATATTTTTCAAATCCTGTACTGCCTAGTGTGTAACTCTGAAGTTCCTTGTAGCTCGTGAGCTGCTCTCTTAAGCCAGACAGACACAACAAAGCTGCTCTGAGCNTTAGAAGTGCTGCTTTTTTTTGCTGTTCCTGCAAGCCCCAGTGAAAAGCCCCTCTCCACCTTTCTTGCAGGTGCCTTTTGAGCACTGGCAGGCTGCAGGGAGGTCTCCCAGGAGCTTCCCCTTCTTCAGGCAGAACAACCCTGACTCCCTCAGGCTTTCCTCACAGAAGAGAAGGTGTCCCAGTGCTCTGACCTACTTTTGAGGAACATTTTCAAGGGACCCTTGTCTTTTTGAGCCCTCAGGACTGGACACGGCAGTGCTGGTGGGGCCTCACAGGAGCAGAGGGAGAGGATCACCTCTGTCCACCCACTGGTCTCCCTCCTTTTCACACAACCCAGAACTAGGCTGAGCTTCTGGGCTTGATGCCTTAGATTTTAACTTTTATATTTTTCAAATCCTGTATCGCCCAGTGTGTAACTCTGAAGTTCCTTGTAGCTCGTTAGCTGCTCTCTTAGGCCAGACAGACACAATAAAGCCTCTCTGAGCTTGCTGTTCAAGGACACTCGGGCTGTCCTAGGCCCAAAGGTGTAAACCAGGGCCTCTAGAGAGGTGGAGAAATTGCAGAAATTACATCATTAGCTAAAGTTTTAATTGGTGAATTTATGCTGATATACAAATGGACCAAACCTATAAAGGTGTGAAGAACTCGTGACCTGGCGTCCACCTTGGGGTCCATTTTGGAAGCAGCCTCTGGCTCCCCAGGGTGATACCTTTGAAGGCCTTTCAAATAAATCCCTGCCTTTATTCCCTTACTCCTGTCCAGTCTGTATCTCTAGGTAGCTGGAGAAGGCATCAGGCTGAAGCTGGACATTTCTGCCCCATGCCCAGCCTTTTAACCACCAGCACTTCCCTGCCAGGCTGCTCTCAGTTCTCTTATCCCCCAGCCTGTGTTCATACCAGGGGTTGCCCCACGCCAGGTGTAGGACCTTGTTCTTGGCCCTGTTGAACTGCACGAGTTTTGCACTCCCCAAGCCTGTCCAGTTCCCTCTGGATGCCATCCCTTTCCCAGGGGAGTTAACAGCACGAGCAGCTCGGTGTCACCTGCAAAGCTGCTGAAGGTGCCTTCAATCCTACCCTCATTTCTTAAATAATTTTATTGAGGTACAAAGATATAAATGAAAAGGGACAAAGACTTCTCAAAAATGCTTTCACTCATAAGTGAGTGCATTTTATTCCTTATTACCACTTTGCTTTCCAGTCAAGGAGGAGGAAATGTGAATCTTAATCGGTAATTATTCAAGTTAGTGGTACTTGCTTGTTAAATAATGAACTCCTGAACTGCACCAGGAGCACAGTTTTCCCTTTCCTTTTGTCAAGCTTAGCCTTGCACTGAATTGTACATTATAATTTCCCATCCTTTGAAGTAGCTAAATCACTCCTGCAAAGTCCTTCACGTTTGTCTCCATTTTGAGAAAATGCATTCTTGAAAACCTTTTAATTGCCGATGTTACAATTGCAATCTCTGTTTTGTTTAGTTTCCAGTTGTAAATGGCTAAATACCTTATGCTCAGCTCAGGATACTTTTTTCTTTATATTTATGGCTTTCTTTTTGAAGATGAAGTGCTGTGTGCCACATCCAAAAATACTCTTTTTGCTGTACGTATTGATACTTTGAAATAAAGCCAGAGCACTGCATGACAATGCACTTTATGCAAAAGTGGTGGTTCAGCTGAAGGTCAGTGGTGAGCACTGCAGGAGCACACGGGTGCAGTCTCTAATTAGGAGCGTCTGATGGCAGCTCCCACTCTCACAGAAACAGAAAACATCTGCATGCTCATGGTAATGGCAGCCTCTCTCTCCACACAATTTTTTGTGGTTTAATAGCGTGTTTATCACTAAATCTCAAATTCTCCAGTTCTAAGCTGAATGGCAAAATAAATTTAAATTGTAGTTATGCAAACAGAGGACATGGCAAGTGCAGCTTTTTAGGGGGGTAGTGGAAAGGAGACTCCACTGCTGCCTGAAATGTTGCACGTGCACTTTGCTCTTTACAATGTTTTGCCTTGCCAGGGTGAGAAATATGGGGAATGTATGGTTTTGACCGAGGTATTTACCCATCTCAGAATAGAAACACATACAGGCAAAGCTCTTCTTTCCTTTGGTGATTGAGTAATTTGAGATAATAGTGAAATCCCTTTTCTTCTCCTGATAGCAGGCTCTACTTTTGTCCTTCTGCTCATAAATGTTCCTCAGAGGAGGGAATTCTTCTCTCCTCAGGTCTCCTTCTTGCAGGCAGCGACCTAACCAGCCTTGTACATCTGCTCTCTCCTCCTCAGGCTCAAAGATCCTTGATTTTGTTCTTGTAAATTTGCATGCCTTCCCAGCTGGAATGAAGAAATTGCATGACCCCAGGGCAGCCCATTCCCTGCTGACTGTGGCTTCTGGGAAAACAAGGCATGGCAGAAAACTGAGGGTACTTTGGTGTCATGCCCCTGATGCAGGGGGATGTTCAAGTCCTGACTGATGGGAGACAAGGTTAGTTGTCTCTGGCTATACTTTTAAAGGAGAAATAAAATTAAGATATGGTGTCAGAGCCAAGGTTCAAGGCAATGAGAGTTCCTGGAGATAGCTCAGTATGTAGACAGGCAACTTGTGGACCTAATAATAAAGTGGAAAAAGAGCTTAAAGCCTCATTGAAGACTGGATTCTTGGAGACAGGCACGTGGGATTAGCCATTTAACAAGAGCTGGGAAGCCTCAGACTCACAAAGCCATTTGTACACCTTGCTGGTCCACTGCCAAGCTCAAAATTTTCTCATTATCTTCTTTTCTTCCTCTATTATTTGTAGCTCTAAATCACCTTCCACAAGTTGGGATGTTTAAATTTTCTTTACTAGGCTAAGGCAGGTAAATTTTAATCTGCCTCCCTTTATCAGCACACTCTGATAATTTGAGGGTATATTTTTAACGTTCAATCATTTTTTTTTCACATCAACTTTTTTGGTTTTTCCTGCACCTTCTTGTGAGGTGTCATTTCACCACTTTGTTTTCACCCAGCTTTGGCTATTACTGCAGATGTAGAATCAGGGAATTGCTAAGATTGGAAAATAACTTTAAGGTCACCAAGTCCAACTGCCAGCCCAGCACCAGCATCTTCATCACTAACCATGTCCTGGAGTGCCAGATCCGTACATTTTTTTGAGTAGGATGGTGACTCCACCACTGTAAATTCCAAATATCTTGGTGCATTTAGGTTACAATAGGTTCCCTGTTATATTCCTATTTTAATCATTCACCTGTGAATGCTAGCACTAACCAGCCCTCTTGATTTCTCTATCATCCTTACTGATTTGGATAGTTTGGCCAACGTATCCTTCTCTTAGTACCTGGGATAAATCTCAAGATTTATCAAATGATTGAATGTCACCCTTGCTTTGGGAGATCGATGCTTAATACATTTCCAGCTGTAACTTTTAGGCCTCACCACTGTTCATGTTTATAGAGCTGCCACCGGTTTCAGCAGATACCTCAGGGACAAAAATGGGCTGAGGCAAAGTCCAGACTATTGGTAGAATAAAACAGAATAGAATATAGAATATAGAATATAGAATATAGAATATAGAATATAGAATATAGAATATAGAATACAGAATATGCTATAATGTTGAAATAAATAAGTGTAGTCAATTTTCACAATACTACGAAGCACATTGTAGGTGCTGTGCATGCAGCTCTGTGAATGCTTCCTCTACCCTTTTCCAAATGAACCTCTGGCACAGCTTGGAATGCAGCAGGAGTTAAACCCAGAACTCTCCCTCATGAAATGGGGATTGTCTTCTAAAGAACAACCATGCCGCTTGAAAATGCGCTTCAAAAACCCTCACAGGAAAGCATAAAGGTATTTAATTATCTTTTCTCTCCATAATTTAATCTTGGAATGTAATGAGAATTCATGATTTGAGAGGTTTTATACTAAAGAACCATTCAAGGGAAAACCCTGCGAGAAATGACATTGTGTATAAATCCTACCCTGACTCAGTCTGCAGCTCAATCCTGTTTATCACATCTCCTTGAAACTTTACGGTGGCTTTATGTCTTAATCTAACATCTTGCTAAATCCTGTCTCAACGCCTTAGTCTTTATGACTTAGTCTTATATTCCAAGCTTATAACCTAATCTTTGTTTGATCTTTGTTTTCAGAAGTGCGGTAGAGATCCCAGTCCTCACACAGTCATGGAAATAAATCATGTTTTACTCTTTTCCTTATGTGTCCATCAGTAGAAACCTGGCAGCAGCACAAAGTTACTGGTTAAGTGGTGGAGTTTGGAATTCAAATTATGTTCCTTTCCCCAGCGGTGTATTTCCCTGCCACTTGGCCTAGTGCTTACACAAAAGTTGCTGGGTTGTTGAATGTCTGCACTGGTTTGGAAATGAGCTCAGTGATGGTCAGAAACACAGAATATTTTGGTTTTTTATGTTCTGCCTGCTTTTTATTATACTGCTGTCTCAGGCAATGTGAACTTATGGGCCACTTCATATTTGTCTTTAGCAGATTTCAGATGCATTCCTACAGAATTCCATCTCCTTATCTTTTTTATAGAGGATGAAGCAACCCGTGGATTACAAAAATCATAGGACTATTTACAGCAGCAGGTTTACTTTATTAGGTAGAACAGGTGTTTTTCTCCTTACCTAAGAGCGATTAAGGTTTTCCTGACAGATACAAATCAAAGTTATAACTTAGGTTTTCGATGTATAAGTGTTACTTTTTAATTCGTGGGGCAGGAGAAGTTCTGAATTTGATCCCTTCATGCACGAGCAACATGCCCTTACTAGAAAGTAATAGGTCTGACACGTTTTGTTCTGCTCTATGTCCAGCCATGTCTGACTAAGCAGGTGATGACAGAAGAGCTGATGAAGTCACCTGTGAGCACTCTGTGTGATGTTGTCTGTGTGCCAAACACATCCTCTTATACCTTAGGTAACTCTATGTGACATTAGAGCTGGTGCAGATAAGATTTAGCAAGATTTGACAGCTAATCAACAGTGGATCAAAGGGAAAAAACTGACCTGCAAATGCTTGATTACACCAAATTCTATTTAAAAAAATACGACGTGTTTAAGTAACCCTCGTGTCTTGAGGAATAATATTTCCGTTTAAAAGAGGTAAAACTTTATGTGATTTATCATAAAATTTACTTCCATCCAGCACATCTCGCTAAGAATGATTTTTTTATGGTTTCTTTTTTCCTACTTCCCTCGTTTTTGTGACTTGAGTGCTTTAGTCCTTCTCAGAACAAAGGGTCCTGTGATGTACTTACCACTTTTTATCACAAACTTTAAAGTAAGGTGAATTGAAAACTTTGTTCTGAAATACAGTCAGAATCTAGTAGCTGCTGCTTCTAAGCTGTCTGTAGTGATTTTCAGTCTGCTCAGACTTGAAATTCACAAATTATTGAAGAGATAGAAAGACACAAAAAGAGAAGTTTTGGAAAAACTTCTTTTTGGGGAGTCTCTTGACTGAAAGCCATTTTACGAATCCAAGAAGTCACTGTTATTTTTTTCATTACATTATATTAATCGTGAGATCAATAATAATGAGAAGAATAATAATTTCTACACTTGGTAGAATGGAAGACCAGCACCTGCAGGCTAAAACCTTAAAAGGTTGTTTGGAGACTTTTCTGGTTTGTAATTTCATGGTTGGACTGAACAAATATTGAGCATGGACAGATACCTCTGACAGCAAGAAGACCTCAGCTCTGCTGAGGGTCCAGCCTGATTTACAGCCAGTTCCAGAATAAAACTGAGGAGCATTTTAGAGTTACTCTTGAAAATATTGCTGCTGTTGTTTAGTTTAGAAAAACAGTCTGAAGCATCTCTCCTAGTGCTCCATCTCTCACAGTGCTTCTGCTCGCCAGAATGTCTCACTGGGAGTAACTTTTCATTAAACAATATTTCAGCTACGGAATCACATTATCCTTGAAGAATCATTGGTTTTACTTGAAAATAAAAGCTGTTTCCTTTGATATTTGTTTTGAGTTGGAGTTGTTTTCACAAAAGCAAATTAGGCTGTGGTGGTTTGACCCTGGCTGGAGGCCAGGTGCCCAACAAAGGTGCTCCATCACTTCCCTCCACGACAGGACCACACAGAGAAAATGTAACAAAAGGCTCACGGGTTGAGGTAAGGACTGAGAGAGATCACAAACCCATCACTGTCACAGGCAAAAGAGACTAGACTTGAGAAAATTAACTGAAGTCATTACCAACCAAAATCAGAGCAGGATAATGAGTAGGAAAACAAATCCCAAAACACCTTCCCCACACCTCTCCTTGAGTTTTATTGCTAATTTTCTACCTTCTTCCCTCCAGTGTCACAGGGAGACAGGGAATGGGGGTCACGGTCAGCTCATCCCGGGTTCTTTTTGCTGCTGCTCAGGGAGAGGAGTCCGAGTCCTTCCCTCCCACGGGAGACAGCTCTCCATGGGCTTCTCCAGCAGGAGCCCTCCCCACGGGCTGCAGCTCTTCCCCAGCCGCTCCAGCCCCCCTTTCCAGGGATGCTGTCAGTCCTTCAGGCCCACCCTGCCCCGGCCAGAGCGCCCCGCGGGGTCAGGAGTCCCTCAGCAAACCCACTCGGGCCTGGGCCGCTCTGCCTGCGGCTCCGCTGTTGCCCTGGTTTTTGCTAAAACCTTCTGTTTTTAACCTTGGACTCAAAATTTTCTCACATAGTTTCATGTAAATAATAGCCAATGTTTACTTAACGGTATTTTCTGTTTTTCATTCCTTTTGTGATA
>VYXC01012817.1:0-34833 GCA_013397175.1 Platysteira castanea | reverse complement strand
CCCTGGTGCCTGCAGAGCTGCTCCTCCCGTGCACTCCTCTCTTCCCTGGCTGCAATCACCTCTGCACAATGACTGCTTTCCCTTCTTAAACCTGCTGTCCCAGAGGTGTTGCTGCTGTCACTGATGGGCTTACGCTGGGTCAGCGGCGGCTCTGTCCTGGATCCGGCTGGCGTTGGCTCTGCCGGACACGGGGGAAGTGACCAGCAGCTTCTCACAGGAGCCACCCCTGCAGCCTCCCCTGCTCCCAAAATTCGGCCACACAATACCAATACACAGGTGTGAAATCACCAGGTGTCTTTGAAAATTAAATTTGATGTTAGTTTAACAGATACCTAAACTTAGTAAGTTAACTCTTGTCAGCTGCATCCGAGAACGGTTTTGATGAATAATGAAGGTTCAGAAAACTATTTTGTTTGCATGTGTTATTGTTTTCTTCTGCTCATTTGAAAAGTTGTATTTTTATCTCTTTTGGGCTCCATATGTTTAAATTTTGCTGCCACTTTGGGACTTCTAAAGTGCATATTCCATATTCTCACTCCAGTCCTGTGGGTGGAGACTTGCTAAAGTTCTATCACTAAGATTTTTCTAATAAAGTTTTATTTCATTCAAAAGCAGTTTGGTTAGCAAATTTCCCATCAGTTAGTCTTACTTGCAGTTACTTGTGTTCATAATTTGAAATGTGAATAGCCCTTCAAAGGCAATGAAAGAAGATGGTTAGCGCACTGAGATTTAAAATGCAGCAATAATAAATGCTTCTTAAGATCTTAAACACAATGTTTATGCCCTGAACTACAAGTTTTAAACACATAGATAGACTAGCAATATGACAATGGTGCTGTTGTTCAATATTAATTTACAGCTCGATCATTAAAAAGTCATAGGATCTGCAAGAATCTGCCTAATTGTAATCTATGATTCAAATCCATGTGTGCAACGTGTGCTTTTACTTTATCTTGCAAAGGTTCTGGAAGCAATGCTATGGCTGCATGAGTTACCAGTTGATGAGATAATAATGGGTACTGCTCTACAAGGCTGTGTTATACCTAATACATAAGAATAACGTGTGTTCGTATTTTAACTACGGATGATGAGGTCAGGAAACGGGAAATAAAAAAAGGAAAGGAGGTGGAATTAAGGTACACTGGCTGAAGATTAGCTGGCATGTGCCCAGGTGGCTGAAGAAGGCCTGTGAGGTCCTGACTTGTCCCAGCCCAGGTGCCAGGGCAGTGACTGTCCCCTGTGCTGGCACTGCTGAGGGACCTCGAGGGCTGTGTCCAGTTCTGGGCCCTCATGGCCAGAGAGGCCTGGAGGGGCTGGAGCGTGTCCAGGGAAGGGAACGGAGCTGGGGAAGGGGCTGGAGCCCCAGGAGAGGCTGAGGGAGCTGGGGAAGGGGCTCAGCCTGGAGAAAAGGAGGCTCAGGGGGGCCCTGGTGGCTCTGCACAAGTCCCTGACAGGAGGGGTCAGCCGGGGGGGTCGGGCTCTGCTCCCAGGGAACAGGGACAGGAGGAGAGGGAACAGCTTCAAATTGTGCCAGAGGAGGTTCAGATTGGATATTGGGAAAATTTTATCATGGAAAGGGTTGTCAAGCAAGGGCACAAGCTGCCCAAGGCAGTGGTGTGTTGCCCTAGTTTTGCTAAAGCCTTTTATATAATCTTGGAGTCGAAATTCTTTCTCACACAGTTTCATGTAAGTAATAGCCAGTGTTTACTTAACGGTATTTTCTGTTTTTCATTCCTTTTGTGATAAGAGAACTTTGATGAGCATCTTTTTTCTCCACTAGGATTGAGAAAGAAGTGACATGTTCTCCAATCCCTTGTGGAGTTCAGAATTGTATAAGAATGTGATATATGTAAATAAAGGGGCCTTTTCCCTCCTTTCTGCTAAACCTGGCAAGTATGAAAGCGTCTTTATTGTGTTTTCCCAGACACAGTGGTGGAGTCCCCATCCCTGGGGGGATTTAAAAGCCAGGTAGATGTTGCACTTGGGGACACGGGTGAGTGGTGGCCTTGGCAGTGCTGGGGGAATGGTTGGGCTTGGTGATATTAGAGGCCTTTGCCAGCCTAAATGGTTCTATGATTCTACTGAATACCTGGTTACACTGCACAAGTCTTTCTCTAATTTTTCCTTCGTTACTTTACTAAGGGCAAAATCACCCACTCTGAACTCCGTTACGTATTTTTTTCCTATTCACCATGTCTTCACTGTATATTTTATATCTATTTCATGCGAGGAAATTCAAGCAAGTCCATGGAGTTAGAGCACACAAAGGTTTTTTCACTCCCGACACTGAGTCTGAAATCAGTTCCAACTTTAGCAGATTAATTAAAAAAAAAAAAAAAGGCAGTAAAACAAAAGCCTTTCTCATTAGGACAAGGTCACCAAGCAATCGATTCTCTGCTGCATATTTGACCAACTTTAACTTTTGTTCAATTAAATTTCTCTCACTTTTCATTGTAAGGGTAGACTTTCAGATTAGCAGTCAGTAAGAAATCATGTCAGAAAAATAGGCACTTGTAATTTATGAACCCTGATTACGGACCTACGATTTTTCTAGTTTAAAAATACTTCACAGTCCCTCGATTACACCACCCCCACAGGCTGAGGGTTGAGCACAGCCTGTCCCTAAATGAGAGAAAAGAGTGCAGAGAGCATGATTCTATCCAATTTAAGGAGGAAAGAAAACCCCTTTATTTCCGTAATCCATTATTTCCACGTTTGGGGGTTTTTATTGACGTACCTTGCGGACAATGAGCTGCACTGATCTGACAGTGCAGGGACTGAGGCCTTGTCAGCATCATTTAGCTTGCTTTCACTTTTGTCCAGTGGTCAATTAAGCAGTGTCTGACTCACTTTAGCAGTCTCGACACCAGATGGTGGTAAGAGTCTGACAAACCTCCTAAATCCCTGTGTAACAAACAATGGACTTCCTTGTTAAATGATGCTGGGGGAGGCATGTGTGCAGGAGATTTGGTGAAGTTTCAACAGAGGGAAAGGCGTGGTCCTGCAGAGCTGAGGAATGACACCCTGCACCAGCACACACCTGGGTCTGACCGGCTGGAAAAGCAGCATGGCAGAGAAATCTTGAATAAGGAATATTTCCTAACTGGGAAACCCTGTGTCAGGGACTGAAATAGTTCACATCTTAAACATTGTTAGGAAGGAGTCTTGCCCATCATAGCAAAAACTGTGTAAAGAAACTACCACCACAGAAGCCCACCCATCCTTGAAGATGCCTGACTGGAACCTCGGCCTGTGGGTTAAGCCACCCAGAAAAGATAAAGGGGACACTGCTGTTCAATCAGCTCAGGCCTGGGGAGGCTGAGGGAAAACAACTCATCCACAGGAAAGCCAAACGCAGCAGAAAATCATCCCCGGCTGGGTTTGGGGTGGGGGAGGCCACAGCCCACAGGGGCCGGGTTTGCCCAGACTCCCCCCAGACCGGGGGGGAGGAGGAGGTTTTGGGTGTGGGGTAACCTCTGCTCAGAGGCACTGAACACCCATTGTGGTGCCCTGGGTGACACTGCCACCCCAGCAAGGCCACATCCGTGGGACATTCAGGGGAGGGGCAGCTGAGGGGGTGTCAGAATCCACCAAAGAGCCCCCAAAAAACACTCCTCAGACTCACTGCCGAGGCCTGGCACCACAGACTGCACGGGATGCACAGTGATGCCACAGACCCAGGCTCTGCTGCCAGGGACTGTGTCCAGCTGCCCCCCAGGACAGGTACCTGGGCACTCCCACCTGGCCTGAGGTACACGAACCCCTCGGATTCTGAGCTGTCTGGGGACCCTCACCACCAGAAGAGCAGCTGGAGAGGATCATCGGGACACCAGTGGGATCCACAGAGTGGTGATACTTTCTTTAATCTGTCTATCTTTCTGTCCCCCCACCTCTTTCCTGTTTCTTTCTCTTCCTTTTTCTCTCTCTCCCTGTCATTTATTATTAAATAAAATCCATACTATTGACTTTGGCATATGGTCTCATTTGTACCTTAATTCGGGCAGAGGCATTTCTGATAATTTTAAGAACTGGGCTGTAACACCGTGTCACACACCTGGGATACGAGTAGGTGTCATGGTTTAGGAATGGCATCCCCCAGTTTAATGGTCCCACTGAAACATTCTAAACCATGTGCCATGCATCACATCCCCCTCCCCATGTTTATATTTTGATGATCATCCCACACACCAAAGGGCCTTTACCCACTCAGCCTGCTTGATCACAGCACACGTTTCACAATCATGGATTACCTGGGGTACCATGTCCCTGGTTAAGCCCACCCCTTGATTACAAGCCCATCTGTATGCCACAATGCCACATCTCTTCCCTGATGACCTGAGGCATCACCTGGCCCCCGAGCCAGAAATATCTCACCCTTAAGTTGCCAGCCCAGATCCACCTGAGACACTTTCATCTGGTCAGCCTGATCCACTTGCTGTTGTCATGATGCTCCTCTTAGCCCAACTCTCAGGTACATGACCTACATGATGTATTTACAGAGAAAAATTCTCTGCCCGGGTAAGAGATTTGATGTACTTACACAGAAAAATTCTATGCCCGGGCAGCCACGTCTTGCCAGACTTGGGCAGCCCAGATGTTTTTCCATCTCTGCTGCCAGTTGGCCTTTTTCTATCATGCCAGCCACTCCCACAGAGCATTTGCTACCACCCACAAGTCAGTGTAGAGGTAGAGTGTTGGCCTCTTCTCTCACTCCGAGATGTCCAAAGCCACCTGAACGGCTTTCAGCTCTGCAATCTGACTGGGTCCACCTGGTCCTTCAGCAGCTGCTGCAACTCACCACGTAGGGCTCCACATGGCTGCTTTCCATTTCCTGCTGGTCCCTATGGCACGGCAAGATCCACCAGTGAAGAGAGCAGGTTGCTTTTCATTTTCTGGTAGCTGATTGTATGGCGGAGCCTCCTCAGCACGCGTGGTCACCTCCTCTGGTGATGATGACAGAAATTTTCACCTTCGGGCCAGTCCGTGATGATTTCCGAGATCCCTGGGCAAACAGGGTTTCCTATTCGAGCTCACTGTGTGATCAGAACAATCCACTTAACTCCACGTAGCATCAGTGGCGTGATGTATGGGAGCAGTTTCCCCTCTGAGCATCCAGCTGGGGTGCCAGGAGGAGCTGCAGGGCCAGCTGAGGTCCCACGTGAACAATCCACGTGGTGGGAGCTTGCACAGAGCTCCATCGTCGTACACCAACTGTTGTCCTGGTTTTTGCTAACCTTCTCATAATTTACGTTTTTGGAGTCAGATATACTCACAGAGTTCATGTAAATAATAGATAATGTTTACTTAACTGTCCTCTTTTGTGTACATTCCTGTACTATGAGAGAATTTTTGACAAGCATCCTTTTTCTCCAGTGGGATTGAAGAGGAAGTGACATGTCCTCCAATCCCTGGTGGAATTGAGAAACGTATAAATACAAGAAATAAAAATAAACTTCCTTCTTTTCCTCTTTCTGCTCAACCTGGCAAGTCAGTGTCTTTTCTTGTGTCCTATAGCAACACACCAACTCACTGCCAGTGATGTCATGGAAAGAATGGGAGTCCTTCAGGTGACTCACCAACTCTGGTGACATGAAGATCACCTTCTCTTCCTCCCTGCTGACTTCACTTTCCTCCTCAGCTGTGGAAAGACTGCCCAAGACCACAGGCAGAAAAGGCTGGAGCAAACTGAAGANCTGGAGGTCTGGTGGTGGTTAGGGAGCTCTGGTCCTCTGGGAATCCTGTGGGAAGGGCTGTTCCTCTGGGAGTCCAGTGGGAAAAAAGCTCTGCCCTGCTGCTCCAAAACCCCAGACTTTATCCACGTGGGAATGCTGAGCTCCTTCCCCCTGGGTGGAGCATCTCCCAGTGGAATGGTGAGTGATGGGCAAGGCCTTGATGGGCCATGAACAGGAGATAATCCAGGAGTCAGTAATGCAGGAAGGCCTTGCTGGGCCCATTAACAGAAAAATAGTCCAGAGGGAGGAGGCAGGGAGCACCACCCCACCTGGTCCCAGCAGCTCATGAAAATGGCAATAGAATATTTTTGGGGAGGACATATTTTACACTATAAGCTATGACAGGTGGTTTCACCTGCATGACCACAGAGAGGACACGAGGTGGTGGGGTGGAAAACTCACCCCTGCCTTGTCGGAAGAAGAGAAAGTACCACACGAAATTCTTCAAGGATAAATCTCCAGTTTCCAGTGGGCAGGTCCTCAGATGGAATAGGAGGCTGACGTTCCTTCCTACCCTCTTGAAGGGATGTTCTGGTTTAAAAACCCAGCTGGAAAATAAACTCTACTCAAGTTACTCCCTTCAATCCCACCCTTCTCTGCTACTTCCAAATAACAGGAGGGATTCGAATGCCAACAGTCATAGCCGAGTTCAGTGAGACACTTTAGACATTTAATTGCATGGTCTTTTTCGTTTTCCTAATTTGTAACTTTTTCACTGTTCCCTGTATACATGAGAGTACTTGGGATACCATTTGTAAAAGAAGTGCTTTAACACCTGCCTTGGATGTAGGGACAGAAAAAGCCTTTTTTTTTTTTCACAAAAGCAGATTCTGAAAAATCAATCATGCGGGAATATTTATTTTGCAAGATCTATCATCTCAGTCTCAGTATGAGAGACTGTATGGACTTGAGTGTCTTAAAATATGTTTTCAATGCAAAAAAACCTCACCTTTTTTTTTCGGGAAATATGTTTGATATTGAATCAAATGATTGCTTAAAGATAATTTCCAATTTACATTAATATTTAAGATCTTCTCTACAAGACTCTTATGGCTACAGCTGTGCACCAGCACAACGTGAGGGATTCTGCTAAATGAATTCTGTTAAGATAGCCTTTTTCCTCACAGGAAAACCACACTTGAGTTTATTCATCAGTAATACATTGCTTTTTAAGCATTTTCTTGTAATTCTGATTTTTTGGTCCAAAAATGTTGTACTCCATCTATACCATAGAAAAGTTCAACTGTGAAAGAAGGGACTTTTCAAAGGCCAAAACATGAACACTTACAAAGCCATAGTGCTGATACTGCACACCCGTGGCACACAGCTCCCACCTGGGCATGCACCAACAAACTCTTGCCAGATGTAATTTTGGCAGCCTGACAATTTTTCATTGGGAAATAAAATCTTGGGGTGGTGGAAAGAGAGGGAAAACCAGCTTTTTAGGGTTTTTTATGTGCATACATGTTTACTAATTTAAACAATACTGCTACTTTTATCAGCTACAGATGTGGAAATATTTAGAGAAAGTGGGAAAAAATAGTTCGGTTGAGGTGGCTCCTTTGAGAGAAGACTGAGACAGGGGAAGTGGGATACAAGGGCAGCAAAAAAATGGGACTTAAGAAACCAAACCAAATAAAAAAACAGAAGACAGAAAGACGGCTAAAAAGGCATTCAGATGATGCACGGAGCTCTTTTTGGGTACAGGCAGCTTCACCCTTGATCTCTGCAGGTCAAAACAGGACAACGAGCCATAGGTCTCAATACTGATTACACAAAAAGAGAGGGAAAGAGCGACCAGAAAATACCATGGTTTGGTATTCCAAAATGGAAGGGAATGGGGTTGACTGATAACCTTGAGGTTTTTTTTTTTTTTCTTTAGACAGAAAAATTTTAAGATTTGGTTTTCTTGAAGTTTGTTCTGGAGGGAAGGAACGGCATGGTCGGACACTTTTCTTTGGATCCAGAAATTAAAGTTCAAAAATGCATAAGCAGAGCTCTCCTTAGGTCTCCAAATAATAGACAGGCACATATGGATCAAAATTCTGAAGTTAATATAGAATTTGCCTGGTTGTAGAAATGGCAGCAATCAGCAAATTTAAAGAAATCTCTATTGGCCAAAAAACAAGGAGACTGAGGATTTTAATTTTTTTTTTTCAAGGCCCACTGATTTTTTTCTTTATTAGTTTCTAAATATCCTGACAATCAGTAATGTTTCTAGATGCTGAAGACAGCTTCATGTGTTCTAACAAAAGTAATCCTCCCAGACAGTGGTTCCACTTGATTTAATTTCTGGAGAAATCATTGAAATTCTACTAAGAACTCATGGGTAGTAAAAGCATTTTTCGCATATGATTGTAGTGTAAATATTAAAGAACCTCTCCTCCAAGTGTTTGTTTTTCAGATCCACGGGCAGTAGGAAGATTCTCTTGTGGTATAAATAGTCAGGCTCAGGATTTATATCAACCTGTGATTTTTCCCATTTGTGTCTAGCTGGGTTTACAGGAATTGCTGAGGGACAAGCTTGCACACACAGACAGGCTTTGAAGGACTTTGTAGGTGCAAAATGCCAGTGGCATGGGTCAAGATGCTGAGTGACTCCACAGAAATTTGTGATTTATCCCAGAGATTATCAAGACAATTTCAAAATTCCGTGATCCAGTGCAGCAGATATTTTATATTTAATTAAATTACTTGGCCTCTGAACTATGGCTTGTTTTAGACTTTTACAGCATCTCTTGACTACGGTAGAATTTGTGTCTTCCCTGCCTTTTCCAAGACATGAATGCTTCATTCACAGAAAATCCCCGTAGGATAATGTAATGATTCTTTCTGCTGCATGAGGAGGAATGGAGACATTAATGTTGAGAACCCGTTTGCAGTGTTTATTCCTTATTCACCACGTGTTCTAAAGGGCATCTACATTTCCCATCGATGTCAGGTGCAGTTTTCAGTTATGCAGCATTTGGAAAAACCTGACGGGTTTTTTTTTCAAGGATTGATGGGCAATGTCTTCACATGAATTGCTGAACTTGCTTCTTAAGAATCTGTCTCTTCTGTGACTCAGAGAGTCCATGTTTGACAGAAGTACTAACCCCAGCAAAACTGGAACATTTCAGTGAGATTTCTTCCACACTTTAACTCCGTCCAGGAGCATGGACATTTATACACATTGCTGAATCACAAGGAAATCCATACAAAAGTGTGCAAACCCTGTAATTTGATGGTGTCATACCAAATATGTATAGACAGTGTGCTTGGAGTCACTTAGAATTTCCCAGCTTGCCTCAGGAGGGGATGGTGTGCTGGTGAAAGCACAATAAAGGACACGCTCACACCTGCTAGGCTCAGCAGAAAGGAGGGAAAAGAGAGAGTTTATTTGCATTTAACATATTTTATAGGATTCTCAACTCCACAAGGGATTGGAGGACATGTCACTTCCTCCTCAATCCCACTGGAGTAAAAGGATGCTCATCAAACTTTCTCTTATCACCAAAGGAATGAAAACCAGAAAAGACGGGTAAATAAACACTGGCCATTGTTTACATGAAACTGTGTGAAAATGCTTTGGCTCCAAGGTTAAAACAGAAGGCTTACCAAAAAACAGGACAACAGGGACCTATGTCTCTACGGAGAGGAGTGGAGGCAGGGAGGGGAAGGAGGAGTGTCTGGTGCAATGTGGAGCCATGGAAAGAGAGCAGAAAGTTGTTTTCCCTCTGTGTTTAAAATGTTTGTCTTCTTTGCTTCCCAGCACCCGAATCAGTAATTGAATGTTTATGTGAATTGGCAATAAATTAGCCTGAACTCCCCCAGTCAAGTGTGCTTTGCCTGGAACAGTATTACAAATAACTCGCAGAATATTGAAAAAAACTCCACTATTTTTAGTTTAACTTGAGGACAAGATGCCTGTGTTGAAGTGGCTTCTACTTGCAAGCCATATTTCTGTCAGGTCTCACAAGGAAAGGCAGGAGATGCAGGCTGTTAGTTTTACTTTATGTAAAGGTTGTTTTAGGTTTACACTATATAAGTGTACAGTTCAAGAAGAACTGTAGAAAAGCAATGAAGATAAAGGAGAAAAAAGAAAATACAGGGGCTCTTGTAATCACAGAAATCGGCTGGACTGTGGTTTTTTGACGATTAATTTGAACTAAATTACTTGATTTGCAGATTGGAGGTTAATTAAGTACTTTTGGAAGAAACGGAACCAGCACAGAAGAGGTAGATCCAGAGATCTCACAGACATAAGCTGAGGGTAGCAGAAAAATGACACAGTCACTTGTCCCTTTCATTCACATTGTCAATTGCTTTTCTAGTAGTGAACAGAAAAGACATTTTTGTTTTAGCAAAATATATTTAATAATTTACTGCTACTGATGTCAGGCCACCCTTTGGTGTGCATTCAGAGGCTGGACTTTTGGTTTGATGGTTAAAAGTCTTTATCCAAAACACCTTTCTTCAAAATATAGTGATTTTTCCAAAAAGTAGATCTTTCAGCATTCTCTAGAAAACAGATATTGATCCTTTCATTTGTCTACAAATTGTCTACATTCTGCCAGCTTTTTTTGCTTTTAAGACGTGCTCTGATTTATCCCATCAGAGTGGGTCTTTCTGATTTATTATTTTTTCCTAAGGCATGATTTAAATGCATTGGAATATATATATATTCAGACTTGATAAAATATTTTTCAGGTTTGTGGAAGGGTTTTCAGCATTATTTTGGTTGATGTTTTTGATGTTGCACATGTCTCATGGTTACACAGGCTTTGGATAGGTGGATATTTCTAAAAAGTTGTCATGTGTGGTCCTGCCAGATTTCTAGTGCAGGAAATTAGTAATATCTGTATTGTGATAGGCAGAAATTGCTTCCATCTGTTTCTGACATCAGACAAAGTTTTGTCTCGTGCATGCTAAAAAGCCGCAGTTACTAAAACTTTAGCTTCCATCTGCTCTCACACCTAAACATAAGCTTGTCTTTACACAAACCCGAGAGCTTTAGAACAACATAGGGTAAACAGTGAGTGCAATGATTACAAACAGTGGTAGTGTGTTCCCTTCTGGTGCTCAGGGGATATTTTTGGATTGTAGCTCGTGTCCTTGCTTCATGCACATCATTTTATACAGCGCTGAGAAGGGTCTCTGCAGTGATTACTGCATATTAATCAAACTAAATGGCATCACTGGGACAGAAACATTTATGGCCACATCTCATAAAGGCCATCAGAGAGTTAAACGAGTGTCTTTCACCCGTTCAGCTGGAAAGAGTTAGGAACCATAAATGGGTTGCACAGAGGAAATTGCAGCTGTTAAGAACACCGCTTAAAGGATGCAGTGCTGAAAAGCCCGGTTTTAAATCTCATTAAAATTCTAGCACAAACTGACAGAACCAGAAAACTCAAAGCTGAGGTCATCACCCTGCTGTTAATGAAAGCTACTTCTGTAAAAGCGAATTGCGGGAGTGTCACGACCTCAATGTGATGAATTCTGATTTAAGTGCATTTGAAGAAATGTATATTAATCAAAAGACTGTATATGAGCAACGTAATTCAATTTAACAAATTATTTGAATGACAATACTTTGTCGAGTTGAGGGATTTCTATAATAATTGTTGAACCTGATGTGACCGTTTTGATTAATTTCACATCATGATGTAAGGCACTGCACCAGAGTGGCACCAGCCACAAGAAAGAAAATTTTGCCATTTGCTACCCATTCATATACAGGCATGAAATAATAAAAGTAGAAAAAGGATACATGAACTTTTTGTGCTTCCATTTTTTTTTACAAAGCAGGTATTATTTATTTGCTAAGTAATCTCTAATATTAGCAGCTGACAGAATGGCTAATGCCACGTTTCAGTTGACTGCCAGATGACAGAGTTATTCGTGACTGAAAACTGCATTTGGAAGTCTATATTTGGGCAAGGGTACTGATACACAGCATGTAAACTGAACATATATAGCCCTGTTGTAATTTAAAACAATGGGGGCTTAAGACTTGGCAGAAAGCTTAAATCAATGTTTTTCTCAGGTTTTTGTCCCTACTGCTATTGCCTTCTCCTTTTCTTCCTACACACAGAGAAAATTAAAAATATCTTGTACATTTCCATAGGTTTTTGATACTAGTTTACAATTATCATGAAAGCTTTCTAGATCTGCCGAAGGCATTGCAAATTTGTCATCCAAAAATAGTGTCCTGTCTTGGAAACTCTCTTTGTTCTTTGTCTTCAGGTTCATGAGGGCTGCTAAGAATTCCACATATAATTTTGACCAAGATATGCCAGGCAATTATATATGCTGGGGACATGCTGGAGGAAATCAAGAACTGCTGTCTGTCTGGAAGGACAGCTCTGCTCAAGCTCTCTTTTAATGAACTTCAAGAATCAGGGGACAAAGATGAGGTTTAAGTAGGGAGAAAAATGTGTTCACAGGTCTTCAGCTGAAGCTGCAGTACGGAGTGTGATTGAGAAACATCTCCACCTCCTCAACAAAGACTTGTTTAGTGTTACAAACAAGATATGCTCTCCCCACCCCAAATAAAAACAGGAAGATAAAAGATTGGTGGTAACATGGACATCATATAACTCAGCTGTTATTGGTAAAGGGCAAAAATTGTACCTAATTTTCTGGGAACCAGGAGATTTTCACACACTTGCCAGTAGGACATGCCCCAGTGTGTGCTGGGCAGATCATGAGGTGGAAAGGTTCTTCTTCTGTGCAACTCTACTTTTATTTCTTTTTCATTTTCCTAAAGCACTTTCAACCCGTTCTCCTGCTGATATATCCCTTTTAATGATCTATTTTCTCTTTCCAAGTAACAGAAAGTGCTGACCTAGAAAGCAGATAACTCCAAATTAATTTTTGTCCTTTGATTAGAACCTGTGTAAGTAGAATTAGAGAAGCTTTGGTGCCTGCAAAGGAAGTGGGTAACATCTTTGAATCTTGCACGCCTTTGTCACCCTAAAGGCTTCATCAGGTTGCTGTGAGTCTGCCTTTGTCTACCTCTTTTGCTTATTAATTCTCCTTGGGTCAATGTAGAAATTGCCAGAAATTTTAGGGGGCCAATCAAGGAAAAAGCATAATTCATGTATCTAATGTATGTGAGTCATATTTTAAATTTGCAGGAAAAATGAACGGAATAGAATGTATTTGATGCTGTATTTGAAAAAATTTACAGCACCCATAGTGGATAATTGGCTCCAATTATTTCATAGTTCATTTCTTCAACAAGTTCTCCTTTTGTGTCAGTAAGAATCCTTCCAAAGCTTTTCTTACGATCAGATTCTCAATATGTTGTGTACATACAAAAGCTAACTCCAGTGAAAAAGGCCAGTTTCAGCTTCCAGGAAATGACAATAAAGTTGAAATGGAAGGAGACTTCCTGATATGAAGAAAGCAGAGACAGACTTGCATATAAAAATGAGGAAGAATTTGGCCCTTTCTAAATGTGATTCAGCATAGCTCCTCTAGGACTGGGTTTTTTATGATTTGAAAAGGTATTATAATCATTAACATTGATATCCACCAGAAAATATCTGATACTCTCTACTGAAGTTTGGGCACTGATAGAGTTTTGTTTTCTCAACATTTTCTCTTTTTTCCTGAAGAAAAGCTGCATGCAACACATAAAAAGGTGTCATGGTGCTTTTGTGGAGTGGCCACAGACTGATATCTAGGAAAATTGTCATGGATAAATTTCCAGTCTGCTGTAGAGGTCTGTTAGTGCTAAACCTTTATTTTACTCTGTTAATGGATCACAGTTTTACTCAGACATCCTCAGACTGGCACCTGAAATCTAAGAGCAAACAGATTATATTCTCTGAATTGTTTGGTTTTGGTTTCAGTGAGGTTTTTGAAGTTTGATTTTCTAATGGCAAATAGTTGCAGGAATTTGTGTCTGCACTAGAAACTGACCCAGGTGACTCTGCCCTCTCAATTATGGTTTAACTATCAGAAATTCTGAGAACCTTTAAATCTAGGGGAACTTTCACATTCTTTTACATTTTTCAGTGTTCACTGGCATTACTTTTGCAACACTGGGAGAACTGAAACAACAAATGAGTCAGAAGGAATTTATCACATGCACCACGTGTGGCACATACTCACACGGAGTGGGCTCTCCATGGTCAGCAAGCAGCACTCCTGCCACTCCCAGTGGGATGGAAGAGAGATTTGAGGTGAGAAAACCCATGAGCCGAGATAAAGACAGTTTAATAAGCAAATAGAAGAGGAAAAGGGGAGGAGGGGAGAACCCACACACCAGTGATGACAGTGATGCAATCACTTCCCATGTTCCAGAAGCACACTGCTGCCCAGGCAGTCACTGAGCAATGCTCACCTACCCTAAATCCCCCTCTCTTCAGCAAAAAAACCCCAGCTGATTATGACATTTTATGGTATGCAATATCCAAATTTGGTCAGTCTATGTCAGTCTTCCACAGTTTCTTCCCTCCCACTTTCTTGCCCTTCCCCAGCCCGCTTGCTGCAGGGGCAGAGTGGGAAAAAAGAGAAGCCCTCGGTGTTTTAAAAGCACTGCTCAGCAGTGCTCAAACCACTGGCGTGTTATCAGCATTGCTTTAGACACAGACCCAAAAAGGGCAGTGCATGGACTGCTGTGATGGAAAGGATTTACACCTCAGACAGAGCCATCACATGAAAAGAAAGCAGAAATAAATGTTGACTGAATACCTTGCAGGTTTATGTAATACTGAGTAATCTTCCAAACTGTTGGTCCAAGTGATTCAAGTTTGACTTGGACCAAGATCAGAGCAGGAGTAATGTTTCTGAAATACTGAAGTGAAAATAACACAAGTGCTCTAATTGTTAACACAGATCACAGAATCAGAGAATCACTGGTTGGAATCGAGGTTGGAAAAGACCTCCAAGATCATCAAGCCCAACCTCTGATGTTTTTAACTACCTGTCCGTCTCAGGGATGATTAAATTCTCCTAGAATTCAACAATGATTCCAGCTTGAAACACAGCTGGACTCTATCTGGTTCTGTGTTGTCCTGTTTTTTGCTAAGGTTTTTGTTTTAGCCTTAGAGTCAGAGAATTTTCACACACTTTCATGTAAATAATGGCCAATGTTTATTTAACTGTCTTTTCTGTTTTTCATTCCTTTTGTGATAAGAGAAAATTTGATGAGCATCTTTTTTCTCCAGTGGGATTGAGGAGGAAGTGACATGTCCTCCAATCCCTTCTGGAGTTGAGAATCTTATAAAATATGTCAAATGTAAATAAACTCTCTCTTTTCCCTCCTTTCTGCTGAACGTAGCAGGTGTAAGCGTGTCCTTTGTTGTGCTTTCACTGGCACAGTTCTGTGTGAATATTTGAGTGATTTCACAAGCTACTACATATTTGTATGTAAAACAGTTTATCAGAAAATACCTGACAAGCAAACCCAACATATCAGCCAGATAAGAATTTTTCTCCTCACTTTGAGCAGCAGTTGCTTCGGAGATGCGAGTCGATTAGCACGTGGAGACAGGAACCAAATAAATTGATTTCAGACTGCACCAGAAATCTGACAGGTGGAATATAGCTGTCAGAACTGACGTTTAGCTCATGCCACTCATTTGACTGTTCCTTCTGGGCTGAAACAACAGGATTCCAGTGAAAAACAATCAGTACTTGAGGGGACAGTTTATTCAGAAGAAATCACGGAGTAATTTCTCCATGTGCTGGGACACTAGCTGACCTTAGCAGGCCAAATGACCACCTCTTGTTGAGGCCTGCTTTGAACACGTGCCCCTCAATGTTTCACCCACAAAAAAAATTAAGAATTACATTTTTTCCCCCTAAATATTTTCGTGACACCTGAACAAGAAAACCGGTCCCACAACTCTTTTTTATTGGCTGCTATACTTTTAGCAGGGAATTTTTTAAAGCCTGGCCACTCTCCACAGGTGGGAGATGCAAAATGCATTTCCAGTAGGGATTTGAATTATTAAGGCAGCAGCTCTACAAACTCAGCTTCTTTTCATGACCCACAAGGTTACCACACCTTTTGTGGTTCAAGTCTGCCTACACAGAACATCCACCTGAAGCTTGTGAGGACATTGACTCTCCTCATTACTGTGGCTACAACCATGAGACTTTTTTACAGTGAGAAAAATGTCTGTAAAGGACACAATAAAGGAAACTCTGACACCTGCTAGGTTTAGCAGAAAGAGGAAAAGAGAGACTTTATTTACATTTCTCCTACTTTATAGGTTTCTCAGCTCCACAAGGGATTGGAGGACATGTCACTTCCTCCTCAATCCCACTGGAGAAAAAGGATGCTCAACAAACTTTCTCTTATCACAAAAGGATTGAAAAACAGAAAAGACAGTTAAATAAACATTGGCTATTGTTTACATGAAAGTGTGTGAAAATCTGACTCCAAATATGTAAATTATCAGAAGGCTAAGAAAAACCAGGGTGACAGAAAAAAAATTATCTTGAGCACCTGTGCTAAACTGCTACCTTAAAATTTTTTAAAAGTCACAGGCAAATATATTTTATATTCAAATAAAGCAAGCGTTTTACCTGTTGCTTTGCAAAGACCGTATGCACCAAACCCAAGAGTCTACCTGCTGAATAATGCAGGGTTGGTCTAGAAATCCTAGCAGTTAAAAAATGGCTGTATTTTGAGGCCACGAGTAACAAAATAATTATTTTTCCAGTGAGCACTGCCCTCTCATTGTAAGATGCAGCTGTGTATAAAGATTTAGCTCCTAAAATCTGTATCAGAAGAAATGCAGAAGGTAAATCCAGCCTCTGCAGAGCTTTGTGGTGATTGCAGGTTTGCTGACCTTTCATACGGAGATCTTTATATTGGTTTTGACTCACTATCTCTGCTAGGATGGAAAATTCGGAGCAACTACTTTAGAAAGTGCAAAGTTGTCTCGAGGGTTTGCTTTTGCCACAACCTGCCTGCAAAAAAATTGCTCCGAGATTCGAGTGTTTTGAATGCTGGCCAGACTCATCCTTGCTTTGTTTTCCTGGCAAAACCACTGTTCTTTTCAAAAGGCAAAACACACGGTCAGCTGTGAGACTCACCCGAGGGGCACGGCAGAGCTCTGTGCTGCCTGAGTGTTGCTACACAGCAAATTGCAAATATCAACTAGCATTAGTAAAGACAGGATAAAAAGTTTGCCACGTTACGAAGAGATTTTTTAGTTTTTAAGGACTAGAATGCTAAAATTCTGGCTGGTAATACACATAGAACTGAATCTGACGTTTTTTCGCTGCCTTCATTACACGAGCTGGAAAGATTATGGCTCACTCTGGTGCATAATCCACCTGCAACATGGGTAAAGACACCCATGGAATCAAAGGCAGTAGTGACACATATAGAAGGACCATAAAAGAAAGGACTCCCTAGGAAAAGAACATTTCTTGCTGTGAGGAATTGACCTTGGCATGCTGCTGGTTCCCACCCAGCTGCTCTCCCACGACCTCTCCTCAGCAGGACGGGCAGGACATGTAAGTCCAAAAAGCTTGTGGGTTAAAATAAAGACACAGACATCACCTACCAGTTATGATCATGGTCAAAACAGACCTGATTTGGGAAAAACTACCTAAATTAATTAAAACCCTGGCTCTGGCACCTGGAGCACTGTGCCAATAAAGGCACAATAAAGGAAACTCTCACATCTGCTAGGTTCANCTCCATATTATACACAGAAGGCTTAGCAAAAGCAGGACAACAGAGCACCTCTTCCCTTTTTTTCTCACCTTGGTGTTGTAGGGATGATTCTTACACTCTTTTTTTTTTTTTCCCCCTCATCTCTCCATTCCTGAGCACAGTTTCACACTTTCTTAAATATATTTTTTCTCAGAGCTGCCACCAGCTTCACTGGCTTGGCCTATGGTGGGGCTGGCTCCACAGCAGCCCCATAAATTTCCATAATTTTGGGGGATGTTGTGGAGCCAGGGGGAAGCAGTTGGGAGTGGCTGCAGCTCTCTGTGTCCTTCCCAGGCAGTCCCTGGCGTTCTTGCACAAAGCTCTCCCCCCAAACGCCTCCCCTGCTGCCAAAACCTGGCCACCTACACCCAGCACATTTGCTTTCTTGATCTGTTGAAAGTATTGCAAAGATATAATTATAATGCTCTCAGAAAAGTGAAGTCTTCTCGTTTGCTCCCACATTTTATTTGCTGATTTTAATGTTTTAATAATTTTGTCGCGAAACCCCCACAAATTATGGAAATAGAAGCTCCTAGACCTTTTCAAAGGATTCTAAGAAAAGGAGCCTATCTGCCCAAAATGGCTCAAAAAAGTCAGATTCCCAGGTGTAGTGTAAACTTTTGAAAATGTTTACAGATAGTGACAGTTTTCCAATCTTGGATGAGTGTCTAATCCTTCTGTGGAACAGCTTGTCCTAGTTTTCATTATTCCTGGCATAGGAGGGTAAATTGCACGCAAGATTCATCATTTCCTCCTGCTGTCTACAATCACTTTCTTTGAAAAATAATCTATGGAAATGACTTTCCACTCACAGCTTCCCTTAAAACTTGCTCGGGTTGAAAGCAGTCCAGTAAATCAGCGGTGGGAAAAGGGGTAAATGGACTTTTCTCTTTCACTGGTGCCTTTCCTAATGCAGTTACCTGCACCACGTGAGCACCAAAAGGTGCCATTCCAGGGGCAATTCCTGTCGGGAATGATGCCAGGAGGTGGGAAGTTGAGGGAGCACAAGGGAAAGAAATGCTGTCTCTGTGATGCTCGAGCTTCATGAACCGAGTGCAGATTGGATTCCCTCTGCTTTCCCAGGGCTGGATTGTGTCTGTGAAAACACAATAAAGGGCGCTCTCACACCTGCTAAGTTCAGCAGAAAGGAGGGAAAAAAGAGAGTTTATTTACAATTGACATGTTTTATAAGATTCTCAACTCCACAAGGGATTGGAGGACATGTCACTTCCTCCTCAATCCCACTGGAGAAAAAAGATGTTCATTAAACTCTCTCTTATCACAAAAGGAATGAAAAACAGAAAATATGGTTAAATAAACATCAGCTATTGTTTACATAAAACTGTGTGAAATTTCTTTGACTCCGAGGTTAAAACAGAAGGCTTAGCAAAAAACAGGACAACACTGGATGAGGAGTGATTTAAGGTCAGCAGGAGGAAAGATCTGTTCCATGGGAGCAGATGGAGCACGGCTGAGCCCTGTCTGATATACTGGAGATGAGCTTTCCTTCAATGTTCTTGCAAACATTTGCATGTCTAGACCTTTCAGATTTTCGAAAGGGCCCTCACCCATTAGCAAACATCTCCTCTTGCCTGGAAATTGAGTATTTCCAGTTTGAAAGGGGTGATTTGCATGTCCTTCCTAGAAGTCCTTCGAGTCGTCTCTTTGTCCTCTGGTTTTTTTTTGACTCTTGGAATAAAGTGGTGTCTCTGATTTTGTTCACCCGTGTTTCACACACCCACTGTGTGTTTACAATGCACGCAGCCTCCTGCATGCTCACTAAGCATTTTCACAGCTTTTCTGTCTTTGTGCACCTTCCTTTCATTCCCTTCATATGCATAGCAGGAAAAGAGGGAGACAGAAAATGTCTTGCTCTTCTCTGGTCCACCCTTCTGAGCTGAGCCAGAGTTTCAGCAGGGAAGCAGAGAAATGCCACCTCATTGTGCCTGGATTCCTCTAATAAAAGTGCAATAATAAGCTCTACTGCAAGGAATAGTAACTGCTTCGTGAAATTACTCAGAGATAATGCTATGAAATGTGCTTTAAGAGCCCCAAGCCATCTGTTCTGGGCTCTTCCCAGCTGCTGAGGTTGTTATTGTACTGAAGTAAATTCTAAATGCTGTTAAGCATTCTTCGAAAATCAGGTTTTTCATTTGTGGGTGCCTACATATCTCTGTCACTTTTCTGACAAGCTGTCCAAGAAAAATAAATTAATTAGCACGAAACACAGATCTCAGCTTTGTTGTTTGTGAGTGGTCATCCACGCATCTGATAGTTTGACATTTTTATCTGCCCTTTTGTGTAAATTGCTGTCCATCGCAGCCCACAGTTCAAGTAATTTTGTTCCTGTTTATTGGGTTATTGTCCAAAATGTGATTTGTTTTCAATTTCAGAAACAACAAATTTTCTGGTTCTGTGTTGCAGATTTTCAGCTGAACGCTTTCAATAACGCCAGTAAATAAACCTGATTTTCCCACAATTTATGCTATAAAGAGATGGAAGAATAAAAGCTGCAAAATGGTCAGTGTTCTTGCAGAAGAATTAATCTCCTTTCTCTTTACTTATGGCAAACAATCCATCTGGATACTTCTTGCCAGCTGCTTCTTACTGACTGTATTCAGCAAGTATAAAATAATTTATTTTGATGGCATTTGGTTCTTAATTTGCAGAAATGCGTGCGGTGAGTGCCTGCTTTAATTAATATTAGTTACCCAACATACCCATTCACATTTATAACTGAGATGCAGTACTTGGGTCTGTTTAACCTGGCTGAACTGCCTGTTTCACACCACCCCAAAGCCAGGAACCAGTATCTAAAAGACAGATGTGCCATCAGCAGTGCTGGCTCAAAAAGGAGTTTGAGGTATTTGCTCGCATGCTATTTACAGAAAAGAGTATGTGGATTGTTGCAGTGTTTCAGTATCCCTGCATTTTTCCAAGATATTTTTGGGAAATACAGGAATTTATCTTTTTTTCTTTGCCAAAATGATTTTGCTGATGATTTCCTGTTTCTCTGGGCTTTTAGGCTGCATAAATTCTGTAATTTCTTGTGGTCTGCTTTCTTTTGAATTCACTTTATAAAATATTAAATGTAAATTGTCATTATCTAACATTCTGTCTCCATCCACACAACTCTGCAGATTATCTCTGAGAACAGGATTAGTATCAATTAGTTTTGTTGAGGATTCCAAGGCTACTCAGCTGCTTTAAGCAAGATGCTCTTGGGTGTTCTTGCTTGAAGAGATTTCTTTTAACACAGTCTGGTAACACCAAAATATCACACTGCTCCCTGATAAAGAAGGAAACTTTGTGTTGAATGTCCTAAATAACCTTAGATTTAGGCTGTACACACTAAGAGGTGTGGGTGTATTGCAGTGAGCCCCTAGTGCCCAGTTATTTTGGCACTGATAATGAATGCTTTTGGAGCTCACATTACATCAGGGAACTCTGGATGAGAAGACAGGAATGAAATTAAGTTTTTGGGTTGGTTTGTGTCGTTCTAGCTTTGTTTACCTTTTTTGCGTTTGGTTGGTTTGGGTGGCGGGTTTTAAAAGTCTGTCTTATTTATGGTGTACTCTTGTTATTTTGTATAAAATAATCTGATTTTGTAGCACTAGATGGAGAAATGATCCCTCTAAATTGCAAAGCTGAGTTCCCCTGACCTGCTTATCAGTCCAACGCTGCAGGTTTCCAGTCTGGGCTCTGTGATGGTGTTTGGTGTTTTACACAGCCTCTGTTGTTGCTGCTGTTCCAGTGCTGGAACCCTGGGTTCTGAGAGTTTTAATCTCCCAGAGCTGACAAGGACAGATCCCCAAAAATACACTGCATTTGACCTGAGGCCCTGGAAAAGGCTTCCAAATCTATGTGATAACACTGAGATTGTTGGTGTATAATTAATAGAAGTGTGTTATATCACTGGGTGAAGATACAGAATTATAGGTTTTTGGGCTATAGTAATATATATATACAGGTAAAGAGATGGTGGAATTAGGGTGGTGGTTAGTTCTTCTTCTTTCTTCCTTCTTCTTCATAAGTTTCAGCAAGTTAGTGACAGGACAGAAAAGTCCACAATGTAGAGGTCAAGTTAACAGATTATTGGGTTAAAAGTAAAAATAAACTTGTTGGCACTGTATTATTGGATAATTTGACCTTCAAAAGGCCTTGAAAGAAGAACTCTGGGGCCGTTTTTCATCTTGTTAACTTAGAAGTGCATTCTGTGTAGCTGTAACTTAGATAAGAAATAATAAACATCTAAATCTAGAGAAGAAAGAGCATCTCCTGCATCTCTATCCAGGCTCTGAGTAGAAGAACTGGACAGAAGCAAAGAAAGAAGAATCTGACATGCCAGCACCTCTAAGCACGAGCAGGATCTGCACTGAACGCCCATCCTGCCATGGGCACATTTGGGTTTTGCACAGCTGGAGGTCCCCACAATCTGAAGGGATATCATTTTTGTTACCCCCCTTTTCCCTCCCATATTAACTCTTATAATTTACATTTTGATCAACGCCTCACAAAGCCTGAGCGCTCCTCTTAGGGGTCTGTAACAAACACCTGGAGGGATTTCGGACAGCGGGAATCATGGGGGCACAGAACATGCTGAGCTGGGAGGAACCTGCCAGGATCATCCAGTCCCACCCCTGGCCCTGCCCAGACACCCCAACAACCCCACCCTGGGCATCCCTGGCAGCGCTGTCCAAACGCCCCTGGAGCTCTGGCAGCCTCGGGGCCGTGCCCATTCCCTGGGGAGCCTGGGCAGTGCCCAGCACCCTCTGGGGGAAGAACCTCTCCTGATCTCCAGCCTAAAATCAGTGGAACAGTCTCAAACAGGTAGTGGTGAAATATGTGATAGAAATAAAAGAATAGCTCAGTGACGAAATAAAAGTTAAAATGTGTATTGGCTTGGCGTGTAATAGAGAATTATTGTAGAAAGCGAAGGCTTCAACAGTTTTTGAGACATTTTGACTGTGTTTTCAAAAAAGCAGGAATAGATAATACACAGCTCAAGAATTTCTCAGTTCTGTAAAATATACTTTTTATGAGTGGGCAAAGTAGAGAAGCATCTGACAATAAATATTATCTGAAAGCTCATATTATATTATATAGTGTCATCTAGCAATCCACAGCTACTTCACTAACTACTGTTTCTTGACAAGCTATAAATAAATATTGCAGGTCTTTAAATGTACACATATAGAATAAAGAATAAAAAGATTTTTTTCATTATATTTCTATCAAATAACTTATAGGCAACATTTCTGTCAATAACAGAATTAATATCGATTTTCGTGGATGTCAGAAGCAGCTAAAATTGAAGAAAATGAAAAATACATTTAAGGCAGTTTCATGACCAGCAAATCTCATGATCATGAGATTATTTGCAATCCAGGGTGAAAGTGTAATGCATAAAATGATGATATTGTTGGCATATGGACTACAATGGTTATCTTTAGCCAGAATTTTCAGTCTTTGGTCATGAATTTCATACAGATTTCTCCCAAACAACCTGAATTATTCCCATTTGGAATATGTACCTAGAAAGAGAGCTCTTATAAACTCTAAAAAACAGCCTGATGGTTAATTTTAAGAAAAAATATTCTTTTTATGGCATTTAAAAAAAAAAAAGTCCAATCTTCCATATAAGTAAAATACATCATTCTGTCTAAGTACTTGATTCAGATCATTTTTTAAAATGAATGTAAAATGTCAGTCTAGATTTACATGCTATTCTTAGATATTTAGGTCTGAGGGAGACTTAAGTTCTTCTTCTTCCTCTTAAGCAGGAATTTACCCTGACGTATTTACATAATTTGTTTTTATAAATTCCACCGGCTGAGACAACGTCAGCTCACCTTTTATATCACTAGAGACTGATGAGCATCATTTTTAGCAACAGTTCTTTAACATTTAATTTAATCTTTGCTGCTGGCAGCTCCCCCAAGGTGGGGTGTGTCATAGAGGACACAAGAAAAGAGGCTCTGACACCTGCTAGGTTGAGCAGAAAGAGGAAAAGAGGAAACTTTATTTACATTTATCATACTTTATAGGGTTCTCAACTCCACCGGGGATTGGAGGACATGTCACTTCCTCTTCAATCCCACTGGAGAAAAAGGATGCTCATCAAACTTTCTCTTATCACATAAGGAATGAAAAACAGAAAAGACAGTTAAATAAACATTGGCCATTGTTGGAAACTGCGAAAATTTTGTGACTCCAAGGTCACAACAGAAGGCTTAGCAAAAAACAGGAGAACAGGGCTGCAAGTCTTGAGATGTGCAGGACTCCACCACATCACTCCCCTCCAGGGAAACTTCATCTCCCGGGGAGGCTGAAAGGGAGCCAGGGGCTGTGCAGAGGGACAGCCAGGGTGTGCAATAAACATCCAGCTCCAAAACATGAAGCTGCAACACTTTTAACACCAAGCCCATCAGCTGAATGAAGACAGTGTGGTTGCCCAGCTGAAATCTGGCTGGGTTTAATGAGCAGGGTCTGTTTCAAAGAGCTGTTAAGGGTAGAATATGGTCATGTTGAGACAACATCAAGCCCTCGATTCCCTCAATTTTTTTGTTGCTTAGCTACCAAGGTTCTGTGTGCACTAAAAATATCATATTGGGCGATGGAATAATCTGTGGAATAGCTCCAACAAATTACAAAAATCCCTGCAAATGACGGCAACATTACGAAGTGTGGCCGCAGTAGGAACAGAATGGAAAATAATCATAAAAAAGGGAAACTGGTGTTTCACAGTTATTTCTGAATCCATACGTTTCCATACCTGGAAGTCTTGTGAAAGAAGCAGATCGTGATTAATTAATTAATTAATCTATCTAATTAATGCTATCTAATTAATACGATAGCAGCACTTCATCTGTGGTTTACCTGCACCTGCACTTAATGTTACAGCCAGGCTGCTGTATTCATTCAGCACTTAGTTTACAGTATCTCTCACCTGATATAGTTGAGGGAAAATGCTTACCTGGGAAACCACATACTGAATTTCACACTGTCTGTCATTGCAGTCAATATAATTTATCAATTTAAATGATATTTAATTGAACACTTCCAGAGATGGAGCAGCCACAGCTTCTCTGGGCAAAGATCTTGGTGGTTTCTTGAAATGTTTTTCCGTCTCTCAGGTTAGGAAGACAGATAGGAATTCTAAATTTATGGGTATTTTGACCAACTCTTACTTGTGTCAATTGAATTTTTACTGTAATTAAAAATTAAAATTTTACTGTAATTCATAGGAGAGTTCTTCTCACACCTTCATAATCTGTTTTCTTCTGTTCCTCTTCTTTCTCCCATGTGGAAGTAGTGCTTTTGAGAACATGGTTAACTTCTTCATTCTGAAGCCCTCAGTATTACCTGAACAGGTCTCGAGATTATTTTATACCTTTTTTTATGGATGTTGTAGCACTGGACTTCCTTTTACTGTGAGAGTGGTCCTTAAAATACAAACAGAGGAATTAACATTTCCAGATCAAACTGAGAATGCCCAACAGCTACATTTGGCATTGTCACTGCTTTGCTCAGCATCAGCTGGCCATTTATGACTGAAGTGACATTTTTCCTCTGTCTTGGGCATCATCAATTACTTTAGGCTTCTATATTTTTTGCAAAGTCAATTTTCTGACCTCAAGGAAAAGTCAGTAAACTAAGATCATAAGAGGGAAGTTTTGTAGCACATAAAGATTCATGGAAACACTAAAGAATATTTAGAAAAATCTATCAGTGTGGAAAGCTGGGGCTCCCCTTCTCATGGAAACCCTGTAAACTTGTGAAACCATCTGTAAACCTGATTCACACTGTAAAATCTCTGTTTGATGACAAACAAAACAGTAGCAGACATTTTTCCTTTGCTGGGCCCACAGCATTTGAACCTGCTGTTTTCCAACCCCTGACTGACTTTGCTGTAAAACTCAATTATTAAAGACAGAAAATCTTGTGAGGCTTTTGATGTCTCCTTCTTGTCATTGCTGTCCGTATTCATGAAGCAACCTGAATATTTATTTCTCATCCGTGGGTACATCCTTTTTATTTCTATCCCGGTGACTGATCTCAAAAAGCCATGCGTGTGAGATGATAACATGAAAACCGGAATTAAATATTTGTGTTTCACTCTGTGAAGATAAAGACCTTAATCCATTTCCTTGTCAGAATTGAAATGAGAGGATTTGCCCTTGTGTGACCAAGTGATATTCTCATTGACTCCAGGTAAGAAATGTTCAGCGTAATCTTGTTTTTCTAGCAAGTCAGGAGATGTAAAAAATGTTAATGCCAGGCAAGATTAGGCATAAACTTTCCAAGTCAGCCCAGAACTGCTGGCTGTGTGCAGCATCTGGAGATACCTGGGACCAGAACTCCTTTGAAAACCCTACAGAGAGGAGGGGTCTGCTGAGACCTCCCCAGAGTGGTGCTTTGGGACTTGGTGTGGTGTTGCCCTGGTTTTTGCTAAAGCCTTCTGTTTTTAACCTTGGAGTCAAATTCTTTCTCACACAGTTTCATGTAAATAATAGCCAATGTTTACTTAATGGTATTTTCTGTTTTTCATTCCTTTTGTGATAAGAGAACTTTGATGAGCACCTTTCTTCTCCAGTGGGATTGAGAAGGAAGTGACACATCCTCCAATCCCTTGTGGAGTTGGGTGTGAATAAAGTTGCCTTTTCCCTCCTTTCTGCTGAACCTGGCAGGTGTGAGAGCGTCTTCATGGTGTTTTCCCAGACACAGTGTGGAAATGCTGCTTCATTTCTCCAGTTACTTTCCTAGAAGGAAACAGAGGAGGCCACTGATCTTGAGACTGCACCAAAGGGCAGAAGCTCTTTCCCAGGGCTGGTTTTGTCAGTCCTTTAATCGGGAGCACTGTGGAATGAGTTTCCCACAGGGCAGGGGTACTGATTCTGCTGGGTTATTAAAGCCTTGTGGAGTTATTAAAGCCATCCTGCACTGCTGGATCTTTCTTTAAACACGTGGCTACTCCTTTAAAATGCACCAAACAACACTGATGTACACTGGACGAGCAGCATTCACAGTGGCTTTGGTCGCTGCTATTTTAACCACACTTTTGCTCAGTTGTAGGAACAATTCTGGGAACTCTTCAGTGCTGTCAGCACAGTTTGAACGAAGTGTCCCAGCTTCCTGAATCACCTGAATGGACCACACTGCCAATTTGGTTGCTGGCACCTCAGCTTGTACAATTTCTCACCAGAAGCACTGCTGTTATTATGGTTTGCAGGATCATTCACAGAGACCAGGTATAGTCCAACTAAATTTGCATGGAGATGCTGATGTGTTTTTCAACTTTGAGAAAATAATAAGAAACAAAGACCACCTGAACACTTAGTAAAGCTTGGGAAAATAGACTTCTTCCACTGATAATGCAGTCAGAAATACAAAGTGAGTAACAATTTCTGCTCTCAGAATGGTCAAAGGGAAAGCTCAGTGCAGGGGTTTACTCATCATCTCTTTCACCACAGTTTTCTGGGTCAAGAATTTTATTTATGTCCCATGTAGTGTCCATGTAGTGTAACTTGCTTGTATTACAGCAAGTTTATTTGTCAGATCTTTTCTTAGGAAGCAGTCACTCTAGGGTTTCTCCCTTTTCCATCTTTCTTTTTTTTTCTTTTTAAGAAAGAGACAGGGCACTTATTTATTTTGCAAGGAATTACAATTACGCAGCTCATTGTTTTTATAAACATACTTGATTTGAGTTTTTTCTCGAGTAGCTAAACATTCGTAGTTTATCACAGAGATTTTTAATCATGCATTTCACTGAATTCATCTTTCATCTTGAATTATATCACTGTGGGACAAAAAAAAGCTCTCCTTCAGCAGCTTCAGCTCTGTTCTTTCCTTGTACGGCTCCCTAAAAATGTTTTTTCCTGAATGGTACTTAGTTTTTTAGTTGTAAATTATGTTAACTTTTAATGAGCTATCAAAGCACATAAAGCTATATTTTCTGACTCTACTTTCATATTTCAGGTTGGTTGCTAAGTCAAAGCAATTTAACAGAACCACTGAAATCATGGCAGAGGATATGACATTTAGGGAAAAACAAAGCATGGAGGTAGCAGTGTATGGGTATAAAAAAAGTCTGCTGAAAAGCTACATGGGACAAGTTGTAAGAGAACAACACACTGAAGTGGCCATTCAACACATCAAATTATTAAGTTTGGTAGCATCCCCCTTCCTGTAACTCGTGTGATGTCATGCCTGTCCTCACGACACCACTTATAAAAAGATTAAAGAGGGTCTGAGAGCAATTTTTCTCAAGATCTGTTTGCCATGTGAAGCAGGAGACAGGGAAGTGGAGAAGTTTATGCGAGGGATTCTCTGGAAGCTGCAGCGAGGGCTGCTCAGGCAAGGAAGAATTTAAGTATTTAAGAAAGCAGAGAAGTGAGGAGAAGGCAAATCACAGAATCATTAAGGTTGGAATAGACCTGCAAGATGACAAAGTTCAATGTTACTGGCCAGGAGGCCTGTGGTTAATTCATCCTTCTGAGAGAAATCAGCACAGACTTAATGCTCTTTTTCCTGTCACATTCTTTTTTGTGTAACTGGTGATTTTTTTATCCTGCTGGTGAAAGGTGGCATGATTTGCCTGCTTCCCTGGTCAGAACCAGCACACACAGGGGAAAATTTCAAATTGGTTATTTTCAGCTATTTTTCCCTTTTAAAAATAAGTTTTTAGTTATAATAATTATTGTAACGACAACAATCATCATCATCACCATCCAAAATAAGTGGATATTATAACACACCTCCACCTCCTGTACACACAAGAGATGCTGATTCCCAGTGCCAAAGCTGGTGCAGTACCAGTGGTTTTTAATAGGATGTTGCCAGCTTTTGAGCTGAATCCAGGGGAAAAACCACCACTGTACCACAGATCTCCTTTTATTCCCACACCAGCAGTGAGAATTTTTCTTATCCAACATTGTTGTTGATTGTTTCAGCTCCCAGGAGCTGCTTTATAACTTACAGAAATTCTGTAAAATAAGAGCTACTCCCCCTTAACCTTATCTCAGGCAGTGCCAAGCACGTCCTTCGAAGGCTGTGAAGAGCATAAAAGCTTCTTCCAATGTATGAATTTTATGAAATACACATAAATGCACATTTTATAAATCGTGGATTTTAGAAAATACACAAAAATCCCACACTTTCACTCATCTTTGTAAAAACCCTGAAGTTCTTCAAACATTCAATCTTCTGACTTTGCTGAAATGTATTAAATGCATTAAAAAAAATGCCCTAGAGCTGAGAAGGAAACAAAAATTAATAGTTTGGCTTACCATTAAAATCAAGTTAAAGAAATTTCCTAATAGGTCACCAACCAAGTTGTCAAAAACCTGGTTCATTACGAAGCAGTCAGTAAGAAGTAGCTAATTGCTCCCCAGAGGTTATGTATTATTCTAACAAAAAACCAAGGCTAAAATAGGTGCTAAATTGTACAGAAGGTGTGGCTTTAACGTAAACGTGAACCACTTGCAGTTAATGGAAACCTGAAATATTAACTTTGGCACTTCCAATAGGAAAAGCAAAGTAAAATATGTGTAATGAGTATATCCACAAAAAAAAAAAACAAAAAAACCAAAAAAAAACCACCACAAAAACCCCAAAAAAACCAACTCAGCAAAAGGCATAATTAGCAATTGGAATAATATTTCTTTTTTAACAAAATAAGAATTTAGTTAATAGAATCTGTATCAAAAGAGTCATTACCATTTTCCAGCTGTGTTTCATAAGGGGAAAAGTGAGTAATTCCCTCCAGTTCTTTAAAAAGGCTGTGGAAGTCTCATTACAGGAGACCTGACTACATAAAAATCCCTGAACTTGGAGCACGATTTGTCAAGGTGACAGTCCTAAGAGGAGATTTTAAACGCCTCCTCGAGCAAACCATGTCTGATTCCCCTTCATTTCTCTCAAGTGCTGCTGTCCTTCTCGTGTGCACCTTACACAGGGCCTCTTTCTGCAAGGAAATCTTCATTTTTCCCTTGATTGCAATCTAAAGCAGAGCGATCAGAAAGGATCACGAGTACCAACGTGAGCTGGAAAAATCTCTCAAAGAATTTAAAAATGGAAATACAATGCTGCCTGTGGAAATGTTTGATGAGCAGCGTCCCAGAGAAGAAGGATCAGGATGAGACACCTTAAAATAAGATTGCAACTATTTTTTACAGCTGTAAGTCAATCCTTGACCATATCCATGTCATCAACTTGTGTTTTTATGGGTAATTCTCCACCCATTTTTGCAAGGGAAATATAAATAAAGCTGACCTTGTGCCTCTCTAAATGAATACACTGCACTGGACTGGTACAGGCTATTTAGCATTCTCATTAATTATTCCTTCTCTTCCTTTTTTCTTCTCTTACCCTCTAAATGAGACTTTTTTTTATTATTATTTTGTTTCATCTTTGGTATATTTTTCAGAAAATACAGAAATGGAAAAAAGTATATTAGGTTTCCTAAATTAAATTATTTAGTTGATTATTTCTACGGTGTGAATATTCTGGAACTTTAAAATCCAAGTTTTGGCTTTTTAATAATCCTTTTTCATCTCACTGGCTTTGTGATTTTGTTATAGAACTTTTCATCAAACAGGGAAATAAGAACCTGGGTTTGAGAAACCCAGAATCATTATTTTTAATTATGTTTTTTTTTATTCAAATATTTCAGATTTTTAAAATATAAAAAAAAGAGGAAAAAAGCAGAAAAAACCCACTTCAAATGGCCAAAAAAATGTAAAAAGAAACAAAAGGTAACCAAAATACCTTTAAATACTACCTCCAGTGTTATATTGTCATTGGAGTTTTTTTTAATCATTAAAGAAACAGGAAGACTACATACGGAGAAAAGAAATGGCATTTCTATCAATAATTAGTTGCCATTTTCTTAGGCGCAGAATTTCACCCTTTTCCTCCAATGAAAACATGTTCTGGATGTCTTGGTTGCTTATTTCTCATCTCCAGTGCTACACTAGCTTCAGATCTCATTCTCACCAATATTCTATTAAAATAAAATAAAATGTGTAATAAAAATGTTACAGTTTGTGAAGTATGGCAGAATTTGGGCTCACATGGGGACGTGGAAGTCCAGGTTCTAATACAACCCATCTAATAAAACTCTTCTGCAGAAGTTAGTTTAGTTTGGTAAGTAAATAACATTTGAGGCCTTGTTTTATACCTGTGCTGTCTTTGACACAGATTTTAAATACAGCTATTATAAAATAGATCTATTGTAGAACATAGATTTTGTAAGAAAGGCGATTTTTAAATTTATTCTTTCTCTTTTTCTTGTGTCCTTCCTCCATTTAAAGAGCTGGAGTGGGGAGACGAGGCAGATACTCATTTCATCAGTTTCAAAATTATTGGTGACAGCAAAATCAGCTGTTTTCCCTTTTGCTGCAATGTTCAGTCCACTGCATCAACAGCATGTGCAAATAAACAAGCAAGTAAAATTACATTTTGGACCCGAAACGTTGGGAGGGAAGAAATTCTTGTGGTATGAATTTCCGTGTTCATTCTTAAGTGGTTTTTTTCGACAAACACACTGGCAGCACGAGATGTTCAGAAGTTTGGGATGTTCCCTCTCTCCAGCATTAATATCTTGTAGTGGGGTGAGAAGGGAGGAACAAGGTGCTGGTAACAACCCTGCACCTTAAAACCTAACAATTTTTAGATGGAGACAGATGCATATGCAGTGGAGCTGTGTTCACTCCGTGAGATTGACTGTGGCCCCATCAGCCATAAATTCTGTGCCAGCCTAAGATGCTCACAAATGCAGTGTGAAGACCAGAAGTGCAAGTACTGGAAACTCTGTTTTGAGGTTTTACTTGAAATGAAACCAGTTGTTCATGACATATATTTTATTTTTAAGGTGGTATAGTTCATAAAAATAAAACAAGTCATTACTCACGGAGCAGGAAGTGAACTGGCTGGAAAGTCAGTTTTACAAAATTAAATCAATTTGTGTGAGTTTACATTCGGATGTGGAAATGAAAATCCTTGTAAGACACTTTGTGAGTGCCTTGAAACACTAAGAGAAAAATATGATAGGAATGATGATTTTGATGCTTTTAATATCTCTCAAATGAAAGCAGCTTTTTAGAGCACCTAAAGAACATCTGGAATGGGGTAAAAATTTTTTCTTCCTTGCATTTTAAGGAGACAAGAAATACCTGAGGATTCTTTAGAGTAGATATTAGATATTGTTTTCACTATCATTATGAGGGCAATATAGTCTATGATTATACAGAACAGAGCTTTTCCTTTTTATAAGGCACTTGGAGGTACTCTGTGCTGAGAAAAAATAATCATTAAATATCATCTCACTGATAATAATAAAAACTATTTTTGAGAACCCTGTGTAGTTTGAATTTGCTCCTGGAAGTAATACATTGCAGAGGAATGGTTCAGGCCCCCGTGAAGAGGTTCCAAATTCTGTATCAGCATTTTCTCCACTATGTATAGGCTTGCAGATGTTATCAAAGAAGGACAATTCACCACCATGGAATTATTCCTAAAACAATACTGGTCACTGAATAAAAGAAAACTTCTGTATTGGTTTTGCATCTTTGCTGAAAGAAATAAGAAATCCCCTTATTATTCAAGAACCAGCCTGAGATTTGCTGCATCGGAAAATCCTGGCTTGAAGACATCAAATTTAACAAATAGAGCTACAAGTGAAAGAGAAACCCTTGAAAAACAAAATCCCTGCAGCAGGGATTTGCAAAACTCTAAAGAAAATTTGCATTATAACACCTTTTCCCCCCTCCTACTTCCTGCAGAGGGATCTCCCAGAACAATCCCACCTCTCTGAGCTCAGCATTTCAAGCTTCAATCAGCACAAAATCTCGTTCCAAGCTGCACGGATGAACCAGGAGAGGACTTCCACAGCAGCTGACGCCTGCTGCCTGCAGCGAAGGACACACTCTCCATTCCAGGATGTGAAGGAAGTTTTGCGTGGAAGTCACTCAGCAAATACTGGCTCAGGGACTGTTCTGCACGTTATTAATTAGAGCATTAATTTACTCTAATGGGAGATGTTTGAGGTGATGGGAGATGTGTTGTTTCAATCAGTCCCCCTTGCCATAAAGTTCACACTTTTCCACTAAGTTTCAGCTCGTATGGGCTCAGTGCCTGGCTGTTGGGAAATTGCCCTCAAAGCTTTATTTGAAGCCATGAGAACCTGAGTAATTAGTTGCTTTATTGTAAAAATCATGCCTAGCACGTGGATTCTTGTCCTAAGATGCATTGCTGAAGCATATTCTGCATTTAGTTCCCTGTGCTGGTAAAGGACACAATAAAGGAAACTGACACCTGCTAGGTTCAGCAGAAAGAGGGAAAAAGAAAGACTTTATTTACATTTCTCATACTTTATAGGGTTCTCAACTCCACAAGGGATTGGAGGACATGTCACTTCCTCCTCAATCCCACTGGAGAAAAAGGATGCTCATCAAACTTTCTCTTATCACCAAAGGAGTGAAAAACAGAAAATACGGTTAAATAAACATTGGCCATTGTTTACATGAAACTCTGTGAGAAAGAATTCTGACTCCATATTATCCACAGAAGGCTTAGCAAAAGCAGGACAACAGTTCCCTGCCTGTCAAGTTGTGTATTTAACAGGAAAAAGTCATTCTGACTGTGACTGATGGTGCAGCTCCCCCTTTGCAGTGATGGAGAAAATGAGCTGAGTCAAAGCAGATCTGGCTGCAGCTCAGCACTTCTCTNCAGTGTGATTTTTAGGGCAAAGGGGCACAGGCACACACCTGGGAGTTCACCTTCTGCCTGGAAGGGTTATGGGGTACACCTGCATGAGCATCACCACCTTCCATTGCCTGATAAGGAACTCCACAGCTGATTTCAGGTGACAGCCTGGCAGGGAAAAGGATGAGCTTACGAGGAATCCAGCGATGCAATCCATGCAGCCACAAGGGGTATGAAGAAAAGATATTAACTAGGGCATTTACTGGTAAAGAGGGAAAGTTTGTACTTAGAATTCATGTATTTCAAAACTTGGTCTGCAATTTATCTGACATGTACGTGCAGGCACAATGTAGAGAAGACTCTGAATTTGTATCAACACAATCCCATGCCCAGCTCACCTGTTCCTTCATTTTGGTGGAAGTTTGAGACAAACCAAATACCAAATTTAAAGGTTTAAGAGGTATCACATCTATTTTCATACCATTCCTATATATGCCAGCATATCAGAGAGCAGGCAGCTCCATCCTGCTTTCTAATCCAAGGCACCACCTTGTGTTTGCATTTGCTGGAACCTGGATCATTGTTCTAGATGAAGAGAAATAGGAAAAATTTCTCAAAAAATGGGTGTTGTTGATTGTCTGGATACAACTGCCACCTCGATTTTGTCCCTGAGGACCAGGTGACATCTTTTGGTCGGAATAACCTTTTCACAGGTAAACCTTTCTTTTATACAATCTTTTGTTGATATCATCATGTTTATTGCAATTTCTTCAGTAAATTGTGACTCCAACTCAAAATCTCTCCTGGTATTTTTCCTCCCCTATCGAAATGGGGCAGTTTGAGTAGGCTTAATTTTCCTGCTGAGTTTTAAACCCAGTGCACTTATAAATTATCTTGTTTGCGTTTCCCTGTGGGGCAAATGTTGGCTGACAGCACTGTCCTGAAGCTTTTGGCTTTAGGGAAAATTTTGCTTTGCAGACAAAAAGAATTGTGCAAGAGCAAACTGCTATTTTTTTATCTTCTTAAGCTGGAAAAGTTTATTAATGAAAGCAAGTAGAAATTGCCTAAGCCTGCTTTATTTTGCATTTTTCTAATCGCAGCGGGGTCTTCAGAGGTTCATAATGTCATCCCACTACGAAAACTTTGGATAACATGGGATCAAAAATAATAAAGCCCCACATGAGTATTCGTGAGCCAGTTGCTGTGCCATTTAAATATTAATGAAGAACTTTGCATCCTTGAGAATTTGTGGTCATCAAAGGCATTGTGTTGGATAGATTGTCTCCCAGTGATTCAGAAGTACCACAGTTATGCATATTTCACTATTTTGCCAGGTCTTCTGGTATTTCAAAAGGCACCCCCACATTAAATTTCCTCTGGTCTACAATAAACCTCCAAATGCAAAGGACATTATGAGAGACTTGACTGAAATTTTCCTGTCTTTTAAAAACTACAGTGCTACTTGGCAAACANCAATATTGCTAAGCAGTATTCAGCTTCATTATACATAGAAATAGTCAAATGGTATGTTTCCTTTCTGATGAGAAGTGATTGCTATTATGGGATTTGGAAATGGACGACTCTGTTGAGAAATTCCCCTCTCCAAAAGGAAAGCAATCAGTTGTCCAGACTCTTTTGCAGTTTGACAAAGGAACATAACAGACAGCATTCCTGCATGTTTCCATTCCTGGATGTGAAGAGAATCACACAAAAAAAATATAAGTAAAC
>VYXC01012816.1:623818-637595 GCA_013397175.1 Platysteira castanea | reverse complement strand
CCTGAAAGATTTTCATTCCAGAACATTTCTGTATAATAATAAAAAAATCTGTCTGGAGCTTGCTTATCAGACTGAAAGTTGACCAGATATCTGATAATGGAATCAGAAAGGTCAATTACCTCTCCTGAGATCACTCTTGATGGAGACAAAACAAGAGTCCTTTGGCCCACCCTCAGCAGGAAGCAGAGAATATGATTTTTTTAAATTGTTTTTTATTATTATTATTTTTATCAGAGCTGATTGGTGTGGGTCGCTTGTGGGTAAATTATTATAAATCCCAGTTGTTTTGCCTTGTCAGGGAAAACAGTGAATGCTGGGGTAGCTGTGCACTGGCACTTGTGAGATGAACAGGTTTAAAATCTTATCAAGAGATCCAGAGTTTGAATGAGGCCTAAGAAATGCACGATTCAAGGTTTCTGCCTAAAAACCCACGAGATCATTGACTGATATGGGCTTCACTCATTCCAGAAGTGAAAGTTCCCTGTCTTGGTATTCCCTCCAAGGAGAAGTGCATAAATGAGGAGCAGCCATCAAAAGGAGTCAGATACAGATCAGCAACCAAATATTTGGATGTTTATATAAAATAGCAGAGCCTTGAATCAGCAGTGTTGGTGGTTTTATTTTCATGAGCACTGTTTAAAATTTTGGAATATATAGAGCAGTTTAAAGAAAATACACTTCCTTTTTTCTAAACTCATTCATAATCACTGTTAGATTTCTTTTTATTTTAATTTTTTAAAAATTATTTTAATTATTCAACCTATCCTCAACACTCAACAGATGAAATCAGAAGTGTTAGATGACCAAAATGGGGTTTTTTCCTACATTTTTTCCATGAAAAATATCAATTTTTTTCCTAGCAGAAAATAAGTTATACAGGAAGGTCTGAAGTTACAGATACTCATTAAAAATAAAATAAAAAACACATCTATGAAAGGATAACAAATTTTGTATACTTGAAACTATAATGAGTTAGGAGGACAGACTAAAACAAATGCTGGATTCCTTATCCTTTACTGTAACTCTTCAATTGCTCTGTTTTCAAGATGATCATTCTTACCTGTTCAGTCATAACCTTTCACTCTCCCTTGCTTAAAGAAAATTTCTTAAATAAATATTCTCTTTTGTATTTCATTCTCACAAAAAATCAACAACCATAATTTCACCTGTAATAATTTTGGCCAGATTGTTTAGCACCTGAAAGTTCACTCTACTCTTTTAATATTTGGCCTGTGTGGGAAAAGAGTGGGGAGACAAAATGCTCGGCACTTTTTTTTTTTTAATTTTATTTATTCTTTAATTTAGTTTGTCAGAGAAAGTCCCAGGATTGATTGGGGATTAATAATCGTGACATCAAGGTGCCTGTAATACACTCCTTTTCTAGAGATGTCATGTTTATTGCCTCGAGTGAGCTGCATCAAATTGAAAGTCCAAAAAAAAAATTATGTGCCAAACATTCCTGTGGGTGCAATTCATCACCCACCCTTTTCCAAGGCACTGACATGCAATTAAAATATCATCACATAAATAGATGGGGAAAGTTGGAGAATATTTTGATTCCTCAGCGAAGGGCAACTTGGGCAATACAGTAAATTACTTTTTATTACCTTTCTTTTTCATGTTGTCTTTGTGTAGGAGACTCTACTGAAGAAAAACACAAATTTGTGAAGTTTGGTGACACGTTCTCATTTTGGTTTTTTGACTTCTGAAGATAAACATAACTAGATTTTCCAGAAACTCCAGTCTATGTTGTTCTATTGAATTCAATAAATAAAACTATTTCTTTTGATGTCAAAATTTAGATTTAGAATGCCAGGCTTGATTTTTAATTCACCTTTACTTTGCTTGAGTAACTATAACACAGAAGTCTAAACGAAGCTTCCTGCAAAGTTCGAGACTTCTCAAAGAAGGTTGAAACAGTAAGAATTGTTCCAAAATTATATAATTTTGAAATTATAACATAATAATATGAAGTAAAAGCTTCCTTGTCCTCAAATTTAAAATTGTCTAATTTTGTTCTGGGTCATGCAGTTGCCTCTTATTCAAAGCTGGGTTTTGCAAGGACAAGTGTGGGGAAAAAACATAAATTATTCCATATACAGGGTTCAGTGCAACACTTTCCCTTCTAAAGGAGGTTGCTTTGCTTGTAACTAAAGCAGAAAATTTTAATATCATTTTTTGATTAAATCAGCAAAATTTTTTAAAAGAGATTTTGTACTCTCTGCATAGAAGTTATACTGTGCACTTCCCAGGAAAGAGAAAGACCATGTAAGGTTATTATGCCAGACTTTATAAGACATAAATTGTACCTTCTGATATAAACCCACCCCAACTGTCCATGCTAAAGCTTAATGGCTGTTTTCAAAGACTTTATTTAAAATATATATAAATTACAACCCCTTAAACACACAGGCAATGATAAAGTAAATAATTTAGATAAACTGCTGCATTATTTATGTGATAAAGCTTTCCATCACTGCAGCAAACTCAAAGAGGACACAGCATTTTGGCACAAGAGAGCCAAACCACAGCGTATTTTCTCGCCTGTCCATCTGGCTGGAAACTTTCAGAGATTCCTTAACTTAGCAAAACTTCTGAATTCTTCAGCCAAGAGGCCTATTTTTAACTTTTTTAACCAGAGCTAAAGGCAGACAACCCACCCACAGGAGATTGATGCTTAGGGCCAGACTTGGGGGAGAGATGGAACAAAGCTCTCAGCAGCGCCTTCCAGGCACAAAGATAGAAAGAGGTCAGGGGAAGGGCATCACTAAAAAGGACTAAATGCAATAAAGCTGAGTGGAAATGCTGTGGTTTAGCTGAAAATCCTCTGCTTTGAGTCTGTTTTTATCATCATTAAGCTGCCACTTAAATATTACACGCTGACTTCCTTGATAGCAGGAACGCTTCTGTTCAGCAAACTGGGTTTCTGGGGGAAGTGAACAACCTTTTTAATTTGCTTTTATGTTTAGATTGCTGAATAATGCCCACTGAAAAGCCTTAAAAAAGCAAAGGGCCTGGCTAAACATATGCATAGGTCATGACAGCCACATTGGCATTTTTAACGTCTGTATATAATTCATTCTGATTTTCCTGCACGGGCCAAAGTTGAATAGGTACTCAAGAGATGGGAACTGAGTGGAAATTTATACATCTATTTTTGTAATTTTTGTGGACAAACCCACACAAAGCAGCTCATGCCATTAGAAACAAAAAATACCAAATCCATTTCAGACTTTTTGTGTTTTACCACTGAAAGAAAACAAGATTACAAAGACTGTCTTGCATTTATTATGCTGGGGGAAACTTAAGGACAGTAGCAAAATATGTGTTTGATCTATAGGCATTTGGAGACAACTCAAAATGGTCATTCTGGGAAATGACCAACATGCCAGCTACAAGAAATAAATTAAAATGTGATTATTAGGGAATAAGCTGAAACAAAAAAAGCACACATACAAAATCAATATAGACATGCTTAGAGAGTAGGGTTTTTTCCCCCAAAGTAATATTTCTGGTTACAAGACCACACTTTTTCTAATAAAACCTGCAAAACAAGCAGGCTGAAGTCTTGATGGATTACAGAGCAGCACCAGTGTGTCAAACAAAGACCACTTATTCCCAATAGCTTGCTTTGACAGAAGCCAAAGTTCCTAAAAACTTAAGAAAAAGGGAAGGTATGTATTGATATTTCATTAAAATACTCCTCCACAAATTTGTGGTCAGGCACTTCTCACTGCTATTAAAGGATTTCTCTGTTATGAATTTGCCCAGCCTCTCCTTAAATTCACGTAAAATCTTAGCACCAAAAACCTCCTGGGGCAAAGAGTTCCACAGATCAAATAAACACCTTTAGTGATTATTTCGCATTCTGAACCTGGTGGTTTTCAGCTTCTTCAGGTGAATCAGTTTCTCAGCACGAGAAAAGGACCAGCAAGACACAGGGGTTAACTTCTTGAATTAATGGAGACCAGATCTTATATAAATATATATATATATATATGCACATATATCTATATATCTATATATCTCCTGATCCTCTACTCTAAGCCTTAAATTGCCCATGTTTTCAAAGAATGCAGGCGTATTCCCAAAAATATTTTAAGACAATAAGAGACAAGAAATAGTTGGAAAGCTTGACAGCTCTGGCTCTCCTGTCACCTGTTCTGGTTTCAGGATTCCTGGGACACTGCCCACACTGATCACATCTGTACAGACAGGGCATTAAAGGATCAGCCTCTATCAGGCAGTAAGAAATTAGAGTCTGTGGTGCATTACATATCAAAGTCAACCTGTTTTATTACACCTGAAAATTCAGTGGCAGCCCATATGTTGCAACCACCAGAAATGTGCTTCACATCATACATATCACTCAAGCTGGTACAGCCACTGCTGCTAATTAAAATTTCACTGTTTTTACCATGCCATCGTATCCCAGTGCCAGTTTGTGTTTCCTTCACAACAGCATTTGAGCAACGCTGCTTTTCTGACCAAGAGAAGAAGCAGAATCACAAAGCCATGAGAATTCCTGCCTCTCCAAGGCAATAATGTAAGAAATCAGCTCCTTGGGCCCCTGCAATAAATCTGTGTCTGCTGTGCAAATCTGTGGAGGCCAATTTCAAAGTCAGGATTCATGTCAGAAGTACTCGAGCAGTCATCTGATCAAGGAACAAGCAAAACTTCCCACACGACTTGTTCAACCCATCACAGCTAATCAACAAACCCCAAAGCAGAAACTATCAATCATAGAACATTGTCAATAATCACTCTGAGAGGCCCAAATGCATAATTCAGCTACACACCTGAAATAATTTTTTCTGTATCTGTATTCAGATAGAGACTTGTCATGATTTGATGCTATTTATTGGTCTAGTTCTGTCACCACAGAAGTGGGTGGTGGAGTGCCTTTATTGTACAAGGCACTGAGCCTGAGAGGAATGCAATTTTGAAATTTGTTGGCAAAATTCAGTGAGAAAAAAAGTTAAAAGTCCTGGTTCTTTGAATTAAGAACTTTTAAAGTAANTCTCTGTTATGAATTTGCCCAGCCTCTCCTTAAATTCACGTAAAATCTTAGCACGAAAAGCCTCCTGGGGCAAAGAGTTCCACAGATCAAATAAACACCTTTAGTGATTGTTTTGCATTCTGAACCTGGTGGTTTTCAGCTTCTTCAGGTGAATCAGTCTCTCAGCATGAGAAAAGGACCAGCAAGACATAGGGGTTAACTTCTTGAATTAATGGAGACCAGATCTTATATAAATATATATATATATATACATATATGCACATATATCTATATATCTATATATCTCCTGATCCTCTACTCTAAGCCTTAAATTGCCCATGTTTTCAAAGAATGCAGGCGTATTCCCAAAAATATTTTAAGACAATAAGAGACAAGAAATAGTTGGAAAGCTTGACAGCTCTGGCTCTCCTGTCACCTGTTCTGGTTTCAGGATTCCTGGGACACTGCCCACACTGATCACATCTGTACAGACAGGGCATTAAAGGATCAGCCTCTATCAGGCAGTAAGAAATTAGAGTCTGTGGTGCATTACATATCAAAGTCAACCTGTTTTATTACACCTGAAAATTCAGTGGCAGCCCATATGTTGCAACCACCAGAAATGTGCTTCACATCATACATATCACTCAAGCTGGTACAGCCACTGCTGTTAATTAAAATTTCACTGTTTTTACCATGCCATCTTATCCCAGTGCCAGTTTGTGTTTCCTTCACAACAGCATTTGAGCAACGCTGCTTTTCTGACCAAGAGAAGAAGCAGAATCACAAAGCCATGAGAATTCCTGCCTCTCCAAGGCAATAATGTAAGAAATCAGCTCCTTGGGCCCCTGCAATAAATCTGTGTCTGCTGTGCAAATCTGTGGAGGCCAATTTCAAAGTCAGGATTCATGTCAGAAGTACTCGAGCAGTCATCTGATCAAGGAACAAGCAAAACTTCCCACACGACTTGTTCAACCCATCACAGCTAATCAACAAACCCCAAAGCAGAAACTATCAATCATAGAACATTGTCAATAATCACTCTGAGAGGCCCAAATGCATAATTCAGCTACACACTTGAAATAATTTTTTCTGTATCTGTATTCAGATAGAGACTTGTCATGATTTGATGCTATTTATTGGTCTAGTTCTGTCACCACAGAAGTGGGTGGTGGAGTGCCTTTATTGTACAAGGCACTGAGCCTGAGAGGAATGCAATTTTGAAATCTGTTGGCAAAATTCAGCGAGAAAAAAAGTTCAAGGTCCTCGTTCTTTGAAATGAGAACTTTTAAAGTAAGCAGGCCGCATCTTGGGAAGTTTCTGAATGGTTTCAATGTAGAATTCTTAATCAAAACGTTGTCAGAAATAGCCACGAACTGTGGGGAAACCAAATAATGAAAATTAGTTCAGGGTAGGTTCCTGAGCTAGTCCAAACCTCTGTCTCCTCCTCTTCCTCCTCAAATTCCCACAGGTACTTTGAAGTCTCAATTTCATCCTGACTGACTAAAATGAAGCCCCAGCAGTAAAGAAATTTCAGGGTTTTTGTTGGCTTAATTGAAATCAGTTACCATTTGGTTTAGAAGATCAGGGTCCTTGTCTCACTCTGTGATGCACATCACTTGCTTTCAACACCTCATTTCTCAATAAACTGGGAGATTTGTTGGCAATGAAGAATGTTTGGAGACATGGTTGTTGGTATCCACAGAAATCTAAGGTAATTAGAGAAAAACAAACAAACAAACAAACAACACAAAAAAGAGGGAAATCTGTACTGGAATAACCCACCTGAAATTTTTCACCGGTATGCCCACAACAGTGAACGCTAGAGTAAAATATCCAGGTCACTAATGATTAATTCATATCACATATTGAAGTCAGAGATACAAGTGGTATTATAAATAGTATCAAATACAAGCAATATCAGGGGAAAATACTGCGCCTCTGAGCATCCCACAGTTTGTCCCACACGGCCTCACAGGAGAGCTCTCTGCTTATCAGGATTGAATTTCCAACTCAGCTTATCCCAAAGCCAAAGACCTGATTTTATCTCAGCTAACAAGAAACATTATCAGTGATCATAATATTATCAGCCCTCTAAAAAATGAGACACTTGTCTCTGTGTGACCTCCTGCAGGAGTGAACGCTGCAGGCAGAAGCTTTCCAGAGATGATGACTTCTTGTTTGGAACCCAATTTGAGCCAGTGTCAATGTCTATGTTGATCTTAGCAACCACCTTACCTTAAATATAAAATATTTCTTTCTAGCTCGTTTCATTTGCTGAGAAGCAGCACACTCTAACAAAATAAAAAGGGTCCAGCAAACTGTTTTTATGCTACCGTCAAGCTGTCTGAAGGAGACAGTTATGTTTTAAATCATAACCTTAAATGTTTCTGTGATAATGTCACAGAAGGCAGCAGGGAGGGAGGGAATCAATTCTACAGAATGATAAAAAAAAAGTAAAATACAAATTTAAAGTATTTAGGCTCACAGAATACAATCTGACATTAATACAGCATGGGATACCAAAATCAATCTCCAGGTAAAACCAGGTTTCTGCATGCTTCAGTTCCAGTTGGACCAGTGAAGCAGATTACTGGAACACCCCAGGGTGGAACAGGAAATGAAACTGCAGGTAAAGCTAAGCTGCCAAAACCATCAAATAAATATTTCCTAACTACTGACTTAGGGCTGGCTCATCCAAATCAATTTGCAAACTGCTTGCTTTTTCAGATTTAAGAACCCTTCAAATTGGAAGCTGATAGCAAATGCAGATGCAGATGCAAATGCAAACGCATTCTTGAAGACCAATTCCCATTAAACATTCTGCAGCCATTCAGAGGGAGTGAAATGATTACATTTACCTGGAGGTTGGTGCACTGAAAGATGAGCTTTACAATTGTGGCTCAGTATTAGTCCAGTTATTTATTTACCATGTCCTCAAAAGCAACAGGCTAAAGAAATATATGTCATGTATGCACTGTACTACTAATATATTATTTTTTTTAAAAATTATTTTAATTTATTTTAGAAGAATTCAGAATTAGGAAACATGATATTATGATTTTCTAACGCCAACAAAAGATCTACAGAGAATCTTTCCATGCTTGTAGTTTCCCTTTGTTTTCTCTAAACAAGAAAATTTAGAAGTTGTAATAGTGAATATTATTTTACTGCTGATTCAAGTCCAGAGGTTCCTTACTAAGCTGACAAGGCCTCAGGAATTGTCTGGACTTTTCTTGAGCTGGGAACTCTTTTGCCTGATTAGATACAATAATAATTACTTACACTCAAGTTTAATTAGTTTTGATTTGGTTTACAGTAATAACAGGCTGTTATTCTGTGTGGACTCCAGCAGAAAATGAAATATGGGAAAAAATACTTGCTGTGAATCAACATTTCTGGTATTTACGAGAGTTTCTGCAGCTATTAACTTAAGAAAGAAAAATATTTTCTCAAGTTCCTCAGTGTTGAAGAGTTTCCCAATGTTTGGGGGTTTTTTTCCATTAAGACAGTTAGAAGTAATTTTCTCTACACATTTCTTTGACTCCTAATGATGAAATGGAAGATGTTTTCTCAGTTTCCTGCATTTTCATTAGATACTATCAAACAGAAAAAAAAAATATTTAGAAAAGCTGGACTCAAATGAAATCCCTCAGTAACACAGAAGATGCACGAGAACATTCAGAAATTCGGCCACAAGGTCACTGCTAAAGCACCTGATGTCCATCTCTGTTTGCCTTTGGTCACCTTCCCTCACTGACAGCACCACACAGCTAAAAAAGTGCATTCTGAAACATTTGCTCCATTAGTCAGTTTTCCACAGCAGCATTTGTACTTTTAACACCTGAACATCTTTGTTAGGATGACTTTATTTTCATATCTGTTATTTTAAGCTACCTTTCTGACACCACTGAATTACATTCCTTCTATTCTATGACATGTCCTAAACCTTTGTTTCCAAGTTGTCTAAGATAAAATACAGATTAAAACACACTTTCAAAGAATGCTGGCAGAAGTACACAGTTTCATATTTAAACATACTCTTGCACAAGAGCAGAATACATGAAAAAGTGAATTTAGACCTAGCTCCAAAACCTCCCCACCTGTCTCATGACTTTTATGATTTTACATTTTTGCATGACTCCAATATGGGGGAAAAATACATTCATAAATAAAAGGTTTCTTCCTTATCATGCAGCAAACCAAGAAATGGAGCCTATCTTGGGATTCAAAGGTAAGGCAGAAATTGAGATTTTTCCCCAGGAGTTCTCACAGATTCCATCAGCGCAGGGTAGGCACAATATGCTAGGAGGAGAGGTGGTACCAGCATATTGAATTTCAGCCTGGAAACAGAGTTCCCAACAATTCTTCCAAGGTTCATTTGGAGCAGCATGGTATCTGCCTTACAGAGAGAAGGTCACACATGGAAGTCATTCTCACCTTCTGCAGATACATCTATCCCCACACTGATTCTGTAGTTCCAAGGGAGAATTACAAAAAAAAAAAACAACAAAAACAAACAAACAAAAAACAGAGAAACAAAAAAATCCCAATCAACCAACCAAAAAACCCCAAACCAAACAACAACAACAAAACCCCACAGAAAACATCAAGACAAACAAAAAAATCATCAACAAACAAACCAACCAACAGAAAAAAAAACAACATAAGCTTAAAGTCTACTTTAATGAATCCTCAGATCTGAAAACCAGACTGCAAGGTTTGCAGAATTTCAAACTCCATGAGATTTAAACCATTGCTGGAGTGAATTAGCTTAATTTATGAGGCACTCTGTGGCCTGCATCCTAATTAAACAGCAGCTTCCCGTAATCCCAGGGAAGAACAAAGCACAGCAGGCGGTACTGTGTCACCAGCCCACATTTAAATGTGTGCCTTCCCAGCTTTTTTTAGACATGTAGGTATTATAGCAGTTTCTGCCTCTGCAGAGCCTCCCTTCAGGTCCTTAACACAGCGTGAGCAACTTGGTGTAGATCAGTCCTTGGTTTCTGTTTGTACCTTTCTTGCGGACAAAAGGCAGCTTTTATCAGTCTAGAGCCTCAGAATTCAGAGCTTTCCAAGTCAAAAGAAAAACCCAAACTCTAGAATGTGTTTTGGATTTCAGATACAGAGTTTTTTCCACCTCCAAGGCTCCCTGCTTATGTGCAGGCACAGGATATGGCCTCGAGAATTCCCACTTTGGTGGAAAGCCTTCTGCCAGAGGGAAATATTGAGCAGCACGCATCTTTCACCTGGCAATGCTGGTGTATTTTGAAGGGAATTTATGCAGGTCTCACAAGGTTAGCAAGGAATACATTTATACCCAGCACTGAATCTGAGTTAATGCTTATACACACACCCATAATCTACTCCTTTAAACTAATATCTCTCATCTTTTTTTTTTTTTTTAATGAGTACTTCAAAGTATTCTTTGCAAGCAGTTTTCCTTAACAGTAGCCCAAGAACATGTGTAATGAAATCGTTCCTACTGGCTCCAGAGCAAATGCATTTGTGCAAAACTGCGTTTGCAGCTGTTGCAAGGGGAATTAAAAAGCAGTTCATAATGCAAAAGTACATTAATCTTGACATGCAGCTGAAGCATTAATTTGCTTTCAAAATGTAAATGTCACACCTCCAGGCATGGCACATTTTAGTGTAAGAAAAAAGAGTAACAATCTACAGACAAAGGGCTACAGAAACTTAGATACAACTGGTACTTTGAGGCATAATTACCTGCAGGATAGAGATAATCACTGATCCTGCTTGGTGGACCAGTCTCAGAAGAGCAGTGATGGATGGGGATATTTTATAATATTAACAAACACCAGCTGAGCTTCCCTTTGTGCTTAATGGACAAAGTAAACACAGCAGTGTCAGCAATCAAAGAAAGCAAACTGGGCAAACCAAGTACTTTTAATGGAAAAAAAAAAAAAAAAAGGGCCAGCTCTTAGATTCCTGGAAAAGCTAATACTCTTCTCTGTGGCAGTGTTATTACATGCTCACACTTTGCTGTCCCAGCAGCCCATTTCAAACTCACAACCCATCTCAAAGAAAATAAACCGAAAATTGACTTATTCCTTGTGCCCCGGGGCAGGGTAGGGGCTGTGCAGGGAGAAGTTGGCTGCAGTACCCTTCTCACTCCTGGTCCAGTCAGCTCTGCCAACAAAATGCACTCCCTGAAATCACGGAGGATGCAGCAGCTGAAAGGAATGTGTAAAATAATTGCATTGAGTCCATTTCGGATCAACGCAGCTCTGGCTTGGTTGTTATATCACCATATGGCTATGCCATCTACTGATTCAACAGGAAAATTTGTCAAGCCTTCAGTCCCCTAATGGCAACCATCACATTAAATTTTCCATCCTGTTTACATTTCCTGGTGGATTTTTTACTTTCAAAGGAGCAAGATGTTTCTGGTTTGATACGTGACACTTCACATTCCCTGCTGCAATTCTTGCTCATTTCTCCAAGGGAGGGTTTCCCAAGTCCAGTGTGGCAAATGAACAGAGAGAAGCAGGGACAGGCTTGCCAAGATAGGCCTTCCCTCTTATCATTGCCTTATTTTGGACAAACATGGCATACATCCAAAGGAAAAATTAACAAAATATGACTGAACAGTTGAAAGTTTATAAATCATGTATCAGAGAGAGATGGTGAACTGCTCTAATCAAGTAGCACACACAAATTGGGATTAGATTAAACACTGCTTACTATGGAGGTGGAAAGCCACTCAGCCCCTGGATTTACCTATCTAAATAGAAATACTTTGTGATGGAGGGGAAACAGCAAATAATCCTCATATAGAAAAACACTTTTGGCAAATACCAGACAAAAATTAAACTCCGAGCTTTTCTCTGACATGCTCAGAGTTTAATTACCTCCTCTACATAACTGAGTTTCATGGTCCCAGCTGGAAAAAAGCCACTTGTCTGTTTTTTAAATTAGAATTTTCCTTCACTTCTGCAAGACTGGATTGCACTTTAAAGACTGCAACACACTATTGGAGATCAGGTCACATGGAGCCACTGGCATTTAAAATTCAATTAAAGGCTAAAAACTATCATATAAACAGTGATGAAGCATAAGATAGTTTCAGGAAATAGGGATGAAGCCCTCTCCATAGCTGAGGTTAAAATAAAACAAGCAATTAAGAACTGGAAAGGATATTCTGCAATGGCTTCTGAAATCTAATGTATTATTCTGATGCATATTAAAGAGGAGACCCTGAGCCACAGACTGGAACCAAGGTTCAACTCTGAGACTTCAGAGCAACAGCTCCAATTATTTGTGCTTGCCACAGGTAATTATTGACAGCCCTGCCATATCCCAAAGGGTTAATTAATTACCATAGTTTAAGAGCCTATTACTTATTCTAGGTGCCTTTGATCTTGCAGGATTTACTTCAAAACAGACATGCCTGGGTTGTTCATCAGCAACACAAACACTTGATTCTGTTCGCTGTGATGAGAGCTGAACACTGCATACACAATCTGAACCTGAGCTGCTCAGATGAAAGGGATCTGGGCGTGTGAGGAACATGATGTACAGCCTGTGATGTTTCTGCTGCTAAAAGCTCCAATTGAAATGTTTGCTTCTGAAGCGCTGTGCAGGAAAAAAAAAAAACAATGCTGAAAATATACAAGTAACTTTCACGACGCCATATAATCTTTGATAAAGTAGCTGACAGCTTACAAAGTGCTTTGCTGGCAGATATTTGAGCATATGATAGATATCAATTCCCTCCTTTCCTAGAGCTCAGTGACATTTGAATTTTACCTGCATCCTCCTTCTCTCCAACACAATGGCAAAGGACAGTCAGCAACTGTGTGTTAGTCCTTGCAGAGCCCTTGGAACAGTGACCCTGGGTAAGCCTGACCCTAAATCTGCCCCAGAACAACAGAAAGCTCAGAAGCCCTGCAGGCTGAACAGGAATACCAGCCTAGTGAGAAGAGGTGATGATCAGAGAGATGGAGAGAGATTATTTGTTGATATTTCTACTACCATGCGGCCTGGGCACCAAAACCAGAAGCATTTTGTGAGATGAAGCTGCAGGTGTGATCAGCAGAGGGTGGGGAGAGCACTGCACAGAGCAGGCAGGATGATCACAAGGACTGGAACAGAATTATTTTCACACATTGAAACAAAAGGTCATGATGTCACCAGAAGCTTCAGCAAAACAGCAGGAGCTCATCAAGTGGAACAAACTCAGGTTGAGGAGCCACAAAACAGCGTTTCACAGCTTTTCCACTGGTGTTCAATCTGTTGCAGTTATGACAGTTCACAAGATTTCATGTCTATCTCATGGTTATCTCAGAGATAGGAAAAGAAATTGCCACAATTCACAATACACTGATGAACCTCACCTCCAGCAATACCGGAAGTTCCAGCCACCCATGTTCACAAAAGAAACCAGAAATGTGCAAAGAAACAGAACAGAAAGGAAATTTAATCTCTCACTTACTCTGGGAACAGGAAGGTTAAGGGGGAGGCTGTATCTGCTGTGATCATATGGGCACTAAATTAAATATCACTGGACAAGCAAACAGAAAAATAGGAAATAAATGTCTATTAATAGACTATCTTGAGGCATTTCTAACCCTAGAGCAAACCATCAGGATTGCACTAGCACTTAAAGACAGCTTCTACTTCCTAGAACAACAATATTCTGGTATAACTTTCTAATTGAAGTAGCAAAATACTTGTAAGGTGACAATTAATTCAGTGGCAAAGGTGATTGTGCTGATGGGGCACCCAGAGAGAAAAGCACAGTGATGGGCAACC
>VYXC01012816.1:611856-623741 GCA_013397175.1 Platysteira castanea | reverse complement strand
AAAAAAACCAAAAAACTTTAAAAAAAATTAAAATCCCCAAACCAATCAACCTCAGGATGCCCCTGAGGAAGTTTTTTCTCTCCCCAGTAATATCTGGGCTGTTTATTCTTTAGGTTCTTAGACACCCCAGTGACTAACAGCAACACAGAGTCTTCCCAGCAGAGAAGAAAAGGTTATCCATGGCATCACACTCACCACTGCACTGCTGAAGCTTTGCTCATTGTCTTGAGGCTCTTATTTAAATGCTAAAGAATTCTAGGGGATCTTCTTGTTGACATTCTGAGGTGCACCAGCACCCTGTCACACGGCCTGACAACACCGTGCATGAGCTATTACCTCAAAGTCATTTTCAATTTTCTCCCCCTCGAGTTCAATCCCATTAATTCGTAGTCATGAATTTATTTTGAAGCCAAATGTGTATTGCATTCCACTTGTAGACATGCAATTTCTTCATTTGCTGTCTTTGAGGCCCCTTAAACAACAGATCTAAATCAGTTCTGCATTTTACCTGCTGTTCAGAAGTGACCTCAATTTTTGATTTTGTGGCATCAGCAAATTCAATTAGTTTACTTCCCACATCTAGGTCATTGATGTTGGCTGGAAACAGAAAAGGTCAGAGCCCTGAGCTCCATGGAACTCTCACTGCCAGCCAAATCTGACTTCCCCATTTTCTCTTGTAAAACTGAGGTTTATCCATTTTTGTCAACTATCTCCAAAGTCTGAACTTTGCACTGAAAAGCAACTTGATAACTAAAGCTGTCTCTTTTTTGACGAGCTAAGTACATGTTCCCATCATCACTGGCATGTTAGAGTTTTTATTCCGTTCCCCTTTGACACCATTTTTCCACTCCCCACACCCCAGTCAACTGAGTTCTGCAGGTTCCATGTTTAAGTGCAGTCTCACGATTTCCTCTTCTATTTAGTGCATTAACTTCCATTTAAAATAATGGCTAAAGGAACACTAAGCTGGAAATTTATTTGGGTTTCATTCCTAATACATCCCTTGCTAAAGCATTAATTCCTTAATAACTGTTAAGTTGGTCATTTCAGAAACAAGTCCTTTTTATACTGAAGTTCCAAAGTAAAATAGAGGTGTTACACAAACTACAGGAAAGATGGTAAGAGGTCCCAACAGGTCTAGCTCAAGATGGATCTGAAAAAAAGAATCTTAGGCACTAAAATGGTTCCTTTATGAAAAATCAGGAGTTTGTGGAGAAAACCCAAATAAACTTAGCTACAAGATGTTGGTTGATTACCCACCAGTTGATGAGATATAGACTCCAACACTCCTAGCTCACTCTCCATTATTAAAAAAAAAAAAAAAAAAGCATTGTAAATTGGGGTTTTTCTACCATCTGTTTATCAGTATAGGAAGAAAAAATAATATATATATTAATAGATTCTTTGCAAAACAGTGACCATTTAGCTTTGGACAGCTTCCAGTAACTTGTCCTTGCAGAGTACCTGTAATAGTGTTTCCCAGAGCTAAATTTACCCAGATTTTATATAAGCTTAATAGCTGAAGATAACCTTGGAAGTCCTATTTCTGGTTTATCAACTTTTAATTAAAAAATAGAGGCATAGAAAACTACATGCAATGCTTTATATTGATGCAGTCATGGAAAAGACATGTTTGAAGCTATCATGCAGAAGTCACATCCGGGGCATCTTTGTTCCCGTTAAAAAGTGAAACAAAGGAAAACAGACTGACAAAGATGAAAAAAGAAATCAGTAAAACCCAGCTAACACTAAGCTGTAATGAATCTGATTTTCATCACTTTCTGCGTGTCTCTAAATGACCATGTCAGCTGAAGAAGAAGAGAAGGGGGAAATAAATCTGAAACTCACCAAGTTTGAGGACAAAGAGATTGATTTTGTCTTAAACACCCTGTGGAATGCATGACTTTCTAAAACTGGAATTGCCATGAGCCAGGTATTTATTTCCCACCTAAAACAAAGTAAATATGGGTAGAAGTACTTTGGACAAGTCTTTTAAGTTTTCTAACTCCTGCATTTACCACGATCACCTGGGTTCTATCTCAAGTTAACTATTCCAAGGACATTTTTCTAAAACACATTATTACGTAGATAGGGCTGCATTTTTAGAAGAATATAGAAATTCTTCTAATTCCTGCAGCATGTAGTACACTAAGCTTTCAGATTTGTGAACCTCAGGCAGGCGTTTTGCTGAATTCAGCTAAACAAAGCAGCCAAACAGGACACCCGCGTGCTCAGACCTTGGTCACTGCTCAGAGAATTTCATTTATTCCTAGCACTGGAGCCAAAGCTGCTCACTCCCCAGCGAAAACAGCTCCTTCCTAGCAGTGCGTGTTGTCAGGACTGTTGTTAAAGCTGTGGTCTTCAGATTATTCCCTCGTTTCCACAGGGCTTTCCATATGCTTTGCTTTGCAGCTAGCTCATTTGGCAGCGCGCTGCTTGTTGGCAGCCTGCAGTCACGTGCAGGGAAAGTGAAGGACTGGGACAAAGCACAGAAATATTTCCAAGCAAAATGCACGGAGGAGGGAAGAGCAACTGAGCAAAGAGATGAGAATGTAGGGAAATAGGGAACTGTGGACAGTGCACACCCTGTTAACCGTGACTGAAACACCCCTTGTGAGGAAGCTCCACTGCCGAAAGTGAGCAGCAGCTCGGCTCAGGAATTAAAACACCCCCACAAACTTGGGCAGAGCTCCTCCTCTTGCATTAGACAATTAGACCCTTTTTAAGTGTAGGTGGCACCGTGACAGAGTCAGGGACACCAGAGGGAATGTGCATCCCTGGCAAACTGCACAGACAAGCCAAGTGCATGTTGTGCAGTCAAAAGAGAAGTCTTGAGCAACTTATATTTACATTTTTACTTCTAGCTGTCCATTATGAATCACCGACATTCTTAAAGCTTCTTTTGTAGTGTTTTCATCTCCTTAATTAATTTACAGATGAAAAAAAAATGCAATGTTGTGTGTTTTGATGCCAACCCACATGCCAGGATAGAAGGCCAGTTGAACCCAGTCCGTCTCTTCCCATAAATGAGATGTTTCTGCATATCATGTGTAGCTCAAAGAGCATGTTCATTCTTATCACTAGATAAAACAATGAAGGAATTTGGTCCAGTATAAGTTATCTTAACACAGTCTCCTTTTGCAGTTTTAGTCTCTGAACACTTCTGGAATAGGACATCTTATAAATATCTTCCCATGCAAATCTAAACCCTTTCCAATTTACAACAGCAAAGTTCACTCCATCCCAGAAGGATTTTTGTGTATCAAGAAATTGTTTGTGTCTACAAGCCACAGCAGCAGGCACTGGCATTTGAAAGCTGTGACATAAGGATTTGGCTTCACTGTCATGCAGAACCTCTGGCTGGTGATTTAATTAACACAAGCATCAAGATATTTTATTAACACTTCAAGGTACAGAAAGAAATACAAATACTTTCAGGAAACGTCTTCTCACATAGTTAAACAGTTACTGAACAAACAATTTGACACTGGTAAAACATTTCTCTTACCATTACTTAGACTGAATTATGACTGATTAATATAGAAAATAATCCCTTTAATGTATCATTCCTGCCATCCTTGCATACCCAAATAGAGATTTATGGATCATCACACCAGCATGGACACTTTGCCTAGGGGCATTTCACAAGGGCTTGCCCAAAACCTCCTAAATTCAGAATGGTGGCCTGTGCTTCCCTTTTGCCCTTCCTACCACCAGGGATGGTTCTCTGTGCATTCAGAGCAGATCTCTTCTAATCCACTCTCAGAAGGGAAATCAATCCCCTTTTGATTTGAATCTAAAATAGCTGCTTACCCATGGTTGTTGGAATAAAGAAAACCAACCAACCAACCAACCAACCCCCATCCAAACAAACACCCGCAAAAATAGTTTTCAAATTTTTAAGTGGCAGAGTACCCCCATCTTGTCCAGCTAAATTCTGCACAAGAATGAGAAAGAGCTCCACGTAAGGGAGTTGAGCTCAAAAGCCCAAGCCACTGGGAATTTTCTGCGTGACACAAACGGAAGAGAGAGATCAAGCCCAGGGAGCAGAGCAGGGCAGCCTGCTGGCCACGAGGTATTGATTGCAAGCCCCGTGCCCTTTTTGAAACAGTGTGTTCAACCCTCAGGCTAAACAGGCTGGCACAGGTGATCTACACTGAATAGAACACTTCCAACTCAGGTGTTCACTGAGAGCCTCACAAAATTCAGTATTTTTCTGTCTCCTCACGTACAGATCATGTACGTGTGGAAGAATCTCAGTTGCAGCATGAAAACGTTTTCAGCCCTCAAGGCCTGAAAATCAGAAGATACGGCAGTAACAAACCTGAGGCTCACCACTGGCACTGTGATTTCCCAATCTTTAAGAAAAACACCATTAAAAATTCAGTAAATCTTTGATTTCCTCTACTAAAGACAGGAAAGCATAGAACTACGTATTTCTCTCAGTGGGTAACATTTATGGCAGTCCCTCAGCTCAGATGAAAAAAATCTGAAAAGTTATTTTCATCAATAGGAAGTTGCACTACTCTTCACTTGGGAATGTGTTTATTGTGCTCATTTTATAACTCCTGTGAATGCCTAAACACTACTCTAAATTTTAGGCTAATTCCGACTTACTGAAGAATTGATTTGAGTACAAGTATCCATATGAAAACAGCTCATGAAAGAAAACCACTCCTCCTCCAGCCCTGCAAAAACTTTGTGATATAAAGTCAAGCCTAAAACAAAATTGCAACCTTTAACTGAATGGGGCCATAATTTTAGTTTACATCAGCAGTGCCAGACTGTGGCAAAAGCCTAGGTCTTTTGAAAGCCATAACCAATAGAAACAACGGCACACAAGTTTTAGAGCAGAAAAGTCAAAAATAGCGTGATAAAAACCTCACAGCAAACTCAACTTTTCAAAACTCTCCAGTGGTGGGGTTTGAGACATTTTTTATGAATAAATTTGTTCATTCTAAAATGCATTTTAAAGTTAAGAAAATAGGTCAATGCAAGGCCAGGAGTTGGACTTTAATGATTCTTGTGAGTCTCTTCCAACTCAGGACATTTTATGACTTTAGGAAGTTGAATTAAGAGAAAGTTCTCCTTCCATGAGAGCTAAGGGGGGAAAAAAGTGGGTTTGTTAGCAGACACCTACTGTTCCTGTTCTGTCTAAGTCTTTCTATCATTAAAAGCTCAATAATCTAGCTTATCTTTCAAAATTCAGCATCCTCTGACTGTTTTGGGGATGTTAACTGTATAAAATTAAACAGAGCCATCAAAAAGTTCCAAGCAACTCGGAGTCCCATCACTCTGTAAAAATGCAGCAATCAAAATAAAAGTGACTGCTGCAAGGAAGAAAACTGTTCAGCTCACGTGACTAAAACCACATTAGGATCCAGGTGGTTTATTGATTTATTAACAACATTTAATTAACCGAGAAGCAGAGAATTTTATATTGAGACTCGATCTCGAGGCGGCACTTTCTGTTTGAGTGAGGGCCTGGTGCTGTTCAGAAGGGAAGGACTCACAGGTATCACTGGCAAGAGAAGCACTCAGCCACGCTCACAAGTCCCCTTTTATCCCACCCTCGGCACCCCGAGCTCTTCCAGAGTCATCTTCCACATCCCCTACCTTGACAAGACTGTAAATTCCCCCTGCTTAAAAAGGAGGAATCATGTCATTAATTCCCAGCAGCAGAAGGCTCAGAAATCCCTCTGGCTCTGACCTGCCGCAACACAGGGCACACACCAAACACGTGTGGTTCAAAGGCAAGCTCCGGAAGGCACGCTGAGCATCCCAAAGAAATCCCAGCCTGGCTGGCAACACATCCTGACCAGCCTCTCCTCTGAACGACCTGGGCTCAAAATGCTCTGCCAAGTGAATTTTTAAGGTTTTACAGGCTCGTTTCACTTGGGAAGGCTTTACAGACCAAAGATCTTAACCTCTGTCTGTAAACATAAGACAAAGCAAGGGGCCGGGAGTCAAAAATCCAGCCAAGCTGCTTTCAAGTTCATACATGCAATGCAAAAGTACTGACCTTAAAGCTAAGAGCTGGTAAAATTTGATGTCTTTGGTAGATTTCAAAGAACATCAGTGATTATGCAAAGCAAATCCCATCTCAAACAAACAAAAAAAAAATCAAGTGTTGGAACCAGGGCTGCTATCCGACTGACTATTCCTTCTGCTAAGAGATTTAGGGAAGGGATGTTGCGCTCCTGGCACTCCTCCAGTCGGAGCAGGATGCGTGTCCTTCCATCACACAGCTCTGCAGGGATCAAACCAAATGGCGGCAGCATGTCATGTCTTTCTCCAGCTCGGTTTCCACCCCTACAAATACAAATTACTGCTACAAGATGACAGACGTGAGGTGAAGTATTGAAATTAGCAGCTACTCTGTGGGTGTGTAAAATAAAAAAGAAATTACAGCGTTGGGAATAAGAGAGGGCACTGAACAAAATGTGCCCACCACACTCTGAAGAGAGAGTAAAAATAAACCCAAGAACTCAACAGTCCACTGAAAATCTGAAAATGAGATGCCAGTGGGGTCAGTGGGATCTGTAAAACTCAGAATAAGGTCACAGTTTGAAGTACAGTTAACACACTGCACATAAAAATCCTCCTTTTTAACATCAGTGGTAATTCTTAGCACTCTTGGAAACATTATTAATGTTCTCATAGAACCAAGACATGTACATGCCCATTTCTCACCTTCACACACCAGATCTAGCACTGATTTTATAGGATTTACATTTATTTCCTTTTATTTAGAGAAACTTGGTATCTTTGTACTACTGAGTTACCCTCAGGCCCTCAAAAAGTGAAACCATCTTTTACAGAGACACAAATCCACCAACCTAAGGGTGCAGAACAGCTTCCATGTGCACATCTTAGAAAGCATCCACAGGTGGAGAAAGGAAAAGAAAAATCAGTTCTCAAAGTCACCAGACAGGGTTCAAAAGCAGAGACAGCTGCTTTTGAGGGAGGGAGGGAAGGAGGGAAGGAGGGAGGGAAGGAGGGAAGGAAGGAAGGAAGGAAATGGCAGTGTTTTGGGATTTTTCTTATCTGTGATGTTATCAAATCACAGTTTACGTGGTTTGCATAGCAGAAAACACACCAAAGGGGACGTGTGAGGTTAGGCACACCACAAAATTGCCAAGATTCACCAGACAGCTGAAAACACCTGAAGGGTACTGAAATAGTGTTATTCTCACATGGAAACAGAGCAACCACCATGTTGAAATGGATTTTGAGAGCAAAAATCAGCTTGAGAGTTTTAACTGCAGTGCTGCAACTCCAGCTACTTCCAAGCAAGCACAGATTCACAGCAGCTCTTGATCCACTCCACCTCTCCTTTTTGTAACTTTTGGAAGGGGATAATTCAGCAAAATGAATCTGATCTCCCTCAGCCTTCCCTTACAAGGCTGATTCCATGAAATCATTTAATGATACACAACTATTATGTGAGGCACATAAATTTAAAGATACCACCTGTTAATAATGAAGTGTTTTAAAACAGGTCTTGCTGACATGGCCATGGCTGGAATTTATGACAGAGCTTTGCTGTGCTGCTCTGTGATCATCTGATCTTCTGCTGGATTGCTCCAGAAGGGTTACATATAATCTGTCCTTTGGGTGGGGATGGGTGGGGCTAAAGCACAGGAATTACACATGAAAAGTATTTATAAAATATCCTGTCAAAGCCAATATTTGCTTAAGAATATTTGATTCTTGCAGAAATTTAAGCAGCACACAGATAGGACGCTGCTTTTTCTCCTGCTGAACAGGGATTTCTGTTCCGCCTCCAAGACCCAAATCTGGCATCTTTTTTTAGAACATCACCACTTCCAACCCAAGAATATCAAGGCAAGTGGGCAGCAGGGCCAGATGTGCTTTTCAGGGTCTGTGTTTGAATTCTGGGTTGTGTTTCTCACAAGTCAGGTTGTCCCAAATCCTTCTTCATGGAAGCAAAGGACAGGACTCAGACCCAGTCCTCTTCTTAAAGCACTGAATTGAAGGTGTTTAGAGAGGCAGCCTGTAATCCTGCTGATATTAGTGCCGTCTTGGGTCTTGTTATTCAACTTTTCTTTTTAATGTAGGAGCACTTAAAAACCTCAGCCTGAATGAGGTCACCATTAAACAAAGACAATAAAATAGGCTGTCCCCTCATGCTGAGCTCAACAACTGTTGTTAAACACTCCAGAAAACATTGATATGGAGACATTTCTTCCAAACACTCTTTTTAGATAAATTCAGATTGAGAGGCAACAAAAAACTCTGTTAAAAGAGCTTTTAAGGGTTAAATATGTTTTGATTGACAGTATTAAATATGTGTATCAAATGAACTGGCTTTCGTATTTCCTCTCTCTTCTGTATGTGTCCTTTTTTATTATAGAGTTTAACCAAAACCATATTCCATATCAGCAATCCAAATTAGAGTTTGCATCTAAATTCAATGGTCCATCCTCTCAAGAATGAATACATTGGTCAGCCTGGAAGCCACAGTACATTTGCCTGGGTACATTTGAGCAAGGGATTATTTTCATGGAAAATAGTACACAGCTGTCTGCAACATAAAAGTTTCTTCCTTATTTTATTTTGAACATTGAATATATTTTTGCACAGAGCCTTTTATTTCTCTTTGAAGAGTCAAGAGTCATTAGCAACCTTTAATGGCACAAGATCCACCAGATTTTCTAAGCAGTAGTAAAAGCTGTTTATTGATTTCTAATTAAAAATAAATTAAATTATACCATTTTAATACTGAGTTACTAGCACTGCTCTCCTATAGCTTGACTGGTTAAGCAGATGAAAGCTGGGTTTCAAAGAGAACACACTTAACTTTTGAAGCATTTCCCATTTAGAAAAAGTTTTATCTACAAATTGAATCCTAGTCTAAAGCACCCATTATTCAGCCAGCAATCCTCCTCTCATCTCTGCTACCAAAAGTGGAATGAGGATTACATGAGATGAACATATTTCTCAGAGTTGCTCGGTGCTCTTGATTAATATCATTTCAACTGAGTCTTGTTAGCAATTAAAAAGAAAAAATAAGAATATTTGAGGAGGAAGGTCCTCGGAGGTGAAAGTCTATCAAACTGTTGTGCCACCTACTGTTGTACCGCTGCCCTTCTGCAACATTCCGTGACTTGCACTCCACAGAGAGGCTGCATTAAGTTCAAATAAGCGAGTTCCATTCCTCAAGTGTCAAAGGCACACAGAGATGTGCAGGAGGTGAAAGCAGAAGCACTCTGGGAAAGGTCATAAGTGACACAGAACCTTTGCAGGGAGCACAGACCAAGGAAGATTTTACTCAGCCTTTCAAGCAGACACTTCCCACAAAAGTTTGATCGGTTTCAACATCATCATCATTGCTTGTTGCAGTTGTGAACTGTCCAAACATTGACAGAAAAGGCAATTAAACAATAAAGCTTTATCTCCTATTTGACATCCATCAGTTAATTCCTGATCGCCTTCTTTCAATCAAGGCTAAGTGCATAAATCTACTTTCTGTTAGCAAAAAATGATTTATAGGATAATTCAGATAGAATATCTCTAGTTCAATCTCCCACTGAGGCTGTGGGCAGCCACAGGGTCAGATCAGGTTGCTCAGAGCTTTAAAAATTTTAATCTTGAAATATGCCAGTGCTGGAGCCTGCACAACTGCTCTGGGCACCTGCTCTTTGTCCTCATGGGGAAATATTTTCCCCTTATATCCTGTCTGAACCCCTTGTTACAAGCTGAACCCATTGCTTCTCATCTCTGCACCATGCACCACTGTGAATTCTGGTCCCATCTTCTCCATAGTCTCCATACAGGCAGGAGAAGGCTGTCACTAAATGTACCCCAAATTCATCTCTACCCTGTTCTTAACATGCCAAACAGAATTTCTTCAGCCCTTTTGGTGTCTGCCTGCTGAACTCATTCCAGGAGCTGAGCTATACTGAGTTACACTGCCACACAAAGCTGTGAATTAAGTATTTCAAGCTGAGAGACACACCAGAGTTTCGACAGATAGGAAGCACTTCAGAGATTTAACAGACAAAAAAAAAAAAAGGAAGACTAAAATCGAATTACAAGGAAAATATCAACCCCCTGCTCATTCTGTGCGAGCAGTTTAACATGTTTAATGACCAGATCTCAGAGGTGACACGTGGTAATGTATTTCTCATTGTCAGTCCTGCGGCTGCTTCACATGAGCTGAACGGAGAGCAGGAGGGAGGGAGGATGCAGAGGAAGGGAGAGGGCAGCACTCTCCAAGGGCTAAGGGACAAACCTGCTGCTGACTCCTGGCAGGATTACGGAGCAGTGTTATTGTCCTCACAGACCTAGCCCAGTGCACTCTGAATTTTATGCTCCATATTTCTCCTATTATCTAAAATAAGGCCCTCAACCATTAACGTTAGAAAGACCAGCAACTTCTCAGTAAATCCAGAAATAAATCCGAAAAGCTGTTCTGGTCTCAGAACCACACACAGCAGCAAGCAGGGAATAACCTTTCCCCACCCCCCCAACAATTTTGTCAGAAGAATCCTGAAGTTGAGAGTCTTTAACAGAAGATGATCCACCTGCTCTAAATGTGGACAGGGGAGAGAGGGAAGGAAGCTCCCTATTTCAGGCCCCAGCAGTCAAAATGAACACTGCTTTTACTTGGGCCAGTCAAACATGAGTCTCACATTAAAACCTTGAGTAATGCTGAATTTCTGGCAATAAATAAAAGCCATTTTACAAGAAGCCTCTTCGGGTGCAACTGGGTGTAACTACAATTGAAAGTCATTCTAAATCCTTAAATAAATGAGGTAGTTAGTTGAATACAAGTGTTTTGTTTAATCGCAAAGCTCAGACTGGTATGAAGAGTGCTGGAAAATGTAAAACAGAGGGGAAATATGTATAAGGAATTTTTTAGCTCTCACAAAGCAAATCTGAACAGCTTTCCTGAGCCTTCCTTGTCTTTTTGTAGTGTGTGGGGCAGCACCCTCAGCACTACTCAGCTGTAGTTTAGGCACACCCCATGGCAGGATACTTTACTTTGTATTTCATAAATCTGAAACCATGCAGAGAAGAGAATTAGTATGTTTGTAATGATCCGCCTGACATAAAAAAAGAAACAAAAAAAGAAAGAAACAAAAACCCACCAGGCAATAGAGATTCCTAGACAGAAGAAGTAAAAGCAAACCCTTTTCTTTGTAAGCCTTGCACACCTCAGAGTAACAAAGAGTTAATTCAAGTCAGTGTGAGCCAGGGTTAGATTTGTCTCTGTCCTTTAAAATACAAGGAACAAGTGGCACTGACAGGCTGCATTTCTAGGGGTTTTCTTGAAGTTAAAAGCAACGTGCCTAAGGAAAATGGACAGAAAAGTAGAGTCAACCACACCTTTTAACATCCATTTTCAAGCAAAAATAGAGAAAGGGAGAAAAAAACTCCTTTGCCTTCACAGAGTGGCATCTCTGAACCAAACAGACACGAAGCAGGCAGTTGTCTGCCAGCCTGCTGTCACTGTGGGGATTGATTTGCTGCAGATGACACCTTCTCTGTCTGGTAGGTGCAGAGAACTGGGGCTTCACTCCCTGCCAGACACCCACGAAACACACACTGCTCCTGGAGGTGTTTTAAGGGCTGTCTTGCTTTCCGTGCCTGTTAGCAAAGCCAGGGTGGCAGAACACCTCACTTGAGGGTTTTGTGCACCTGGGAGATGCCATTTTATGCTTTAAAATCCCACCAGAATGCAAGGAACCGTGAGACTGTAGACATTTACCTCCTTTAGGTTGAAGACTCCAAGTTTTAGGCCAGAAGCCAGGAATCACAGTCCCTCTGAGGGTGGCAGCTGCTGGGTTTATGACTGCCTCACATCACCACAATAATCACCAACAGGAACTATATTGTATATATTATATATGTATATA
>VYXC01012816.1:528757-611690 GCA_013397175.1 Platysteira castanea | reverse complement strand
TATTATATGTATATTATATTATTATATTATACTATATAGACTATTATATAGTACATAATTATATGTACTATATTGCTATATTGTAAAGGAACAATAAATTTGGTCTTGAAGAGTTTTTTAACCTACTTACTTCCCAAAGAGGAAGAAAACAGAAATCTTACAGATTTGCTCTGCCCCTCCCACTCAGTTATGGGCTACATCTAGAAAGCAGTACATGCTACAAAAAATTTAAAAAGCAGAGCCCCACAAAAAGCCCACAGGGCAAATTTCCTCCTCCTTTACTATCACTTACACCTCCTCACAGTAAATATGTCCTGGATGGCCAAGTCATTTTGCATACCACTATAAATTAGATGGCATTGACTACAGGGAGGGAGAAAGGCAGAGGAGAAGGGAGCACTCAGATATAGAAGAAGCCATCCATTTTAATAATAAAGGCAATTACTCCAAATTTTCTAGGAACAACAACATACAGCACCTTCTGTTCAGGTACTCTATTGACTTACATCCTACTTAACAGACACTGCAAATACTTTGCTTAGTGAAGTATGCCCCAGCAGCACCTGATATTTCTGCATTCATCTTATTCACATTTTATTAAGATGATTGCCTAATCTGCCTCTTGAATAGTGGCAGCACATCACAACCGACATGGAAGACCAGGCTTTGAAAGGACAAGGCTCTGGGATATTTTTTAGCTTCAATTTACTTTCCTGAAGGTAAAGACAATTTAAGGGTAGTTCAAGGTAGCCAGGAACTTATGAAATGTCTAAAAATTGGTTGGAAATTCCTACTTTTCTAGCCAGAAATGACAAACGACTTTTAATTGAACATATGCCTACAGCAGATTCAACATTTTGAATATTCTTGAATAATATTTGTGCCTGTGAAAGCACAGTAAAGGACACACTCACACCTGCTAGGTTCAGCAGAAAGGAGGGAAAAGAGAGACTTTATTTACACTTCTGATGCTTTATAGGATTCTCAATTCCACCAGGGATTGGAGGACATGTCACTTCCTCCTCAATCCCACTGGAGAAAAAAGATGCTCATCAAACTCTCTCTTATCACAAAAGGAATGAAAAACAGAAAAGACAGTTAAATAAACATCGGCTACTGTTTACATAAAACTGTGTGAAAAAACTTTGACTCCAAGGTTAAAACAGAAGGCTTAGCAAAAAACAGGACAACAAATATTGTTTCAAGGGTATCTTGTTAGTATTGGAAAAAAAAAAAACCCAAACCAAGAAAACCGCAGAGCACTGGACAAAAGTTTTATACTTGTTAAGAGTAGAGCAGGGCTTTGAGGATGGGGTAATCTCCACATCAATTGCCTCAGTGTTTATTAAAGAAAAATATGAATGGTTATCCCACCATCAGCAGCTTTTAATGTCAGGACTGAGCCACCTCCCAGATACAGCTCACAGGGTCACTCAGATTGAAGCAGTGGCAAGAAATGCACACAAAGTCCACTGAAAGAAACCATCCTTCAAGAGATCTCATCGAGTTTGGGATCAGACTACAGACTTTTCATCTCAATTAAGAAAGCACGTGCAGGAAGCAAACCCAGCCTGATGCCCTCACCACAAGGTTCACACTCCAACAGGCACTGGGACAGATTTGACAATTTATTTCCACACCATGTCCAGTAACAGAGAGCAAAGAGTGTCGATCTTTGCCAGCTTGGGCCTGATTTCAGCTGATGGCACAGAGCCGACAGACTCTGCATCATTAACACATTTCATGGTGCAGAGAGATGGTTACACGTGTCAGTAAACGACTTTAATTTGATGAATACACCTTCTTACCCCCTTCTGGTGCTGATTCTTTCAACTGTGCAGAATTAATTCTGTTGTCTGCTTATGAAAGGTAATATATAAAGCAACAGAAGATTAAAAAATCATGTTGGCACCAACTCAGCTCCCTGCGTGGTGCTTTACGGCCACAAATCCTATTAGCATTAATCAAAGGAAGAAGATGGGCTTTCTCACACCTCGGGTCTGGGAGACAGAACCCACTCTAAACCTGAGAATTGGAACCTCACCAAGCGGGGAGGGTGGGTGAAGACCTCCCCTATTCACCAGACCACTGATCCACGTGATGAGGGGAAGACTGGAGAGTTTGTTTCCTACCTGGGCTTCCCCAAATCTCTGCACACCACGAAGCAGCTGTCACCAAGGTGGGGAGAACAGTGAAGTCCCAAGGGTGGAGCTGAAGTGCCACAGCCCATTGCCCACTGAATCATGCCCACACTGGGCTCTCAGCTGAGTGATGACAGCAGCACCGCCGGGCTGTGCACTGCAGGGCTGTACCACAGCTCTGCTCCATAAACCTTTACAATGTATAAGTAAAAAATTAAATGCTGCTGCAGGCGGGAGCATTTCTCTTCTGTACACGTGCACCCGTGCATGGCTGAGGTTGCAAATGGATACACCACAAATTTCTAGGAAACTGGCCAAAATCTAATACAACGTGGCCACATGGATTTCCTAAACAGGCATCCAGCAAAATTCTTGCTTTGGGGTATTTGCAGCTGATATCACAATCACCTGGCTATCATGGAGCTACTGTTCATCCAGATTCTTTGTTTTGGAAAGAGTTCAATGTGCTTACCAGCAGATGAGCCAGAAAGAAAATCCCTGCTTGCTGGCATATATTTTGAAGGAATCAACTCAAAAAAAAACCCAAACAAAAAAAGAAAGGATATTCCAGCCAAAGCTGCATAACTGGAAAATTATAGAGTAAATCTAATTCTAATTATGAAAAAAAAAAAATCACAAAATCTAAATGCCCCCCTTATGGCACAGTATATATTTTCTAAAAACTACATTTTTGTTCAAGTAATAACATTGATTTTCAGAGCTAGCCAAACAGTATTTCCCAGATACTGATTCTGGTAAAATTGGATGTGCTTTTGTGCTGTGAAATAATCACAGAACATCCTCACTATTTGCACAATGTCTTGGAAATACGTGAAGAAAATTAGAAGCAAACAGTTTTATCTGTTGACTAAAGGTATCGAGCAGTGGCGTTTGCTACCCGACATGCAAACCTCAAAATCAGCTGTGTGATTATTCTGCCTGCTAAAATAAGTACACTGTATCAACATACATAGATTTGTTCAATTTATGCTCTTTCCTCAGGAGGATTTTTTTGAAAGAACAAGCATGGTCAAATAACATTGCATCCCTACCCCTGTTGTGGTATTTATGCTTTCCTACCCCCGAGCAGCAAAGCTGGGCCACCTTTGTAAAATTAACTCCAGCATTCACACATATTTCTGCTCATCACAGCAAATCCCAGACCAGATCTCCTGCTGGTATTAAACCTAACAACTTTCCCTGATTTACATCAGCAGGTAACTGGGGCTGTGGTATGCACAAAAAATACAAATGTACACTAAAAACTGATTTCTGGGAGGGTTCCCGCTGAGAAGAACATTTACCAAATGTTGGGATTCCACCGGAATTTCTGAAATCAGTGAGACTTAATCAGCTGCTTTAATCAAATGATCCTTTGAAGACAAGAAATGGATTGCAAAATTTTGCAGAAGAGGATACTACTACTATTACTACTACTAATAATAATAATAATATGGTGGCCTTACACCAGCAAGACACAATGATATTCAGCAATTAATTTTCTGTTGTTGCATCTAAACAGATGTAAAACTCGAGCTGGGCAATGAGCAATCATACTGCTGAAAATTGAACAAGCATCTGCTTTTGTATCCATCCTGTTCCTAGGCTGTAATACCCATTTAATACACATTTAACAGCTGAGTTATTGCCATCAAACACTTCCTAAGTGCCACAAAACTTACTGGGAGCAGACAGATCAGTTCTCACTTCATTCAGATACACTGCTCAGCCTACCTACAACTAAATTGACCCCTTAGAGTTACCTGCACTAAACTATTACTGATATTTTCATTCCATACTTAATTCTCTGTTTCCTATATAATTGTAGATATTGGTCAGCTGGCATCGAGCCTTCCAGGATGATGAGGAGCAACTGAAAGAGTTTCAGAGAGCCACGAAAAGAAACATTCATGGAGAAGATGAGGATAGGTTAATTGAATTTATTTTGCTTTTCAAGGAGGAAGTTGGAAGTGGAGATGATCATGGTAATCCTTGTGTTACTGCTACCTAATCTCACAGCAGGGTCCTCTTCAGGCTAAAAGACAAAAGGATGAGCAATGTCCAAGGCTTTGAGTTCAAACCAGATAAATGCAGATGAGAAGTAAGACTCAAATCTCAAGCTGCAAGCCAAATCAATCCCAACAAATTACTGTTTAAAGCAGCTTCTCTTTCTTTGCAAATCCTTGAATCAATATCAGGGTTTGTTTTTCTTTTTGAGGTCTTAAGTTCTGTTCTCTTTTGTTGTGGAGTTTCTGTGGGGGTTTTTTTTGTTTCTCTTTAAAGATTACCTAATTCAGCCACAGTTCCTGGGCTCAAAGCAGGCTGTGAGGGCTCTGTGACTTCCATTGATAAATTTTTAAAAAGTTGGTTTTGGGAAACTTAAACTTTATAAACCTACCAATCTGCTGTGTTCTGCTGATGGTGACAGACCCCCAGGCAAGATCAGAGCCACACCTGGGAATTCACAACAGCTTTGGAAAGAAAGTCCCTGTTTCAAACAAGATCTCCACAAATAAATCAGGTTTCATGTTGCAGGAAAACATGCACAAAGAGGAGAGACCACTTTCATCAAGGTGAGTCCAGCTCTCCCAAAGACAGACCAAAGGCTGTCTCAAAATATGAATCAATTCAGTGTTAGCACTGGTGTCATATTCACTTTTATTTTATCAGAACTAATTAGACAACCTTAGGTTGTGAGTGGAGCAATCAATGCTGTGCAAGGAGAACAGAACCTTCTACACACCTCCACTTTACTGTCTGGACAATTTAAAACACAAAGCAGAAAAGACCAAGCCAGACAAAACACCCCCACACCTTGTTACAGAGTTCTACAATTTTTGAGCCTCAGCTTGGAAAACCTATGTCCCACCTATTAACCAAAGGGATTAACTGAAAACATAAAATATTGCTTCAGTATCTTTTTAAATACAAACTCAAGCTATCATAAAAGTATTATCTCCACCCTTCTGCAAAGACTGATTTCTGCAAAATCAGATATTTCTATGGAATATCATTTGAGATGTGCCACTGCATTGGTGTGCCAAAGGACAGTGGATCAATTTTTTTTTAGGCCAATATCCTATGTGTTTTAACTCTTGAGTCAAGAGCAGAAATTAATGATTTATTTCCCTTCTAAAACATTTATTTTCACAGTTAAGGAAATAAGATTTGTGGTGCCAAAGTCCTGATAGAATGGTATAAATGTATTTGTATGTTCTTGTAATTATATTTAGAGTATATCTGAGGGATTCCAACTCCGCAAATCAATCTTGTAATTTTCCACGTTATGCAAATAAGCATTCCATTGTGGGAATAAATGGGTTGTCCCACTACAGAATGCTTTTCCCCAAAAGCAGTAAACTGCTCTATCAATATCAAGACCCTGCCAGGCAGCAATGGTCCAGTGTCACAAAACTGTGGCAAATTGTGGCCTCCTGGGAGCCATGGCCTTGGGGCAGGGGGAGAGAAGAGGAAATGGAGAGACAGCTTAAGAACACTGCAGCTCGTTCTGCACATTTCCCTCCTCTGCACAGAGCAAATCCAGCTCCGGAGGGAACAAGAACAGCACCACGTCTGTGGTTAAATAGGGGAGCGACAGACAAGGCTGCTTGCCTCCACCTGAGTTTTGGGGCAAGCCAGTCTTGGTAGTGTTGATTTTCTGCCACACACTATTAATCTTAACAAATTTAGCAAGGCAACTACCAATTCAAACATATACAACTGTGAGAAGAATTAATCCCGAGTTTAATTCCCTTTACTTTCTTTGGCAGCATCACTTCAACAGCACCCAGGCCTCCTGCATTATTTAGTTGCATTTATCCTCACAGCAGCCTTGCAGAGAGGCAAACACCATTATCCCTGTGTGACAAGTGGGGATCTGAAGCACAGAGAAACTGAATGCCCTGCTCAAGGTCACAGAGAAATCTGTTGCAGCATAAGCACTAAATCCCAGATTTGCTGAGTCCTTTGACAGCACAATCCACCAGAACTACCTGGTACTGGCACTTCTTCCTGAAAGGACAAATAGTATTTGCTTTTTAATTGCCACAAACTTCACCATCATACTGAAAAGAATTAGGCAAATTGTACAAATCAAAAATACACTAGGAAAAAGAATCTGACCTGAAATATTCCACACAAAGCTATAAATACAAACAAAACCAAAAAAATGTTTTCTACTTCATAGAAGCAGTGTTTTCATCTTTCAAAATACAAACTTCTTGGTGGCAGCAACGCAGCACAAAGAGATAAAACACAGCATACCTCACATACTGGGGAAAAAGAAAAAGGATTTCCTCTCTTTCCTTTTTTTCTTTACACATATTTCATCTTCCCTCTCCTTGTTCCTCGTCTTCCTTTCATGAAGGAAGATGAGTCCTGGCAGTGAAGTCACAGACACCTGTTTCCCAGTTAATTGCTAGTGAAGGTGTTTTTACCATTTCCCTAAGGATGGTGCAGCTCAGACTGAAAATATTTCAAATATTTCACGTTCAAATAGGTAAGCCCAGCTCTACAGCTGCTGGGACATGTTTCTCTCAGAGCTTACCTGTCTTCAGAAGGATCTCTCGTCACAAAGTAGCACGGGCTCAACAGAGGATTCTGCGGAACCACACGCTTTAAGGAAAAATAATGTGAATAGTAAAGAAGGTAATTGAAAAGGTAACCAGGTATGTGTGGCAGGGAAGGCAAACATACAGAGGTGAGCTGAGTTAATTTACTGAAAGGTCAGAACAGAATCAGTCTTTTGCTCTCCTTGTGCAAGCAGAAGGGCAGCAGATACCAGGAGAAACGTGCATTGCTATGCAAATAATTTGTTTTATAACTACCATGAAGAATAGGCAGCTTGTACAAAAATGGCAAAGGGAGCATGGAGAGCAAAGGGGAGGTGTGAGTTAGTGGATAACTGAGGAGATAGTGACTAAATGCCAGTTTGCCACTTTCCCTTTAGCTATTCTGAGGACATTGTTTCCCTCCCATCCTTCGATCTCCCTGCTTGTAAAATTCAGCACAATAATTATCAGCACAATCACAACCAAATACTGATGGCGTGGCTGTGGAGCACATGGATTCCTGCCAGCAAAAAAGCTAAGCATTATTACTGCTGAAGGAACATCTCTAGGCATCTCACATTTCACTCTAACGGCACAGAAAAAAAGAAAAACCTGTTGAAAAAGAAGTAAATCAGTGACTCTCCCTTCAATGCTGCATGATCAGTGCAATTGTACAAACCTCCCCTACCAGCTCTTTGGATCTCAGATCTCTCATATAAGCAGGGCCCAAAAATGCTGCAATTTCACATGGACTAGGATGGGTGAATTTCTTGACATTTGCTATGCACTACAGCCCTTCTAAAACCAGTCAAAACAGAGCTAATGCCAGCAGTGACCATGACTTTTTGCTTTTCGAACTTCCAAAAGTTTTCCAGTGGAGATATGAAAGCAGAGTAGGAGATTATCATTTCCCTTTAAAAAAAAAATTGCTTGATTTTCTATATCCCTTTTGTGAACGGCCTTGAAATAGCTCACAGAATTGAGGAATCCATAAATGACAGATTTTAAAATTAATAAACCTTAAAACACACCCTCCTAGTATTCTAGATTTTCTTTCTTAGAAGAGCAAAGCAAATAATCTTTCCCAAGCTCGTGACTACAAATTAAACTTGCAACTTTGAAGAATGATTAAATTCCCCAGGGGAAGAACAGAAATCTCTCCAGCGTACGGGACATCCCTGTTAGCTCATTTCACGCCACGTATTTCCATTATCTGGCACTGTGGAATGCGCTCCCTCTCTCCATATGCTCCCAGAACTGCAGACTTGTTCAATTTTGGCAGGAGAGCAATTCAGACCCGGATTTGGCAAACCTCTCCCCTGATGTGACACCTTGGTGTCAGTTCTTCTGCACGGCCTTTGCCAGCAGCTCCCGGCAGGAGACCACCCTGCTACTGTGCAGCACCACGGGAGGTGATTTTTACCTTAAACTGTGCAGCAGCCAGGTCGTGCCGAGGTGAGAACACCTCAGTTGTTATTGCATTCATCTTGGTGCTGACCTTTAAGCCTCTCTTGGTGCAGAACACACGCTTCTTATGCTCACTGAGCTTTCCTTTCCAATCAAAAGGTGAAACCTTATTGCAGAGGTTGTCTCCGTAGTTCAGTTTTTTGCGAAAAGAAAACATAACATTTGCTTTTTATATTGGAGAAACGTATTGGGAAAGGGCTGTCATGCTCTTCAAATATGAAATTCCTTTTGATCTAAATTGCTGTTGCTGCTTTCCAACATCCACTCATTGTCTTATGGGGTTTCTTTCCAGATTCTACTGGAGGGACAACTGAACTGTGCTTGCAAAAATGAAAGAAAACACCATGAAACTCGTGTTTTGTTGTTCTTTGTTGGCTGGAGGCAGATGGGCAGATGCCATAGCATGTTTTATCCCTTCAAAGACTAGAGAATCTTTTATCCATTCCTGTGTAATGCAGCTTTCTGGCTGTATGGCACAGGATGAAGGATGAGGACCACAAGAAAATCTAGGAACATATTGGCATTCTCAGAAAGAAATGCTGCTTTATAAGTCTGGTACTAAAGAAACAAAAAAGCTTCTCCAAACCCCTTCTATACCACATGGTGTTTAGAAACTTCTGAAGGGAGAGAATGGCACATAACTCCTTCCTCAGGGAAGTATCAGGAAGCAGCCTCCAGGACACTGACTTTATTCCTTGTAATGTTATCCCTTCAATTCTGCTTTTTCCTCCACTAATTTCAAGCAAAAGCTGGGTCAGTTTAATCATAAATTCCATAGGTAACTGATGCCACAGCTTCTCTTCACAGTGTGGATGCCCTAAAACAACCCAAAGCTGAGGGGAAGGAAGGGAACTTCTACCAGGTTAATTTCGATTATTTCACCTCCAGTTTTTTATGTTGAGGCAGAAATTCTTGTCCTTCTTCACTGCTAGCATTAGTTTGATATAAAGGTCCATCACATCCTCTGTATATAACCCTTCTCAATTCTCCAGTTGCTACTGGGACATGCAAAAAACCACCCAAAACAGCAGAAAAGAAGGCAGAAAAGCAACTAACAGAACGTAAGAATCTGACTGGCAACTTATTAATGCCTCCTTCAAGGAACTAAACACATGTCTCAATAAATCTCATCCTTTCTGGAGCACAGTATTTTTCAGCCTTATTATTTTCAGTATTTCACCTGTCATTCCTGAATGGTGGCTCAGAAATAAAAGCTTGTCCTTGAGAAGCACGGGAAAGTTACTGTATTTTCAGTCTGGATCACCTCCTAATATAAGCAGTGAAACGCTGGGAATAATGCAAACTCTCCAGTAAAATATAGTGATATAGTATACCTAGAAATACCTCAGCTTAATAGGTGTTGTGCCATTAACAGTGGATTTTATGGAAGCAAGTAGATGTAAATCTGTCAGGCAGACAAAGATTTACAGTAATATTCCCTGCAGTGGACGGTTTTCATCACATTTGGGACTGTCAGGCAACTCGTGTGTTTCCCTCAGTCCCTTTAGGCGTGAAGGCCCCTTCATTTTATTTAGGAGCTGGGATGTTCACCTTCAGGCGTTCTGCACTGCCAGAGGAAGCTCTCCAATGCCCTGTCCCTTTTTATGGGATGGGACTCACAGCTCAGGTGACTTTGCACATTCCCCTTTCCAAATAAGATCCTTGTCCTATGTGCTGGACATTAAACAGGCAAGACCCAACCCCACGGCACATGGATTTACAAGGTTAAAGCACTGTCTGCACTACAGTGCCTGCATATTCCCAAAAGCAGAGTGAAAAAGCCCTGCTGTTCTCCCAGGTGTCTCCCAGGGGGACAGCAGTGGGGTGAGGGGGCTGAAAACCTTTTCGGCAACTCCAGAAAGCAGCCTGGAAAGTACCTGTCTGGACTCTATACTGCAATTGCTGTATTTTTAAGGGTAAATTACATTTGCTTGGTGTTAGGCTGTGCATTTTGTGTCACTCTGTTAGATCAGAAATCCCATTGAACATCAACTGTCTTCATATAATTAAATTTGGTATTAAACGACACCCTCCCTGTGCTGGGAGGCTAGAAAAACAAAACCCTTAAAAGGAAAGAAAAACCCACCGAATGAAGTAGTTGGATTTCTGAGAGCAATGGTCATCTTCACACTTTAATAATTATTCTGTTCCTTTCTTCAGGAGCTGGCCCGTGCCTGCCATGCAGCCAGTCCTCATCACAGTCAGAAACAGAGGTAGCTGGGACTCTGCCATTTAAACTTGTTTTTATGGCATGGGGAAACTGATGTCAAAGACTAAAAAAACCCTGTTGGAGTGTGTGATTCCTTCTGCTGAGGTGAGCCTTTCACCCAAGCGTTCACACAAACACATCAGAGCTCTGGAGGGTTTCTCGAGTATGGTGAGAGATGCCTTTCTTGGGGTGAAAGAGATATTTCACATGAATCAAACTGCAATAACAAAGCAAAGCTTTAATTATACCTCACTATTTCTGCTCTCTTAGCTGTCATCACTGGTTTAAAGAGCAAAATTGCATGATGCATATGGGCAACCCGACTTTTCAGTATTCGTATTCAGAGAGGTGAAGACTTCTGGCAATCAGTGCTAAACACAGAGCCTGACTGTGCTGATAACTGAGGGAAAGCATCTCTGTACCACAACACTCCAAATACAGCCAATCTCAAGCCTAGAAACTCCTCAAAAGGTGAGCAATGACAGGCTTAAATCTACTTCTGATCAAGAACTTCAAAAGCACCTGGTGTCCAGAAGGCAGCCTGGTATGTGCTTCCTGCAGAGAACCCCTTATCTTCTTCAGTCCTAATTAATCCTTCAAGCTGCTTCATTTCCAGCTGGAGAAAAAAAAAAAAAAAAACAAAACAACAGCAGAAGTATACCTTCATCTTACAGGTTTATTCACAAAACAGCCTCTTCCCCAATCAGCCAGCATCACTCTATTCCTACAAACTCAGTTTTGGCACAAAAGCCCGTAGATAACTCACTAGCAACACATCCTAAACACTGCTTACCAATTACCAGTGGGACATAGAGTACATTCAATTGCATCCTGTGGTACTGAAAGTAATAACTGCAATTTCCATGTGAAAACTATATGCAAGATAAATTCAAATAAATGGAAGCAGAAACATTTAAACTAAATTAAAACGCTGTGCAGTTTTACTTTTCACCACAAACGCTCTAATGTGCCTTCCATTTAAAGGCTTTTCCTCTATTAAAGTTTCATCATTTCAAATCCTGCTTTGACCACAGCCTGCCAGGCGTCTCCTGTCACCTTCACAGCATGTCCCAAAGTTATTAAGCCAGGACTTATGGATTGCAAGAGCAGAAGAGGTCATTACAATCTTTAATCTTACTCTCTGCACAAGATGGGTAAATGTAAAGACAACAAATGACAGCAGCTCTGCCTCACCTTTAGAACTGGTTAGCTCCAGTAGTTAATTACATTTACAATTAAAAGTCAGTTCTTTATTTTGATTTTTATAACTGTCTTAATTGCATTGCTCGAATCATATAATGCCTTTGTCATCCAACAGTCCTCCAGAGACAGGCAGCTTCTTTTTATATCCTCAGCAGCTTTGCTTCCTCTTCCTCCCCTGAAAACAGTTTTATGGCAATGTTTACAGTGAGAATTCTTTGAAGTATCTTCATATTTGAAGGTGTGGTTTCTCAGGAAGCTTTAGTTCCCTTTCCCCTATTTTGATTATTTTGTTTCATCTGTACTGAATAACAATTATTCAATTAATACTTTGTCAAATGCATTCACAATTACACACACACACAGAGAAATTGGATTGATTCCCTAACCATGGCTCCCTCCTACCTATATTTAGAAAATATGTTCAGACAAATGGTTTCCAATTCCTGTTGCAACCTGGAAGGAATTATTCCCTCAAAATCTCCCTGTTTTTTCTTGCTTAAGACCCACAATTCCAAATGCAGCATCAGATATCCTAGAAAGTAACTCTACAGAATTTATTCAAGATTTCCTAGAGTAGTGAAACTAATTACAAAAGGAAGAATTTTTTAACACATGCCTATATGAAACACACAATTGGGGTCCCATACCCAAATTAATGAAAAAAATACATAACTACTCAAAAGCAGTCACTCAAACATGGATATTCCATAAATATTTTTACATGATATGTCAATTCTTCAGCATTTTTCCTGGGATGGTGCTTTAAGCCTCCTGATGGAATATTTTTGCAATTTGGGCCATTTTATTGCTAGGAGATGGACACAAAAATATGAAAACTCTGCAGTAACTTTGTGCTTTCCTCAACAGCACCACTGAAACCGCCAGATTCACCCATGATTAAGACAAAGTCACAGTGGGATGAACTGGAAGTCAGCATTTTCTGAACTGTATGTACTTTTTCCCCACAGTTTTGCATATTAGTCTATAAATTCATTTGAAATGTGTGCACTACATGTTCTGATCATGATTCAGCTTCACACACCTGCATTATTTTGTCTGACCCTGCCTGGCTTCCCACACAATCTGTAGGAGTGGAAGCCCCTCAACTCTGTATAATTATTTGCAGAATCTGTTCCTGTATGTATTGTAGCCAAGTAACAATTTCCTCCACTTCAATGAGCTTAAACTACTTTCCTCATTGGTCTGAAAACCTCTTCAAGATTTAGGGGAAGGAAAGCAAGGGAAAGGAAACCATAAGAAGAAGAAACAAAATGGGAAAGCAATCCTTTCTACAGCTCTGCTCATAGGAATAGAGGTTGTCGCTCTCAGAACTTGGCCAAAAAACTTCCTTAAGGACTTTTCTTCTGCGATTCCACTCCCTGGAGCATAAATTAGAGAATAAATACAGGGTAGCTGCTGGGATTCAGCATCATTTGTTGTGCTGGCTGGGTGGCTCTGTCCCTGGAAAGCTCCAGGTGCTCATGGCTGTGCCCAGGGCCCCTCAGGAACTGCAGTTTCACAGTTTGGTTCCCAGCGCTGCCTTGCAGGGCTGCTGCCCTAATGAGTTTCTGGAGATTCACACGCCCTGGGAAAGGCTCTCTCTGCTGTAGTTTCCCAACAGGTAATGCAGAAAACATTTGTGCCAAACGCAGTTGAGGCAAAGCACACGAAACAGGGAGCACAGGAGGAAACACTCTGAATACTTTGGTTGAGGTGGATTCGTCTTTTTTTTTTTTCCTTGCTGCACTGTCATCATCATTTGCTCCTCTGCATTTTTATTTCAGAGCACTGCCACGGTTGCTGTTACCCAGCTGAAGTGCAGGGATCACTTGGGAAGCTGGGGAACTTTGTATTTTTGTGGGGGTCACGAGTGCTAATTGCAAACCATGACTTTATGCGCTGGGAAGAGCAAGGAAATTGAAAGAACCGGGAATAACTCAACCAGGAAACTTCAGCTGAGGGAAAAAATAAACAATTTCACGCACACAAGCTTTACAATAACTATGAATTCTTTCATATTTCTCCTCAAAGCACAACAAACAATTTTCACAAGTGCTTTTTGGTCAGAGAAAGAAACTTAATACCTGGTGTAACCTCTGTAGTACGTGCTCATCTTTTACCTCTCACATAACTGCTTGGACATTCAAGAGACATGTTAATAAAGCAGGGATTTATGAAGTCACCTTCCAGCCACTAAAATCTCAAGAGCGTTCATCCAGGACAATGACACTTTTATGTAGCCAGCAGTGAGATTATGGCTGTATGCTTGGCTTCAAATCTTTGACTTTAAAATAAAATATGTTTTTTTAAAAACCCCAAACCTATGAATGAGCATAAGGAAGATGGTGGGTGGCCATTTCATTCCTACTTTGAGATTTGCTGTTTCAAAAGCACTTTCATTATGTAAGAAAAAACTGAAAACAACAACACATCCAATAAAATAAAAAACCACCAGTTTAAATAGCGCCCTATTTTCTTTTAGAGAGTAATATGATACAGAACAGCTTAGTATTGTACAGGTTGGCTGAGTGAACCATATCTCATCACCCAGCTTGCAAATAAAGATATTTACAGTACTGTAAATTATCAGAATCGATGTTTTAAGGGGACAACTCATACCCAGCAACTATTTTAACCTCAGGTGCCTGATCTCCACCCTTTGGATGATGCAGCCACACTTCATCCACTCCACTGTCTGCTCTCCCAGCCCATATCTCACCAAATTAGCTACAATCAGAGACCCTCTCATTTCATTGCAGGAGGCACTTGGCAATGATTTACTGGGGAAAACCTGCACAGGCTGTTCCTAATTACCTTCTCCTTCTCCATGGGCCTGGAAATGGCTTCCAAGGTTGCCCCACAGCCTTCCCAGTGCCTGGAGAGGGTATGAACAGTCTGTAGGTCCCCAGATCTTCCTTCTTTCCCTTCCTGGTAACAGGTGTGAAGCTTTCCTGGAGAAAATTCCCAATCACCACAGCCTTCCTGGGATAATCTGCAGCACCTTCACAGTGGCCTTGGGCAGCTCCCTCAGCAACCCTGGATACATCTCAGGGACTTGTGTGTGTCCCACATTCTCCCCACAGGGATCACTTTGGGACAGCAGACAGCACCTCCAGAGGGAGAGGGCTCATCTTCCACCCTGGCCCTTCTGGAAAACGACCCAGCTGTTTGGGAGGTGAAGTGTGGCTGTCTTTAAAATGCTCTTCAATTTGATAAAGCAGGACAGGTCAAGGGAGGCAATTTGGAATGATAAAAGTTCTTCACTTAGCCAGGAAAGCAATCACATTTATTTCTCCTTGAATTTGTCATGAAGAAGATCCAGAGGGCCTGAAGCCAGCGCTGACACTTAAAAAGCATTGGTGTGCCAAAATAAAGGCACAAAGAGCTCCCTGAGGGATATATTAGGGTCTAGTTCAAAACCTGGATTTCTGCTGCTCTCCTTCTTCAAAGGTTCTTCTCCTCCCCACTCCAAAAAAACCCCAACAGATTTGGGATTAGAAACAGAAGGAACAGCACTGGGGCAGTGGGAAAAATGGGGAGGAAAATGATTAAAATAGGAGCTGTCCTCCCACTACACACAGGTAACTCTCTGACAGCTTCTCCAGCTATAATGTCATATAAAAAGCATTCTGAATTAACTTCAGACCTTTTTAATTTCTGATTTCAAATTAAACCTCTTCTAAATGCCCACCCACTTTAGGAAAGACAATTTAATTAACTCCCTGAAGATATATTTGAAAAGACACGAGAGCCACCCCCTTAAGGAGAGGTAATAAGCATTCTGCCCAGATGGGAGACCAGGAGAAAATACCCACAAAGGATGTTAAAGCCTGTTTTGTGGCTACCTTGTGTCATCTGAGGCAGACAAAGCATCTAAGAATGAAACTGTCCCATCAGCTTCAAAGGCCTCTAAAAGGTCATCTTTAACATCACTTCTGACTACTTCAGTGACTCTGAAATTCACAGTTTTATTCATGGTAATATTTTTAACAATTTTGCCAGCTTCATGGGGAAAATTCCTTGCTTTAGCCCAAGACTCAGAACTAAACAGAAGTTTTGGTAAAGATGGTATTGAAGGAGGTGCCATTTGCCAAAACAGTCTGGACATCAATCTCGAGCATAAGAAACCTAATTCTGGCCATCACATAACACACTTGGTAGTTCCCTATTCTTCTATTTTTCACATCTGATCTGGATTTTGCTGCTCCAGAACCATCAAAGCACCTCATTAAATATTCAAAGGATCACTAAGCNATTTGGGATTAGAAACAGAAGGAACAGCACTGGGGCAGTGGGAAAAATGGGGAGGAAAATGATTAAAATAGGAGCTGTCCTCCCACTACACACAGGTAACTCTCTGACAGCTTCTCCAGCTATAATGTCATATAAAAAGCATTCTGAATTAACTTCAGACCTTTTTAATTTCTGATTTCAAATTAAACCTCTTCTAAATGCCCACCCACTTTAGGAAAGACAATTTAATTAACTCCCTGAAGATATATTTGAAGAGACACGAGAGCCACCCCCTTAAGGAGAGGTAATAAGCATTCTGCCCAGATGGGAGACCAGGAGAAAATACCCACAAAGGATGTTAAAGCCTGTTTTGTGGCTACCTTGTGTCATCTGAGGCAGACAAAGCATCTAAGAATGAAACTGTCCCATCAGCTTCAAAGGCCTCTAAAAGGTCATCTTTAACATCACTTCTGACTACTTCAGTGACTCTGAAATTCACAGTTTTATTCATGGTAATATTTTTAACAATTTTGCCAGCTTCATGGGGAAAATTCCTTGCTTTAGCCCAAGACTCAGAACTAAACAGAAGTTTTGGTAAAGATGATATTGAAGGAGGTGTCATTTGCCAAAACAATCATCAATCTTGGACATCAATCTCAAGCAGAAGAAACCTAATTCTGGGCATCATATAACTCACACTTTGTAGTTCACTATTTTTCTATTTTTCACATCTGATCTGGATTTTGCTGCTCCAGAACCATCAAAGCACCTCATTAAATATTCAAAGGATCACTAAGCCATCAGTCTACAGAAGGAGCCAAAACTGCATTTACTTTCTTTTCTTTAATCTCCCAGACCTTAATTGCCATATTGACAAAAAAGAAACAGTTGTTTACCTTCTAAAGTCTCAGGAGTGCCTGCCAAATTAATCCTTTTAAGCAGTGTTTCTTCAGCTCCAGAAACAAGTAAGCAGCATGCAAAGCAGCGAGATGCTCCCCTAAGAGGAGTAAACACACACACTGCTTCAAAATTAACCTTGGCTGTTTTAACTTGTCACAGATTTCTTCTTTCCTGTTTCATACAGCCCAGAGATTCCAAAGGGTGGGTTGCTTCTCAGAATAATCAGGAGACTTTGAAACTTATGCAGAAGAGGTTTTATTACCTGGAGGTGTCCAGGGGCCGCAACACACAGTCAAGTTGGTGGAGCAGAGTTATCTAAAGAATGAGCTCACAGAATCCTAAGAGAGAAAAGTTATTTTGTGTTAGACTCCTGACAAACATGCAAACAAGCTGCACATCACAAAGGCTGCGAGACAGTGAACAGAACTAATGAAATCTGTGATGCTGTGCCCTAAAAATAGCCAGTACTGTACTTTTTACAGCACCAAGGGTTTCCCTCCCCCAGACTGAATTATCACCCACTTTGCAGCTAAATTCACAGAAGTCAGAAGTTTCTACATAAACTGACTCTTGTCTTACAACTGAAACATTAAAAAAAGCATTGCTTCCTGTTAGAGGATGCTTAAAAATTCAGTTTGCATAGAAAATGAAATTTATTTTGTGAAAATGAGGACAAGTGCTTCATGTTTCAGTACCAAACTGGAAGCGTGCTGACGGGCTTTAGTTACAATCCCCAATAAACTAAAATATCCTGGATGATTTCCAGCTGTTATCTGCACACTGCCCTCTGCCTGCCCGCAGGTGAAGCAGGGTGCTCCTGAGAGAGCCTTTCCCATTTTGTCTGCAGCAGGAAATACTCCTAAATACTGAACTGAAGCAGCTGGTTAATGGCAAGAAATTTAAACCAAGGAGCTGCACATTTAGAGTCAATCCAGCACACAAGATGTATGATTACCACTTTTTTTAGTATCTGAAGGGTTCCCCTTGTTTTTAAGGATCTCTAAATGCCACCTCTAAATTTCGCTCACAGTTGTTCTTCTCAGCATTATTTTAATCTAGGAATTTGAAAAGTTTGTTTGCAATAAGGAGGCTGTAATCCAGCCAAAATAAAACAAAATTTGAGAGGAAATGTGTGAGAAATTAGGTTCTTGGTGCTACTTAGGTTCTGAGCAAGATCAATGGGAATAAAAGGGTGCCATTGATATCTTTTATATATATATATTTTTTTTTCCTATGTATCTCTTCAGGCAAGTATAACACAGATAGTCGCTCTAACCTTGCTGGTTAGATAGAGTGGCAAGCGACAGGAACATTTTAATTTTGCCAATTCATTATGTCACATCTCAAGATTATTAAAAGAAAAGAAAGCAGGTTTGGAAAACAATTTAGGAGAGCATTTCACTTCAGAGCTGCATTCCAGCCATTAATTGATCACTCCATTATGAAAAAGTGTGTCTTTTTTACCCCACTGCCCAACACTGATCTTTGCTTGAGGGATAATATCTCTGCTGGCAAACAGTAGCACTGGTCCCATTTGTTTTGCTTTGGATGGACCAGCGTTTACAAGGAGAATATCTAACTCTACTAATATAAAAATATCAGCAGTAGCCAAAAGCCCATGTTCTTGAAATATCTGTAGCAGCAAATAGGTTGAATATTGGGCAGTAATGGAGAGAAAAAAATTGTAAAACTCTTGAGTGAGGACAGGCACCAGAGGGATGGCACAATTTCCCTGCTGTGTTCTGTCTGTATGGACTTCTGCAGCTCCAGAGTGCACACAGCTATTTGCATTCTAACCCAGCACGCAACAGGCTAAAAATAGTGCTGAAAATCCACTCCGTGGATACTGAGCAGTGCTCTAGGAACTTTAAATTTAAGCCCATTTTTTTCCCTAGCAATTATAGGCAGTGTCGCAGAAAAGGAACCCAGGGCTTATCACTCTTTGCAGAGGAGATGTTTCCGCTTGCAGGGGAAACCATGTGCCTGTAATACATATTAATGCACCAGCATGCCTGTGCTTGCTCACTTCAGGTTCTTGGGAGCCTTCCTGCCTTGATGTCTATCCCTTTGCAATTTTATGAAATAAAATAGTGTGTGGAAAGTGGAGCTGCATTTGCCTTTCAGACACCGCCAGTGCAGGCTGTCCCAGGCACTACAAACTTTTAAATTTGATCCCTGGTACCACAACCCCTGCTCTGCAGGGCCCACTGTGCTGACAATGCACAGAGAGGCCTGGTTTAGATATGCACCGAAAAATTGCAGACCTGAATGCAAGGTTTAAATCACCAGAAATGAGATCAGATTGGCAAAAGGCTGCTAATACTGAAAAATCTACCAGAAAGCAAGATGCCCACTAGTGACACAACCAGAACAGAGGATTGCTCTGACAGGGAGCTCTTCAGATAGCTGCTGCTCATTAAAAACATTTGTATTTTAATGTGCAGGGATAACGGTAGCTAGAGCATGCTGTGGCATAGCAATTATTGCTGGGTTACCTGACAAAACACAGAAATATTCCCTCATTCACATTTCCTTTTCAGTGTAACCCACCGGCCTCTGAAAATAAGGCTGATCTGCCCACCAGGTTTTGAAACAAGAGCACTTCCTAAGGAGATCAAGATCCATGTCACAGCAGGCCACTGGCATCTCCCATCACACAAAGAGAGGAACAAAACCCTGAAGATACCATCAACTTCAGCAACACAACTGCTGTTAAAAGTGTGGATCCTGGAGAGAGGTGGTTTCTTTCACCAGCAGCTTTTGTTTCTAATTACTGAGAAGGAAAAAAAAATGCATGTTGGAAAAAAACCCAGTTTTTAAGGAAAAGTTCCCACTCAGCTTTTCAAAAAGAAGTTGTCTGCTTGGAGGCTTGAGGTACCCAAGTTTTAATTTCCACCAAAAAACATGCTGAGACCCTAGATCCCACACCCCCCCAGCTATTACTGTCTTTCCTACAGGAAAAGAAAAGCAGAAAACTCTCAGTTCAGGAGTATCTTGGGTTGTGCCATAAAGAACACTAAAATTGAAGTCCATGATACATGGGAGATGCAAACAACACATAAAATATCTTTGCTTTGTCTTCTGCGTTCTCCAAAGTTACACCTCCAGGATTTTTGTGACAGGCAGACAGTTCATTTCCTTTAATCTCCACCTGGATTTGTACCTTACTATTTTCTCCAAAGTCTTGCCCTACTTTTAGCAACAGCAGGGCAAAAACACACAGAATAAACAAGCTGTCTCTCCCTGGCTCTCTTGAAAAGGAGTCATGTCCCAGCTGAGATGAAGGTACTCAAAAGTCAGAGAGGAAGGGAAGGAGGGAGTCAAGCTCAACAGATACAGTCTCACAAAGATGGACTTCAGGTTTTGTATCTGTGTGCTATAAAGCTGCTTCCAGAAATCCTGACCGTGAAGGAAAACTAGAAATTTCCCCACAAAAGAAACATTAATATAAAGAGGGTGTGGCTATGCAAATTAAGAGTTGCATAACTGATATCCCCAAATGTGCAAAGTCTTCAAATGTTCAGTCAGAATGTGCATACTTGAGGCTCTGTAACTGTTTGTACCAAAATCATCATTCTAAGAGACCACACGAACACTTTTCAGAGTAGCATGTCTTATTTCATTGACTAAAACAATTAAAATCTTCATTAAGCCACAGGCACACAGCCACCTCTGCAAATCTGAGACTGCTTGATCACCTCATCTGTCAGAACCTGTTGATCTTTAAAAGGCAAATATGCACCATGTGATGATGCTTTGAATCTGTCTTGCTAGAAACTGTTGCTGTACAACAACTTAATGTAAAATATATCCTAGTTTATTGTGGCCTTTTATTCCTCTGTCCACACAGTTCACTAGTCACTTTTAGAGTGATCAGAAACACCCTCTGCCTATGTTCTGATCAAAAAAGGTGCTAAGAAATGCCTTTTTTTTTAAAGCAGGATAAGCATTCCCAACAATAGTGTCTCTGAAAACCAGAATAAAAAAGTGTAAACTATAAACACTCCAACCGCATGTATAACATCAATGCTTCCCCGTGTCCTTTTAAAGATTTATTGTCTCTGAAGATGCTGCCTCTCAACAGTTCACCCCAGTGAGGCTGCATAATGCTGACAACCCAGCCAAGGCTTGCAGGAGAAATAAATAAGAGTTTCTGAAACAGAGTTGACATGAATCCAGTTTCCCTCGACTTTACAGTCCCTCCCTCCAAGTCCTTGTTTCTCCATCAGGAAGCAGTGAGAGGTTGGAACATATTGTGGGAATTGTTATTTAAAAGTAAAGCACTGCTGCAGTATGCTTCTTTTTAAAAAGGGTAATCTTAATTTCGATAGAATTTTATATTTCAAGCTATTAAAATTGCTGGAATTCAGACAGCTTGTAACATTGCTATAAAAATCACTTTCTGCTGAAAACACATTGTGAAGTGGGTCCCATTGGCACTGGCCCAGCTGTCAGCAGGGCATTGCTTTTTCCATTTAGGAAGTGGTATTTGTGTTCCTTGTTCCAAATCATGCCAATATCCAAACCAGACCTCTGTGGGGGCTACGGTACATTTTTGGTGCTTCAAAATCCAGCTGACTTTGGCCTAAAATATTCAAGGTATCAGGGTAAGAAGTGGAAAATGAAGCAAAGAAAGACAGATATATTAACCCAGCCTACATCCCACACATGAGGTTTGCAGGCAAGATTTTTGCTCTTCCTTTGTTTTTTTTTTTTTTGCTCCATGTGTTCCAGAAAAATCAGAATGGAAGAACTCCCTCTTAGTAGAATAAATATATTGGCTACTTTGTAATTCTCTCCCCTGCTTCGTTGCTGCACAAAGAACATCAGAATAGGGTTTTTTGCTAGCAGTGAGGCAAGCAAACAAATTAAAAACCAGCAAAGAATTCCCCATAAAGTGGAATAATTAAGGAGAACTTTAATGAGGATGAAAAAAAAAATTCCATGAATACTACTTTGCTTACAACTGCCTACGCATGTTTTTGAAAAGACTATCTCCAGTTTATCTTACCTTCATGTAAAAATGAGATGTTTTACACTTCCTACAAGCAAAAAATTACCATCGAATAGCCGTTATACCTCTGAAGCCATCAGTTCATGGAGCCGTGTCCTTAAACACACTTCAGCATTACTGTCACCATCCGAGGCAGCACAGCATTGCAAAATTTCTCTGACTGTAATTAACCAGCTCATTTCCTTTTATTTAATCCTGGAAAGCAATACGATGTTATTAGCAGGTGGAAGTTTTAATGCCAGTTTATTAGTAGCACTGACTCGGTGCCTGCTGATAGTTACTGTGAAGGCCAAAAGGTTAACAAGGCTTGGCTGGGATGCAGCAGCTTGCCAGGTGTTTTCCTCGTGGCTGATGGAGCAAAGCCAATTGAAATTATCAGTTTTTAAAAGTAGCCACTAGCAACTCCTCCTTGCAATGTGGAAACTTGATTTTCCTTAAATGCAAAATAAAAAGAAAAAATTAATTTTTTCTTCCTCCCTCTTTCTGCAACAACTGCCACATAATTTGTAATAATTAGATCCGGTAGCAGCCAGCTTTCTCTTTGATTTCAGCAGCTTCCTCACAAAATAGGAGTACAAGGATAGTGTAGCACTTTAAAGTAACAAGGATCTGTTCGACAAGATAAAGTTTCACAGTTTTCTGAATTGTGTAAACAATATTTAAGGCACAGAACAGGTGTTAAAATTTTTCTGGAGCAGTTTTAATTACCTAATTCATATCTGTAGAAGTGTAATAAAATAACAAAAATATGATTAAATATGAGGCAAGCAGCGTGCACGGATAATAAAAGAAATGCACACTGTGGTTTTGGACAGAATACACAGGTATTTAGTCCAAGATAAAGCAGATGGCAGACTAAACACATAAGCATCCACTTTATCTTGCTGTTCCTGTGGTTCTCTGATAGTTTTTATTTATTTTGGGTATTCCAGCACATATGTAAAATTAGGCAGATGAAAGACAGAGGTGAGAGATTCATGTTCCCCAAATTCATTGTCAGAGGGAAAAAAACCCAAAACAAATTGTCTTATGCACAGCAGTGTCCTGAAAACCACATCTGTCAAACCCAAGTAAATGATATTAGTTGAGTATACAGGTTATTCCCTTTTGCTTCCTCCTGTTTAGGATTACACCTTAGCCAGAGAGTTCACCAAAGACTTCAATCTTTTAGGGTTGTCCTTTTGAACATGTATTTCTCTCTATAAGTATTTCAAAAGGTCCCAAAGGCCAGAGTGGAGTTCTCACCACACTGACACCAAAAGCAGCTTTGGCAAAGCTGTGATTTTAGAACCAGATTGCTCATTCCAAATAGAAAGAATAACCACTGTGGGCAGGGAGAGCAGGGGGATTTCTGTGCAGCAGAGACATTTGAAAACTATTTTCCAGATGAATTCTGCTTCCCGAGGAGCTTGTATCTTTGGGGGCTTGTCTTGCTGGAGTCACAAAGCATTTCAGGCAATTTATTTGAAAATCGTTTTATTAAACTGTTCAGCCTCATTCCCTGCCTCTCCATTGTGCTGCATCTTCTGTTCAGAGCCCTATCATTCTCACAGGGCTGCTAATGACAACAAAAATCTTTGTTTCTTGTAGAAACTTCAGAGAGATAAAGCTGAAGTATCCTATGAGCACAAGAGGTACATTGGGACAAACCTTGGAGTATATAATTGTGATGCGAAGACAACTTCTCTGGGCAATTTTTTTCCAGTGTTTGTCCCTCTTCATGGTAGAAAAACAAATTAAATCCTTAATATGAAGTTTGAATTTTCCACATTCCGACCCCTGTCCGTTGTCTCTCATCCTGTCACTGACAGGTTCCATCCACTTTATCACTTTGTGCAGTCCATATCTCACCAGCAGAGCTGCAACCACACCACCAACAGAGATTGTGCCCAAGCCCTGCTAATGTCAAGGCAAACAACACAAGCACTCCTCTGATCCTAGAAAGCACTCAGGGAATGCCTTTTCTGCACTGGATAAATCTGCACTGGCTCTTTCCAGTGACCTTCACATGTATGGAAAGGGAGGACTTGCTCCATAACCTACCCAGGGCCTGAAGTGAAGCTGAGGAGAAGTAATTGCCTCCTAAATGCTTAACTCATCCCTGAAATCAGTAAAGATTTTTGCAAGGTTTCCCTCTGTTTTGCAAATGTAAACAAGGCCCAGTTCATTGCCGTGGTAATTGCCATCATATATCTGTCTTCTGGAGGAACCTCTAATATTCCTCAGTAAGCAACCTTTTGCTGTTAAATTGTTTGAAATCCAGCAGTAGCACCATACAATGCATTTTTATTAGCACATTAGCCAAGAAATGACTCAAGAACATAACAGCTTTTCTGAAGTGGGTTTGAATTATCATCAATCATTCAATAAACTCTAGCAGAATTTCCCCTTCCTGCACATTCTGTCAAACAGCACTGCATGTTTTCCTGACTAAGGGCTATGGTGGCCAAAAGCCATCTCTGAGAAGACTACACTGACAAACTTGGATGTGGGGGATATGGCATGTGCTTTAAAAGGCAAAACTGTTCTTGGAGTTTATCCCCCTCTCCCATTATTTCATTTTTCTTCAAACTGCACTCTTCACAAGAATGACATAACATCATTTTTCAACATATATTTTGACATATTGCTCAACTAATCACAGCCACCAGTTTTAGCAATTTACTGGCATATATATTTATTTTTCTCAGGGTTCTTTTGCTCAGTTTTTTCCATGGTGTTTTGCTTTTCCTCTTAATGCAATCCAGCCCTAAGACAGCCTTCTATTTGTGTACAAATTTTGTTTGAGCTGCCCAGGAGTCCAGTTGGTTGTGCAGCAATCCTACAGTCACTTGGCAGAGACACAGCACTTTTCCTTAGTTAATCCAGAAAGATTTCTGACTCTGTGAAACGATCGAGATCCAAAGCAGAGTGAAATGTGTATTGCAAAATCCTCACTGCAGATAGATGTTAAAGTGGCCAAGGCTGTACCCATTCTGCAGCTGGGCAGAGGGCACTGCAGTCCAAGTGTGAGGGAGGGCCTCTGACAAACACCACCCAAATTTAAATTAATTCTATCTGATCCTGATGGAATGTTGAGTTATGACAAATGCAGTAATCCTTTACTCACTCCAGTTATTGTGTCATTTCAGAGCAAGGTACAGCCTTGTTTCAGCCTCTTCATGTGAAAATCAAATTAAACCATTTATCATTTGGAATTATCCATGTTCTTATCAAAACTTGTACTTTATAGTATGCGTACCTCACTTTTCCTTGGCATTTGAATTTAGCACAGGAACACTTTTTTATTAGACAATAATCAAGCCAGTGCTTCCAGCTTAGTAAAAGCTCATGAAGTAACAGGAATCATGTTAGATAACATGGCACAAGTCATCCAGGCTAGAAGACTGTTTTCCAAAAAGTAATTATGTATTTAAAACCTTTGACTAAATGATGTCTAGCTAGTTCTGTTAAGATTTATAACAGGGCCTTGGTGTGTGGGATTCTGGGAATGTGGCCTAGGAGCTCAAATTTTCTTTTAACATGTATGTCAGCACCTCCATATACGTGGGCATATGTGCACAGAGCTTACCTATGGCATAAAAAATATTTTTATTTTAAATATTTTATTAAGATGTGTTCCTTTTTTTCTTTCTCAACATATCTGTAACACTGTATAACCAGGGTGTGACTTTCAAAAACAGTCAAGGGAATACTCTACCCCTTTCGAAACAAGAGGTCTAAGTTTGTTTTTACTAAAAATTTGTGGCACCAGGCTCCAGAGAAGATAGTTAGACCAAGCAGGTGAGTGGTTTAAAATCTCTCCCCTGCAAGACACAGGGAACCATGAAGAGTAGCAAGAATGGATATGTTAATAAGTAAGTAAGTAAATAAATAAATAAATTTTTTCTGGACAAGTCCAACTACAATTTTGAAAACATTGCAAAATGAGAAATGGGAGGGAATGTAACAGATTCAACACAGTTGGATCCAAGTAAAGAATCTGACAATATACAAAGACAGCTTCACAAACAGCTTGCAGAGAAGAATTCACCCAAGTAAGCTTGAACCTGGATGCCAAGGTACAGAAAGCCAACTGAAATCGTTTGGTCCAAAGGTAGTAACAAAGCGTCATGGGGAATTTCCTGGACAGCTCCCTTTTTCTAATATTTTCCAAGCTTTGCTAGCAAAAACCTGAGTTTGACAGCACAGGTAAAGAAGATGAAAGTGGAAAAGGATGAGCAAAATCTAGAAAGAACATGGGAGATCAACCATGCAAGAAAATTAAGCAGCACCCAGGTTTTATGAACCTCTGTAAAGAGGCAGCTGTCATTTATACCATTCTGCTCCTTGTCTTTTTTGTTTGTCTCCTTCCACTGGTACAGCTTGTCTTTTGGACAGCCTTGTCTCTGGAACAAGGTTTGTTATTTTGCTGTGTGTTTTATTCCATTTCCAGCAAAATCGGTCCCTGAATGGATGAGATTCCTCACGGTACCACTTCAATATAAATGTTAAACAACAATATTATTGTTATGCTATATAGCTGATCCACATCAAGGGATTTGGAGTTGATTCATTCATCATTGTCAGGCAGGCAGTTTAAATTCCATTCGAGCCCATACGCAACAACCCAAGAATAATGTGATCACTTTTTAAGGATGTGAAGGGAAAAGGGGTCTTGGGAACAATTCAGAATGAAGGAAGCTCACTTAAAAGCTGCAGTCAAACTGCAACTTAATCCAAATTACTGTCCCTTATTGGCTGCATCTCTGGGTTGGACTGCAGCTCCAAGGACTTGTCTGCAGGGCACTCCTCAAGCTGGTGTATGAGTGAAACACTGGGGAAAGAGTACCCTGTGCTCCCCTGGAGCTTCTGCCACAGGCCAAAGTCGTGATGCCATGGACTGGTTTCAGCTACATGAGGTGAAAATTGTTCCCAAAGGACACAGTGCCTGCTGCCACAGCACTCCGTGAGATTTTTGGAGATGTCAGGTATTGGATTTTTGGGTTCTTTCCAGGATGGTGCTGAGACCTTCCTCAACTTGCACTCAGTGACAGCCAGCAGGTCAACACAGCAAGAGAAGCATGCCTTGCCAGAAAGGACATCAGGAAACAAATTCAAGCATATTTTTCTGGGAAACAAAATATTGAGCTCTCCAGTGGACTCCCTGTTTCTTCAGCTGTCCAGAAGATCAAAACTGAAAGGTTTCATAAGGCATTTCCTAGACACCACAGAATTTGTTTGGTGTATGGATTCTTCTTTCTACACTCACATTAAAGCTCCAGTGCCTTTCTGCCCTCAGCACTCGATTTTGTCCCCTGAAAGGACATGTAGACCTAAACCTTTCCTCTGCTTGATGTAATTTCCAAATAATCTTCCAGGAAGTCCTTCTGCTTTACCCAGTCACCATATTCCATCTGAAACGGCATCCCTGCCATCAAAATCAAACTGCATTAGGCTCCAACACAACCACCAGGCCTAAAACTGAATTAAAGTTTACAGCTAATCTGAAAGCAAGAACACTGAGCTTCATCTGGCTCCAATTTCACTCAAGGCCTATTACTTATTCTTACTTATCACGGCATGCAAGCAACACAAAGCAAAGCTCAGAATTTATTACCCAATAACAAGTGCCACAGTGAAGCTTAATTCCTCTCCTTGACAGCATACTTCAAAACGGGTACCAGAGATAAGCAATTTGGGAATTATCTTTTTTTTTGGATACAAATTAGTGGAGTATCTTAGTATGGCAGTCAGGGACCAAAGGCAATTTAATTGGATGAAATACAAAACCAAGATCCTGACTCTCCACGTTCAGTGAAAAACCCAAGGGATTCTTGCAAGTTTGAGCATTCCGCCTGTGTTTTCTCTAAACATCAAATGGGATTAAATTCTGAATATCATGTTGCACCAGGGGAGGTTTAGATTGGATATTAGGGAAAATTTCTTCATGGGAAGGGCTGTTAGGCACTTGAAGAGGCTGCCTGTGTGAGTCACCATCCCTGGAGATATTTAAAAGATGCATAGATGAGGGGCTCAAAGGCATGATTTACTGGTGGACTTGGAAGTTTGGACTTGATCTTAAAACCTCTTTCCAACCTAAACAATTCCATTATTGTATTTGACTTGCACTGTACTTCTCATTTGGAAAATTCTGTATTCCAGGTCAAAAAAAATCTGTGAAAGGCTGGTGGATTGCTTATGAAATTCTTCACAAGGAAAAGCATTACAAATACAGCTTAAGGTATCACAAAGCACTAATAGTCATAGTGGGCTATAAAAATATAGTTAGGATGGGTATATCAAAAACATGATTCCAAGATGAAGTGTTTTCTCTGGTGCAATGAATTTGATGTAGTAAAGCAGTTTTTCCTCTTAAAAAAAAAAACAAGAATTTTTCTCTCTCTATGGCAACAGTTTCATCTTTTTCTTTTTTTTCCATTTTACCTAACAGCTGTGGGGTCATAAAACCATTCCCTACAGAAAAACATTTTCTTTTATTTCTAAATGCTGTGCTTGCTCTTCACTTAGGAAAGAGCAGCAGCTGAGCACTCAGCAGGCCCTGAACTCCTGCATCTTCCCCATTGCGTGCTGGGGTACCCAAGGGCAGGAACACAACCCTCTCAAAGGCATGACTAATGCTTTCAGCTTGAAAGAGACATGGCTGTTGTCACTGGCCTCTGGAATGTTTGTCAGCAATGGGGGCAGCAGGAGGAGAACAGAGAAAAGGGCAAGGAGAGGGGGAGAGGGGGAGGCAGAACACGTTGTGCTGTTGCTGTGTCACAGGAGATGCAACTGTGCTGTGTTTGTTTACTAACAAAGATATCAAATGTTTGCTTCATGCTTGGGAATTTTCATATTCCATTCAGGGATTTGACCGCACTGTGCCTTATGGTTGAGGACCTTCCTGAGGGCTTAGGGGTGCAGATTTTCCTTTTTTCTTTTTCTTTTTTTTTCTTTTTTTTTGGCCTTTAATTTTGCTGGCTTTATGTCCAGAACCAGAAGTCTAGAACTCACAAAATTACTGTTAATAAAGGCATAATAATCTTTCAAACTAGCCCAAGAGCCTTCCCCTGAGAGCTACACACAACCTTTGCATGTTTGTGATGGCAACAGGGAATCCAAGCCCGTGCAGGACAGGCAGTGGTGCTGGGGAAATCACCTTTCCTCTCCATTGCAAGGAGCGAACTGGAAGTGAAGCAGTTCAATCCTTCTGCTGAGGCACACATTTAGGGCAGGGTTTTAAAGCCACTGGATGAGGAAGGGAGGTGGAGAACGGCAGAATTAAGATAATCAATTCCCAGCAGTTGACCTAACTTTGAAAATCTCCATCCAAATCTTTCTTCAGATTCACGTGTCCTTCCTTATCTTTTTTTCCATCCAGTACCACTTAGTACAGATAAGCTCTGAATGGAAAAAGGAGTCACTTTGGGGAAAAGGAGCTGCTTTGGAGTCACTACTGCAAATATCCTGACAACTGTTTTCTATACTCCTTTTATTTTCCTTAGTGTTTGCATCAGAGTAAAATGTAAGAGCCCACAGAGATTTCTAGAGTTTCTGCATTTATTTCCTACATCCCCATGGATGTTTGGTCTTTAATTCAAATGCTGCATCTGTTTATGCAGCATTGCTGTGTAGGCTACTGGTCTTTAGCTGCTACCATCAGAATTAATATGGAACATACTTACACATTTTCTATTCATCTGAGAATTCTCTTTTATGCAAATTATTCTTTTAAAAAAAGGATATTAACTAGTGAGAGCTATGGTACTAACAAGGTTTTTCTGTTTTATCAGTAATTATAGATATAGAGATATATAGATATAAATATAGATAGTGGAAATAAATGCAGGAATTAATATCATTGAAGTTGCCATAAACTATAAATGTCATAATAACTTCTGAGGCTGATTTTCTGTAATCACTATTTGACTTACTGGTAACACACCAGATCACTTTGATCCTATAGCACACTTAGGTGGTTTCACCAGGCATCATCTTTATCACTGAGGAGGCAAAGAACGTTATTTACTGGCAGACAATTTACATATATATATATGTAAAAAAGGTCCCCCCACTACACATCTCACAAAGAAAATACAACACATTATGTTTTCAGGGCTTAGAAGAGAAATAAAAAGGGTTTCCTGATACCTACAAGTTTCCTGACCCTTTGAAGAAAAACCCAAAACAAATCAGAGAAACAAAAGTTTTCTTCCTACTAGCCCTTTTTAAAGGCCAACTTCTTTTTTTTTTTCCCAGAGATGCTTTTTGCTCCTGCTTCAGACCGTTTTTGTTCTTCTAATTATTTTTTCCAGTGTTTATTTTTTTCAGCTTGTGTCCGAAACACCACCACTGTCCCTCACTGTGATCATGGCCACTTGTGGATCAAATCAGCAGCGAGGTGGGACCAGCCCTGACCAGCAGAACCCTGAAGAGGAGCCTCAACTCCGATCATACATTGATGCTCCTTTGACTGATTTGTGCCATCATGTGGCCACAGGCAGCAACAAACCCCTCTTGATTCTGTTCTGCAATTTTAAACAATTTTAACCGAGGTGGAAGTGAGAGAAAGAGCAGTGACTGCAGGGATGCATCGTTCGGCCCTGGCTCTCCTGCAGGAGCTCAGGGCTCCTCAGGGGACGCTGCCCCACCTCTCCCCTCACGGCTGCTACCAGGCCGAATGAGGGGTTACAATCTTCGTACCCCCGGCAAATGTAACCCCATTTGTAAATCAAACCCTAATGCGTCTCCAGAGAGTTCTGCATCTCTAGTTGGTGCTTTTATATCCCAGCGGTTCAGAGAGGAGCTCCATCCTGCTGGGCTGCTGGTGAGGAGGTGCTGCCTGAGCACCCGGCCAAATGAATCACGCTCATGAGCTGTCTGCAGCAAACTGCCCGGGGCCCGGCACACAGGGGTCACCTTTACACACAGCAGCACAGGAAAATTGCAATTTCAAAAAACATTTAGGCGCTCAGACTAAAATAGCAGATCCAGTCGTTTTCACGAGCGGCGCTTAACACAATTTCACGGCCTCGCGGCGTGGCTGAGGGGCATTTTCTGCTCCTTCATCTGGGCAAGGCTAAGGAGAGTGATTAAAATCTGGAAAAGCTGATGCTCCAAACACAGGGGGTTGGGCTACATGGGACTGTGTGTTACAAAAATCTGATGGGCACAAGGCAGTTCCTGAGTGCTCCCAGGCCAGGCTGGCCTGACCACGAACACAAACACAGACCACAAACACAAACACAAACCACAAAATCAAACCCTGGTTCAGGGATGCCCAAGTGCAGAGCCACCTCTTCTCAATCCATGCATATAAATATTGGAGGCTGAAAGTAAAGCTTGTACCAGAGAATAAAATGAAATCTGAACAGCCTGTTGAACTACACAAAATGAAGGAGCTGGGCTTTACTTAAACATTTATTCATAGAGCTTAAAGGCAGACAAGACCCTTACAATCATCTTAAATGACCTCCTGTGTGCCACATGCCACTAAATTTTACCCAGTTACCAATGAAAAAGGCCCAGTAACTTCTGTACTGTCCTGTAAAGGATGCCATCCTCAGAGGGATTCAGTCTTGATTAAAAAAACCCCAGCAACTCAGAGCCAAACATTTCTCTTGGCAGCTTGTACTCTGCACAGTTAAAACTGTGCCTCATTTGAGTTTGTCTGGCATCAGTTTCCAGTGACGGACCTGTTGTGTCTTTCCATGCTCATTTGAAGAGCCCATTACTACCCATTGATTTCTCTTGTCAAAGGCACCTACATTTTGCAATCAAATCACCTCATTGCCATCTTTTTGAGACCTACACAGACTGAACTGGTTTTGCATTTCTCATTGCTAAAAGTCCTCTCCAGTCTCTGGATGATTTCAGAGCCTGTTTTCTACAATGGTTGTAGTTTTAAACACTGGATCACAAAACAGTTTTTCAGGAACTGAGGGGAAAAAACAGAGTCTTTGCCAATGCACTAGACAGATAAAAATCCTTTTTTTATCATCTCCTACTCCTTAATTCCTTACCAACAGCCCACATCTCAGTAGGCCTCAGACACAACCTTGCATTGAAGGCTTGAGATTGTCTGATGCCAAAACATTCACCCTTTTTTGATTTGGGAGGATACAATTCCCTAATGCACTGCTGTTCACTGTTTCTAAATCAGTGGTGATTTCAAATCCATATTGTTTGAATGGGAATTCTATGCCAGTGGAGCTGAGCTCCTCTTAGTGACCTTGATCTGCAAGACTCTCATTTGCCCTCAGCATTCAAAATTTTGTTGCCCTTTGTGTTGCAAGTTTTATGAACCTTAAGAGTACTTTTACCCCCAGGTGTTGAATGCCACGGACCATGCTGAGATGCACCAAAAATGTCACTCTGGTTTGGGGTAGTGGCTTCCCGCTGATGACTACTTCCACATTTGGCAAGTGTCAAATAAATTAAAGGCACACTGACAAATCCAAAGGTTGTTCCATCTTCAGGCAACTATGATAATAGATATAGAGATATATCACTGCAAAAGCCTATTACATCTTTGTGGATATCAATGCAGTCCTGTTAAAAATTCCTAAGGCCTTAATCAAAAAGCCATAAATCTGACTGACATTCTCCAAAAACTTCCCTCAACTTGCATTTACTTTTATCTAAAGCTATCAATTCTGTATAAATCAACTCTGTCATTAGCCCAACACTGGGCCTGAGAGAGACATCTTGCTAACATGGATTTCACTGTCCACATCACCAAAGTCAATGTGAAACAGGAGTTCTGTGATTTCCCCAGTAACCCAGCATCGGCAGATACCAGAAAAATACAGTTTCATGTCACTGTTTTCATCCTTGACAAAAGGCACCTTAAATCAGCCACCCTGTCTGTTCGCCTTTCAGAGACACTATTCAACACAATAATTACTAATTCCTATGTATTTGCCATTTAACAGGCTAAAGATTATTATTTCTTAACTTGCCATCCTGAAGTAGAAAAGTGAATCCACCAGGTCTGAGTGCAACATGTATGAGATAGAAAAAAAATAAGTTCTGGCATTTCAGAAATTCTAATAAGATCTCTCTGTTGGCTGCAGGTCACACTCAGTAAACGCCTCCATCTCTAAAGTCAGTATATGGACTTTAAAGCCTGAAGATTTTTCCACCAGAGAGGACCTTGAGTTGGGTGACCACTGGAGGATAAAGACCACACCAACATAGCAGAGAATTCATCTCCCCTAGGACACACACTCCTTTTCTCATATACAGAAACTAAAATTTACTGACCAACAGAGCTCTGAGCCATACAGCACTGGCCACCAGATACAGGCTTGGTCAAAAGAAACCGGAATTCAGAGAACATTAATTCCAGAATTGAAGATCTGTATCTTCCTGATGAAAATCCATGCACACCACAGCTGAGCTTAGCTGCTGAGGCAAGGAAAACCATTTCTGCTCAGTGACAACCCAAGCTGTTTCGCAAAATATTGACTTGATCTGTTGAATTTCTTGTAAAAGCAATTTGTAATTTTATGTTGTCAGAGACAAGATGGTCCTTGGGATTAGCATTAACAAGCTGCTAAAATTTGGCAGAAAGTGCACGTCACGTTATTTTCAAGAAATGTACTTCAACTACCTCAAGATAATAACAAGTCATTCTCCAGCTCAAATAAAAAAAAAAGGCAGGTCACAGAGTAATCAGATACAAATTAAAAACCAACAACAAAACCAATAAATAAGGATTTCATGAACCAGATCGTGTTTCAAGGAGCAGCTGAAGAACAAAACACCTTTGAGTCACAAGCTCCTGAGACGAGTGAAATGGCCTCGCCTTTATCTTTGAACTATCTTATCCTTTCATTTGGCTGTCATTAACTTCAAACAAATCACTCACCTGTCCCCAAATTTAAACATTATTTAAATGAATTGATAAGAAGGGGGCAGAATTGAACTGAAGGCATTGTTGTTCCAGCCACCTTTACTGAAAGCAGCTCTATCACAGCATCAGAGAGACCCCTCCCAGAGCTAGATGAGATATCAGCCATAAAATTAATGCTGAATTTACATGGAGAGAACAGCATCAGTTTAACGAAAAAAAATCTGCCAAACCCACAGTGAGTTTGGAAGCAGCACATAAAAATAAGAACTCATTAACCATGGAATATGCCTTGCCGAGGATTCACTATAAATAACACTTCAACTATACAGAAAGAGCTACAAAACTCAGGGAGTATAATTCATGAGTATTACTTTTGTTTTATTCAAGTGCTCCTGAAAAATGTCAGGTTGCCACCAGATGAACATCCTGCAAAGGAATAAAAGGTGGCTTCACAAGGGAGGACTTGTTCTCTACTCTGTGAAGGAGCAAAATATGTACCTTACATGGAGACAAAAAACCTGGCAGCAATTTGTGTCCAGCTCTGGAGGTGGAACATGTTTATAGAATTATAGGGCTAGAAGGGACCTTAAAAGTGACTTCATCCTGCCCCAATCCCAACACAAGGACCACTACATTTGTTTAAGTTCAGTCCAAAATAAAGATGCTGTTGCAACCTGGGCTTAAGAGAGGCAAGCATCCCACTTTCAGACTGAAAATCAAAACTGGAAATATCTCCAAAACTGAAAATATCTCCAAAACGCTCAGGGAATGAAGCATGAATGCCAGGAATATTATATTATGTTTACTGTAGAATTGGGTCTGATTTGTCATCACATATTTAACCAGGAAGTTCCCACTGCTCTTACTTTCCATAACAAGTCACAGAAGCCAACCTTTCAGTCAGAAAAGTCTAACACAATGAAGCCTCATCTTGCACTTCATTTAATCAATTACCTGGAAACTTCTTCCAGACTGAATAAAAAAAGTTAGTTTGCATTTCTGTTAATCTTCAGCATAGCAGGCTGCAACACTCTCACAATATATCCAATTCTGAGTGTGATATTTGTCCATGAACTATCCTGTATTTCTCATCTGTCACAGGTCATTTAGCTCAGACAGGATGATAATAACAGAAGGAAGATGCAGGAAAGAGAACCCTCACAAGTTATCATGTTGACAGGGAAGGGCACAATACATGTGGGTTTGTTTTATCTTTTATCATAAAATACTTGTCCAGACTTTGTGCTTTGTGAGGTTTCGGGTATTTCGGTGCACCTTTCTTATGGATAGGGAAGATGGCACCACAGCCATTCCCACTCCATATTCCCCTCAGGTTTATCTCATATGTAAATCATATATAAGTATATATATGAATCATATATGCCTGACCACTGCATCTATATTAAACTTATTAATAAAAATAATGGATAGCCTTCTCCATGTTCTAATATACTTTTAATCTTCTGAAGATATACAATTCAGATGGTTACATACAAATATTGAGTGTTTAATATGATTTATCATGAAGCAGTAAAACTTAAAGCAGTGAACTACAAATGAAGAGTATCCAAGAACAGAACTCTGCAGTATTTGTGCTTTCTGTTTTCTGTTCCTGTAGCTATTCTTCAATCTCTAGATCCCCTTTCTGGGCAATCAATAAAAGGCTTTCACTTATGTTTTAATGTCTCCCTCCAAACTTTATAGAGTGTAATATATTACAGCAGGCTGTTGTCTGCATTACTGCCATAACTTACTTTGGTTTAGTAGATGCAAATTATCCTTCACTGCCTTCTGTGAAGAGTTGAAAGGACTGATCAACCACCAAGGAGCAGCCCTCCTGTGCCTGGGGAGGAATTTCCTGCAAGTGGGAAAGAGCAAGCAGCTTGTGCTGGGAGCCAAGGAACTGCAGAGCAGCTTGGCAGAAAATGACCTGCAGGTCCTGGTGGACAACACAGGGAATATGAGCCAGAACGTGGCCATGCAGCAAGGAAGGCTGACAAGGTCCTGGGCTGCAGAGGGCTCGGGGGAGAGCTGATGAGTGCAGATAAATACCTGAATCATAGAGTCATTTGGGTTAGAAAACACCTTTAAGATCCTAGAGTCCAACCCTTAACCTAACACTGCTGAGTACACCACTAAACCATGTCCTTTAAATACTTCCAGAGATGTCAGCTCAACCACTTCCCTGGGCAGCCTGTTCCAGTGCCTGATAACCTTTTTGGTGAAGAATTTTTTCCCAATATCCAAACTAAACTCCTCTGGGGCAGCTTGAGACCATTTCTTCTCATGCTATCACTTGTGGTTTCCACCACGCTGAAGAGAGGGTGCAAAGACAGAGCCAGGCTCTTCTCAGCGGCGCCCAGTGACAGAACAAGAGGAGATGGACATGAGCTGAAACACAGGAGGTACTGCCTGAACATCAGGAAACACTTTTTCACTGTGAGGGTGACCATGCACTGGCACAGGTTGGTCAGAGAGGCCGTAGAGGCATTCATGGGCCTTGGAGACATTCAGAAGACACCTGGACATGGTTCTGGGCAGCAAATATACTTTCACAATCCTATAAATCTGTGGGGAAATCTCTTCCTAAACACAGGCTATTGTTAATTGGCCTGTGATCTAAAGCATGAGGGTTTATATCCCTCACAGTCCCACCTCACAGCCAGCTGTTGCCTTTTCCATCAGGGATGAGGCCAGCATAAAGTGAATTAGCTGAGTCCCTCAGCCTGGTTGTTATATCCTGCACAGAATAGTTCTGGCAGATACAAAGATGAAGATCTTCATCAGCTTTGCACATCTGGGGAAATGCTCCTTTTCTGATCCAGGTCTAAGCAAAGAGAAGTAAAGCATTAGTTTATAATGTTTTAAAGCTGCCAAGGATCTCTTTTGTTTTATGTACTACACACACAGGACTGGGATCAACTCCCATGCATACTTATACACATATATTTTATTACTTTTTCTCACTCAAAGATCAATAATGTTTTAAGAACTGCCTCAGTTAAGAGTGCAGCTGCTTTGCCTGTTGTAAAGCCACTGAGATATCTGGCTAGGTCATCAAAATTGGCTGGCTTTACAGGCTGCCTCACACAGAGCATTTAGAGGGAAGGGTAAAAGCTACCCTCTATGAGTCCCATAAGGTCTTACAGGAAGTCATATCTGATATCCCTTTTGTCATCCTGAAATCCTGAGAACAGAAGACAAATAGCCCTCAAAGTTGAAGGGAATCCTTCAGACAGAACTCACTTAAAAAGTAATAACTTAATAAAGTCATCAGGCTCATGGGCCGGGGTTTTGCTCAGACCTCTTTAAATAACTTCCTAGATAACGAAGAGAATTTAATTTTCCAGATAAAATTAGACCAATTAATCAGACAGCACAGCAAAGGATATATTTCCCTTCTACACGGGGACAACCAGTTATGTTATGATAAAGAATTTATTAGTAAGAAGAGTTCTCCTTAGACTTCCTTGGGAAATGAAGGGCAAGCCAATAATAAAATATTTTAAAGCTCATTGTGGGCTTTTGGAGCACTAGTGAAATATGCACCATCTATCAAAATTATTAAGATGAAACTATTAACCCTCTGACAGTTTAATAACCATTCTTTATGTTATAATAACACAGGGCCCCTTTGGGATCAAAGTTCCAATTTTGGAGGCACTGTCCATCATTTGTCAAGGAAACTGAACCTTTGAGTTGAGCAAAACAGCCTACCCTACCTTTTCCTCCCTAAACTCTAGAACCTTGCAGTTCAGGTCCAGGCTTCTCTTTTTATAGGCCTTTTTGGGTAAAGAGAGCCACTGGGTCTGCACACTTCCTGGGGGATCACGAATCACTGGACTAAAGGAACAAATCTGAAAAGAGGATTAATGAGCTGTGGTCTCACAGATCTGAGCACCCCTGCACCTCATGAGGGTTTAGACCATTTCTAGAATTGATATGTTGGGGTTCCAGACTGACATCCAATCCAGCACAGCCTTATTCAGAGTAATGTGCCTGTACTGCCCAAAACATTGCTGGCAAAACAAAGATGAGAATCATTCCTCCAGACAGGGAGTAATTAGTCCTGACAGAATGTGAAGATTCCACAGAAATCTCTCTCACAGTCTCATTCATATCCTTATAGCTATCCCACACTCATAGTACATTCTATATTTTTTGCATTATCCTTGTGACTATTTGCAATGCAACCAGGAATTCTGCTTTCCTAAGAAGTGGCAATGCATGATTGCCTAGCAAAGGAGTCTTTTGTAGAAATGTCATTGCAGCCATGTTAAAGTTTCAGCCAGATTGATTTCCAAGCTGTTTCTGTATTAAAGCAAAGTGGTTTGTTGTCAGCTTGGTTTCTTGATCCAATTCATCCTCAGCTGCCACAGCTCAGAATTTGAAATATAACCCTTTGAGGGGAGAATGTTCTGGTTTTGAATGGGATGGAGTTAACTTTCTTCCCAGTATCTGGTGTGGTGCTGTGTTTTGGATTTAGGGTGGGAATGATGCTGATAACACACTGCTTTGATCATTGCTGATTAGTGCTGGCTCCCCACCCCACTGAAAACAGTGAGCAGGGAGCTGCACAGTACTTCATGGTCAGGGTTAAACCATGACAGACAATGCTCAAGATTCTCCTTGGATTTGGACCTGAGCCGTACCTGAGCTCACAAGAAAAGCAGTGTTCAGTTCTGGAGGCTGGGCCCTATACTTGGCTTGACCAAAACACACAGATGCTTGAATCTCAGTTTCGAGTCAGGACCATCTCCAGTTGCAGACACTTCTACAGTGATGACTTTCAGTGCTGTAAACAGCTAACTATATCATTGGGCTAAGGTTGATTAGTCTGGAGGAACAATTCAGATCATGCTGATTTGGTTTTAATCTCTATTTCAGAGACTCGGGACTAGCAGAAAGAGGGAAAAAAAAATAACAAGAACACACCTATAGTTTTGCTCAAAAATGATACCTCAGTATTTAAATCATAGCTTTGTTTTTCGCCTACCTCTTCCGAATTAATTTTCTGCCTCTGTTGTATCAGGGGGCAGCTTTCTTGGTTTGTCCATTCAGTGTTCCATAAATGTCTGTTCTTTAAACATTTTTTGCCTCATTTTGCTGTTCCTGGACAGGCCAGCCTTCTGCTGGCATGAGAAAACACTGCCAGGCACTGAAGTCAGTACAGAAATGGACAAAGTAAGGATAGCCCTGTATTTTTTAATACATGAGCAATCTCCAGGTGTTTTCCCAACATCAGTCACCAGCAAGCTCTCAGCAAAGCCTGTGCTAGCAGTCAGGGGAAGAGGTGACAACAAATGGGAAGTAAAAGAAGTCATACCTGAATACTCCTGAACACAGAAAATCCTGGGGTGGGGAGAGAGGGGGAAGGAAATGGGGACACACACAGGGCAGGAAGGATGAAATTAGACAGTATCCTAAAAATAGAGACGCAAATAAACAGAGGTGATTATATGCACTGTCTGCTAGAGATCCGTAATCAACAGTCCTCAAGAGGTACCTTTTTTTCTCTCCTGTAATTTTTGCTGACTTGGTTTATGTTTAAATTCAGAAATTACTCCAACTTTCATACACATTTGTGCATACCAGCATTTCTAATGTGTATTTCTTGGCCCTCTGCCTAATTTGATGTAGTTCACATCTGTAACCTTGCTACTTTTTGAGAATTCAACCCTGACCTTCATCTATTCCTTCCCCAATGCAGCTCAGTTTTCTATCCTACCCTACACTTGGCAAAACTGCACCGTGTTGCTGACTGACAGTCCTACCAGATGTCTTTGGGTGACCTCAGTGCCCTTCTGCAACTGTCAACTCTTCCCAAGTTTCTAATTTAAAACATCTCCCCCAAATCTCATCAGAGTTTTGTGTCAGCAGTCTAGGGGAAAAAAAACCAAAACAAAGACACTCATTTGCATAACCTTTCCACAAGGATCTGAGTGCCTAATAAGACACTGAGGATCTTCCTAATGTCATCTTCTGTCCTCACGTCTAGGCAAGGTCAAGCTGGGCTTTCCCACTGAACTGGAACCATTTCAGAGGAAAACGTTGACATTTTCTCCCTTCCCTTCCATCCCTGAGAATAAAGTGCAGCTCCCTAAAATCTCTCCCTGTCTCCTCAGCTCATCACACGAATTCTAGTCAGAGCTCCTTAGGATCCTTGAAAATGTAGAGATTTTTCTTTTTGCTGTAGGATTTGAAATCACTCCCAGAAAAACACTGCATCCCAAACCTGATGTCACCTACATCATTTAACTGGTTTCTTCAATGTTTTTAGATTTAATGTGAATATTCATTTTGTTCGTCAGAGGTCTCAAGGGCTGCTCTCTTTTGATCTGAATCTTTAGGCTACAATCAAAAAATACCAACATAAAACTTATTCCATTGCATCCCACGCTGGATGTTGATGCTAAAAAAATCCCTCTCTGTGCAGTCGACTCTCCCTACATCAGAAGCAAGGAAATCTGATGCAGTCACTGCCTCCTTCTCCCACCAGCCTTTTCTCCTCTCCCAGTCCCTGAAAATGTCTTGAGTCTTGCCCCTAGGATTAGAGTAAGGAAGGAGAGGAAGTTTTCTGGTATTTAAAGTTTTGACCCTCTTACTTGTTTTTGTAATTCTTTTCTTCAGCATGGTCCCTGAGAGTCCATACTTTGTGCTACTCTAATTAACAAACTTGCTCTTAAATAAGCTGCATGTCTGTGAGGAACATGGGCACTTATTTAAAGTTTCCTTTTATTTCAAGCTTTTAAGAAGGTGTTTAACTTCAGGCAGGCATTTAAGACACATGAATATCAATGGCTTTTAAGAACATGTTTTCTTTGCTGAATACAAAAGGATTTGGAGGCATCTTTAATTAGTCTGATGAAATTGGAGCTGGAAAGGCCAGATCATGCTACTTTAACCTGCTTTTCTCTAAGTGTGTACATTTTCCATGAGAGGTGCACGAAAAGCTGCAGAACCCCTCAACATTTGCTATCCTGGTGCCTTTTAAACTGCCATGATTTATAAAGTATCCTTGGAATAGATATCTAGACTAGATTAGAATTCCCATTAGAATGGGAATAAATGTTTTGCAGACTACAGAACATTAGGGCACCAAGCAGCATACAGAAAAGACCCCACGGTTCAGAGACCAAACAATTCACATTGGTGAATCCATTTCACTGGATAAAAAAAAAAAAGAGGAAAAAAAAAAAAACACAACGAGGCGATTGAGAAATTTACTGTATATAGTTCATTAAAACAAAGAACAAAAGAGGCAAATTGGATAGAAGAGGCAGAGAACTGAAATTAGCAGTCTAAAAAGAGCACTATCAAAATTACCCTGGTTTTATAAAATAATGTTTTGCATCTAACTCCAAAGCACTTAATTTCCTGTGAACACTTTCAGAGAGCCTGAAGGCATTGTTTGACCAGCTGTACAATATATCAGCTAAATGTCCTCTGAGTGAATAGATTCTCCCAACAGAGGCACCTGCAAGATGTGTAACTTCTATTTCACACATTTGTTCAAGGCAGCCATGCAGCTCCTCTGGCTCATCGTTGGCATTCACAATGGACAGCTGGCATCATCCAAATGAAACATTACATTTGCTTTTGCTGGCAAATAAATAAAAAAGCCACCAAAAAAACCCCCCAAGAACAATAAAAACAACAACAAGAAAAAGGAGGGGAATGTCTTCAAAGGTTCTTCCGGACTCTGAAATGTTTAATTGGACTTTCAAATGACAACAAATCAAAATATGCAGGTTTTCATGTATAATGAGGACTGAGGAAATGAAAAATAAACCCTTGCAATGCCCCAGAATTCCAAATAGATGAGCTTGCCAAATCAGGAAGTTTGAAGAGGGAAGTATAATTATCTTAAGTGTCTGCTTCATTAACCGACCACGATGCAACAGGAAAGTTAACCATATGTTGCACTTTGCTGAGGGAATGGAGAGAACGAAACAGAAAGCCTGATAAAGTCTCCTAAGCATCTGCTGAGCTCTGCAGGGCAAAAATGCTCCCCTGGCTTGTGTGAGTGGAAACATTCCTACTGATTTCTAGGAGTGGTCATGGACTGGCCCAAGTCCCAGTCTCCTGTCTAAGCTCACCCAGCTATGTTGGTGCAGACACCATGGATCCTTGGTCTTTTAAAATCCCGTTAACCTTCAAGGCTGAAATTTGTCAGCAACACATGCACATTGCAAATTATTAATTTGGAGATTTATATACAAACAGGATGAGGGAAGTCCCCCTAGTTCCAGTGTCATGGTTTCCAGTGCTCACTTTGCAATAAGAAAACTTGCAGCAGGAGAGATCTCAGCCAGCAGCTCTGACTTACCTCGAGTTCTTCCCGCTCTGACAAAAGCTGCCTGGCAAATTTCAACTCCAAACCTTCTGGAGTCAGTTAGGTGTTGTAGAATAATTCTCAAATTCCTTCTTTACCTCTGTGCCAAGAAAAAGAATGAAACTTCTCTCCAAGGTCCTTTGATGGAAGAAAGATATATGACAATAAAGCACAGGCTTAACTGATTACACGAGCAATGCAGCTGTCATACAGTGAAGGTATTTCCCTTCTTTTAAGGGACAGGCACAGTGAAACAAGAAGAGATTTAAAATCAAGGAATGACTTAAATGGATGTCTGGGTAAGAGAAAGCAGCTTTAAATGGGCAACCTGATGAAATGCACAATTCCATCCACAGTGAACAGAGGACACAGCCCAACTTGTTTTTATCCAGGTGTTTCAGTGCTTTCATTTTTCTTACCTTTTTGCTGTAACACTTCAAATGCAAAAGTGTATCTACAACTTTATTCCAAGAAATATTTGTGAACATTTCTTGCTGTAGTCCCCTTGCTCTGCTCATTTTTATTTGACAGCTCCTCACCAGGCCATATTCAATGATCTCATCTTGACTCTAGAACTTGGAGTTAAACACTGTTTTCTTCTCCAATCCTGATCCCTCGAACTTCATATTTACTGCTCTGACCTTGATCACATCAAAAATAGTGGAGTAGGGAGATGAGGGAAACTAGACTGAAGCTGGACTGAGTCTAGCATTCAAGAATAAATGCTGCAGGCAAGCTTAGCAATGTCACGCTCTCAGGAAAATGAAAAAAGTAAACCACCTTTTGTTTTTTTTAATGTCTCACAAATTTACTTTTAAGAAGCACCTTTAAAATTAATGAGAAGCACACACTGGAAGTATTTAACAGCCTAGTGAGAGTTACGCTTTTTCCTCTGGGTTTTCAATGGAGCATGGAATCCAAACCCATTTTGTGCCTTGAATAAAACTTCAGTAGTATTCAAAATGCTGGGATCTGTGGAAATCTTGGTGCCTTCTTTCTCTCACTTCTGATGGCCACATTTGTCAGTGGGTAAAGAGACTTGTGGCTGCATGGATCCAGCAGTCCTCAGGCAGTTAATGCAGATGCAATTTCCTGATATTGTGAAGAACTGCTAATTGTTATTATCTCTCCCTTTGGTGCTATTAAGAAAAGGTTTAAACTGCTTCAAACTTCTGGACTGGTGAATCTCTTTTAAAAGCCACTTATTTAATCCTGGAAGCATCAGGGAAATGCTACCAATGATAAAGTCCTGCTGTTAAAATAAATATTGAATTCAGGTTTGCATCTGTATTTATTTTTAATGCGAAGTGCTAAGGACTTGTTCAGCAGCGGGAGTCTATTTATCTGCATAATGCATGCTCTTGTTTACACATTATCACTCTTTAAGTGTTATGTCTGCATATAAACAGACAAAAGAAAAAGCTGGACTGAAACCACATGAATCTGACAGGGGAACACTCTGGACAAAACAGACAAGGTTATGGGTTTTTAGCACAGCATTTTATGAATTGCCAAGCAGTGACAATAGCCAGAATTTTATTAAGGCTTATAAGAGGCCCTGCTGCACTCTGCTCTTAATCTGGATGGTGCAAATGTTTGCATAAATATCACAGAATCCTGGGCAAGCTGATTCTCAGAACAATTCTGTTCGGCCAGAAGAGAGAAGGAATGAAGCTTACATCCAGTGAGATGTGAACCACTGCATTTTAGCAGGACTTGCTAAGCCCATGTCAACCCTTTTTTGCCATTACATTTTTGGGGTGGGATTTTCTAGCATGTTTACTATTAACATGACACTTTTGAAATCCATGTCTGCCTTGATTCAGTCAATATTTCGCCCATATTTAAAACATAATTCTGAATTTTCCAGGAGGCCACTTACACCTGGATGCAGCCACAGCATCACGCCTTTCATCCACATGGTGCTAATTCATTCAACAGGCACCTATCACTGGCTGACTGTGATGGCTTCCAGTAACGTGTAATTCCTCATTTCATACAAATTTTACAGGTAAAATTATTAATTAGGAATAAAGATCTGCTCTTAGTCTCAAAGGAAAAGATTTAATTAATGATACTACTTCTGTAACTGGAAAATAGACATTTTAATTTATACATAATCATCACTTTTCATCATGTATTCTGCTAAATTTACTGCTGTGATTATTGTGTTATTTATGATGAACTATAAAGCACAGCACTGAATACTCTGGTAGGCTTTGCTGAGAATCTATTTTCATGCAGAGTTTTTTTCCATCACCCCTATAACCCAACCCAAGTCTGAAATGAGCAGTAGTGAAATTTTCTTTTGAACTACCTAACACTATTTCAAATTTTACATCAAGTACAGGCTTCGTTTCTTTTTGCATGTAGCTTTTCTGTTTATATTGCACTAAGCCTGAAAACCAGTCTTCTGTTTACCAGGGAAAAATAAAGATAATCTTCTAATCTTGCTCCAGGGCAGAAACACATGGCCCAGTTTTGTGGAATACTGTAAATAAGTCTTGAAAGAAGCATCTGAATGAGTTTGTATACATGGCTGCCTCACCATGAACTGCAGTGTGACAGGGTTATGATCTCCAAATCTTGCACTTCCTTTCCTTCAGGCACTGCCAGCTTGAACTCCTTGTCCTGGCTGAAGCGACAGAACTGGAAAACAGAATCAGTGTAATTTCTGTATCAGCTATCCCATATCACATGGAAAGAGACTCTCTTAAATGCCAAGGAAAGAAATGGGCATCACATTTATGTCCTTCAGGTACTAGTTCAGTCAATACCTTCCAGTAGACTCTTTTTGTCTGTTCAGGGGGGGCATTTACTATTTTGAGTCTGCTAAACAGGAGATTTCTTGCTTTTGGTCTCAAACAAAACAACACCACTATTTGTTGAAAATCATCAACATTTCTTTTTTGGTCGGTTCCCACAGAAGCTTCACTAATAAGTGGATTTATTTCTGTGTAGCAATCCTATGTTAACAATTACATCATATTAAGCACGTAAGTGCCTATTAAATACAACTACCAGCATCCTGCAGGCATGGGCACATCCATTACAGCCTTCAGCTGAGCGAATACAGAACATTAACTGCAAAGCAGAACATTTCTGTGCGAGGCAGCAGATGGGAGCTCAGTGCCGTGTGCTTTCTGCTCGCAAAGGGAGTTTTAAAATCCACCTCCTCTCCAGGGGAAATCCACAAATGGCCTGTAGAAATGCAAAGCCTGTAGCCAACAAGTCTCTATGCCTAGAGGGGCTGATCTAACCCCATCAACCTTCCAGCCCCCTGCAGATGGGATGGATCCTTCCAGTTATCCCACATGGATGCTGGAGCCTCGGTGGGTGCCCTCCAGGCTCCTGGGGCACCACTCACCACCCCAGGAGCTGAACCTCAGACACTGCTGTTCTCTCTCCTCTATGGGGTAGACTCGCTTTGGTTATCAGGGGAGAGAAATTAGGAAGATCTGCTAATTGCTACATTACCAGACTGCCTTAGATGTTTTTACCATTTTCATTCTCTTCCCTCACAAATCAATCTAATCCTAATCTCTTTTAATGCTGAGGTCTCCACAGAACAAAGGGCAGGGATGGATCTCATAGATTCCATCTCACTTAATAACCACTTTCTCCTTAACATTAGGAATGGGTGAAGATGAGGTTGAAAACCCTGTCACTCTTCTGGATTCATCCCCCATTCCTAGATTCTCTGCCAGTTTTATTAATTGAACAGATTTTTTGATATAGATTAATTTGAAGAGGTGTTTGCTTAACTGTTTTCTTCTGCCTTCATTAGCATTTGAGAGACATTTGATGATAAAGTCTTATTATATCCATCACAGACATTTCAAAATCTGACATTTCCTGGATGATCAGATGGGAATTAACTTTAGAGGGCATTGTAGCAGGCAACAGATCGTGACACCTAAAGTTAACACGCTGTGGCTGCGTGCACAGGAATCCTTTCTGGCACACATTTGCACACCTCTGGTGACACCACTGGAGTCACCTGAACGTAACCAGACCAAAATTTGGCCTTTACCTGGTACCTGGTTAAGGAGGCACAAGGCTGCCATTTTGAGCATGGAAAGCAGAGCTCAGGCCAGCCCCTCAGAGCTCCCCGTGCTTCTTGTGTGCCTGCCTTCCAGGGTGCCCTGCAGGGAGAAGCCCCAGGTCCCAAAGAAGAGCCCAGCTGTGCAGAAGGGCTCTGCCAGAGCAGAGGTCTGAGGACCTTGCACAGCCTGGGAATCCACACAAAGCACAGCTTGAGTAGCTCTTCCCTTCTTGGGGAATGCAGCTGTGGACATTTCAAGCTCTGATGCCATCTGCAACATCCTTGAACAGCCTCCCAAGCTGGAAGTGGAACCCATCTGCTTCGTGTTCCATTCTCTGCCTGAAGAATTGCCAGTGGACTTCACACCTGCTTCTTCTCTATCAATATTTTATTCCCAGGAAACCCAAGTTGTTTGTTTTCCTTGACTATAACAGTGCTGTTCTAGCATGCTTTTGAGTGAAAATGCACAGCTACAAAACCTATTTTAGATGATAACAGCAATGTAAATATGGCTGATTCAGGAAAGCTGTGCAAGGAATCCTAGTGCATCACTGTGCTGAATGATCCAAGTGTTTGCAGCTTTTATAATTTTCTAAGTTTGTGTCAGTTGTTTGTAGATTTTATAACTTAAAAAAACCACTACAAATAAGAACAAGTCAGTGCAAAGACATGAAAACAGTTTCAAGAGCAGAGCACAATGGAAAAACAAAAAAGCAATTACTGGGTTGTTGGCTTTGGCACGTGTTTGAGAAATGTCTAACACCATCACATCTCAAAATTACACATAGCAAACCCCTACACTGAATGAAAACTCTAGAAAGATCTAGCATCAGTTTCAATAACTGCTGCTGCTGCTGTGCAAACACATATATACAGAAGCACACAAATTATTTAAGCAACATTACCTTGGAGTTTAATGTGTTTGCATTTCTTGCCGCAGGCACACCACAAGGCTGCTATCATAAAATATCCCACACCTACCCATTCCTTCTCACCAGCTGGGTAGTCCCTTGAATTCAAATTACGTTGGCAGCCTTCATGCTGAAGGTGCTACTCATTTTTGCCTTATGATTCCATATTTCTGCTTGTGACACAAGTGGCAAAAAAATCTCCCACCATAAACTGTAGCTACTCCAGGCTAAATCAGTATAAGTACTATCCTCTACTCCAGGTCAAAATTTGCTTTGTTTTATTATTTCATGTGTATGCTGGGGTTAGTTTAAGGTAGTTTCACTCCCAAAGTCTCTCCTACAGTTGAAAATTATTATGTCAGTACTAAAAATTCATGAAACATCAGCTACAGAATTGACTACAATAAATGCAGAAGCCAGTGGCACTTTGAAATTATCTTGGTGAGTTATCTAAATCTGTCATGCAACACACATTTGCCGTATTTTCCTATATTTGTCTCATTTATTATAGATCAATCATTCTGAAGTAAAAGCAGCAGGAAAAGACAGAGACTCAAACATGAATGATCACCTTGAAAATTAACATGGGAAATCCCACAAAATTATCATGTTTGTACAAATTTCTGTTAAAAATCCGTCCATGAACAAGTCAGAGTGAGCCACTCTTTGGTAGTCACTGTATTTATAGATGATGCAGGGGATTCTTCAAGTTTCTCTTTTACCAGTGAGAAAAAAAAGTAATTCTACCACATGAAATGCCAGCATAAATGAATATCATGGTCACTCTTATTCCTGAGCTTTAAACAGAAAACAAGCAGACCATCTCTCTCTGTATATTGGGGGAAAAGTGGAAAAGGAATATCTGAGGAAAAGTGCTTCCAAAAGATGGAAAGCAACGAGAGCAGATTTGTTCACTTGCAGTGTGCCTGGGGATGGCACTGTAGGCTTGGGTGACTATTTAAATACATAGGTGTCGAAAAATACTGCAACTTTTGAGGCTCTGATCAGTGATACCTTTAAAGGACCTAAAATTCACCAGTTTCTACACTCACAACCTTCACCAGCTAAACTAGAGTTGCCTAGGACCCATAATTTTCCCATGGATTGTTTTGAGAAGTGTTTTCCAAATGCTGCGAAGTTTTTTCTGTTCCCCTACTTTGATCCCAAACCCAAATACCCAAAATATTCTGAAAGTTTCGCTGTTATATATAATTAGGAAATGGATGTTAGATACAGCTCAAGGCATTGCAGCTCAAACACAAACCTTGGCAAAATCACTTCACTCCTTTCTTTCTCAATTTGTTTAAGCAGGAAATGAGAATAAAGCCTCTCCTTCCACAACAGCTTCACCAAAAGGTTTGCAAAGTGTTTGGAGATCCCAGGGGATAAGTCAGCACATAAAAGCATAATATTTTGATTGCAAGGGGCAGGTGTATTTTATCACCTGCTGGATAAGTCAGAGTGCAGAGGATTAAAGAGAGTGCATCAAAGGGAAAGTCTCCATGTCCGTGAGCTGCAGCCCATGCAAATGCAGCCAGCCACAGTCTCCTCACGCCTCAGCTGCCTCATAAAAGGCACACAACCAAGCCACCACTCTCCGCCGAACGACTTCAACTTATTAATTCCTCACGGACAAGATAAGGAGATAGGAAACCTCTGAAGCATGTAAATTCCATTGTTTGAAAGTGCAAGCTGTTTTAAAGTGTAGGGCTGCCTAACCCTGCAGAGCCGTGCCAGACGTTTGGAGCTCTCTGTCAACACCTGAATGACACACAGAGGTCTCTGAATTTTTTTTTTTTTACTTCAGTTTGCCTCGAGACAAGGAAGAACTCCCCTCCAAGAGGCAGCTGAACAACTTGGTGGTGAAAAAGGTGGAGCAAAAAACCCTGGTAAGAATCCACACTTCTGTAGTGGTAGAAACTAAAAAGAGCAGCGGTCAGCTTTGTGAATCAGCTGTCAACAGAAGGAGAGGGATTTAGAATAATATTTTTATATTTGCCAGAATTGAGCATGGAAAGCCACACAGTTTTTAGAATTAATCAGGAATTGAGGGGATCTGTGGTGATGTTTTCTAGGGTATACTGGAGGCCTTTCCAAGGCAGGAGAAACTGTCTCTGTCCCCCCAGTCCCACAGAGCATCTTCAGAGACACTCCAGAAGTTTGGGGCAATCCTTACTGTTCCTCAACACAACTTGTTCATTACAAAAGCTGTTGAAAGACTTTCTAACAGAAGCTGAAGCTTGATTCTGGTGACTTTAGGACAGAATCCCAGAAATAACAGAAGATTTGTTGCCCTGAGCAATTTTACCTGGATCCGTCTCTGGGCTTTACCGAAGGCAGCGTCCAACCCTCTCAAATATGGGAGCAGCAATTCATCCAGAAAGAGACATTTGTTGCTGACAGCCAAAAATACTATGCAATAAGCAGAATTCTTTCCTCCTCTACACTGGTTTTATACAACTCAAGTCACAAGCTCAATGAAACAGCTTCTGACTTACAGCACCTGGGAACAGAACCAGGAAAAAACATCTTTGCAGCAAACCCCTCAGACCACTAAGTGCAGCTAACAGAGCCATGCAGGAGCAGAACAGGGATAAACCACGCTCATGTTCTGGATCCCAGTAAAAACACATCCTGCTTCGCCCCATGACTTCTCCCCACCAGCTGTGGATGTAGATGAATTCCACTGATAGCCACCCCAATACACTGGTCCATGTGAGGATAATGCCATTTCTTTGAGGGTTGTGGCTTTTTTTTTGCTTTCAGAATGGTTCCTTAGGCTTCTCTATTTCTCAGCAGCAGCTGCTTTAGCAGTTCAGCCAGCGTTACTAAGACAAAGTGGTTGTTGAGGAGAGCCTGAGGAAGAAATAGGTGCGCTGCTTCCTGAAATGCAATCAGTTCTGGGGAATCAATACTACCAAAACAAAATAGTGATGTATTAATAGACGGTCTTGATTCAGAATGGCAGATCAAGTGATGATTACACTTTTTAGGTTCATTCTTTGGACAAGCAGACCATTTTAACTTCTGCCCGGGGTGAGTCTATAAAGGCATTCACCTGCTGAAATTAACTCAAACCAGATTGAAATCCCCGCATTATCAACAGCTAAACTCATGAGTGCATTACAGTCCCCAGAAAGGAAAGAAAAGGGCTGAAAAGAGAAAACAATGCATGTTTCTGGGTACACCATGAGCTGCTGAAAACATAATAACCCTTCTCTGACACCACTGCATGCTGGAAAGATTTGAGATTTCTATCATTCAGTTGAGCAGGAATCATTCAACTAATTTTGATTGAAAACACAGTTCAGTGCTCCAATAGGCAAAAATTCAATGCATAAAAATGCACTAAACCCACAGATTAATGAAAAGAAAGAAACATCTCCTTCACAAGGTAAGTAAAGGGTGACAAAACAAAGTCTCAGGGACAGAGTAACTGGGGCATAGAGTGAGAGAGCTCTTCAGTGAATTTATGTCAGCATAGCTTTACCAGTGTTCATCCCACCCACCAGCTGATCACCAATTTCTTTTAATTGTGGGGGGCAGAGGTGACATATTCAGCTGCCACATCCTCAGAACAGACATCTTTCCTTAAAAATAGCAGAATTACCTACGAGTGCATATGGCCTTTCTTCAAGCAACATTTCCCTCTGCAGATGAAATACGAGAGAAACAACAGAATCTTCTGACTTACAGGATGCTAAGTTTCACTTCAAAAAAAATCCAGGGCTCTTAAATAGCAAAGTTACTTTTGGAAAGCAAGTATTCTATATCTTGTAAGTAGAATTATTAAAAGAAAAAAGGAAAAAAGAAAAAGAAGAGTGCAGTTAGCACCTTATCGTAGGGAAATTATCCATGTACAACTTAGATGTGAGAGTGCACACAGGGTCAGCAGAGAAAAATACTGGGAAGCTTTCTGAAATCAGAGCAGATTTTGCAATAGAGTAGAAATTCTTTAACCAGAAACCAGAAACTGTATGAGCCTCAGCACTACTGTCCCTACCAAACAGTCACTTCCACAGGTGACAAAAGCCACACAGCCTGCTCTTGCTGCTGAGTAAAGGAATCCAAGAGGTCAAAGAGCACCCCAAGAGAGACTGCAGCTCCCAAAATATGCTCAGTGACCTCCCTGGCTGCTCCTGCTGCTAAGGCCCAAGTGCTCAGAGAGAACACAGTGCCTTTAAATCTCTTTTTGCTGGTGCAGTATTAATGTCTGAACCCTCCGCTTTGCTTGTGTCCCAAAGATGAACCTGGCTGGGATAATTGACTCTCAATCTTCCTGATATAGTTACTGAAAATAACTTCATCTAATGTAATCTCTTTATTACTACTGTAAAACACTTTACTCCTTCTGCAGGTCACAGGAAGAAGGGTGAGCTCTTTGAATGCCTAACGTGGTCTCAGGAACACAAAACTCCAGCAAGCACTAATAGAGCTTCATATATAATCAGCACTGTTCCCAGCTGCAAGGAAATCTGATTTACATCAGGCTACCACTGCAGCAAAGCCAAGAAAGGTCCTGCAGAGATGCAGAGCTCCAATAAATTCAGAAGCCATTTCAGAAATTAAACTGGGGGTCACATTCTGCTCCTGGTAAGGCCGGAGTAATGGCCCTGCATTCAGTGGAGTTATTCTTGATTTATATCATACCTGGTAGCATAATCTGGCCATCAGTCTCCTGAACCAGCCTTCATTCTCTAGAGAACTTTGAAATATTTCTAAGGTTGTTATTTTTAAGCTTGCAGTAACAAACAGCAGAATACAGGCTTTTGGAAGCAAAACATTTCCTCCTCCCTGATGGGGGTGTTAAAAGCAGGTCTCCCTGGTGTGGCTCTCAGAGACACCCAAAGCCATGCTGAAAGCAGGAGACAAAAGCAAAATCTGCAGAAGTTTGATGGGCCATAAACCATCACTTCTCAGATAATCAATCAGCTTCCACCACTGAAGTTAGGAAGAAAAAAGATCTAAAAAACCCCCCCGCAAACAAAACCCCTCACACTTTCTACATCCATGTACCACCACCAGGGGCACTTGGGAGTGGCTGTGAAGTGTGCAGGGTCAAAGGAGCGGGAAGGGACTGAAAACGTCAGTACCTGAAATGCTGATCTAAACACGAATGTTAATCACAGAATCACAGAATCACCAGGTCAGAAGAGACCTCTCAGATCATCGAGTCCAACCCCTGCCCTAACACCTCAACTGAACCATGGGACTGAGTGCCACATCCAATCTTTTTTTAAAGTCACCAGGGATGGTGACTCTACCACCTCCCCGGGCAGACCATTCCAGAACTTTATCACTCTTTCAGTAAAAAACTTTTTCCTAATATCCAAGCTATATTTCCCTTGGCACAGCTTGAGACTGTGTCCTCTCGTTCTGTCAGTTGTTGCCTGGAAAAAGAGACCGATCCCCACCTGACTACAACCACATTTCAGGGAGTTGGAGAGAGTGATAAGGTCACCTCACACACATTTTGTAGTCTGAAGTAACAAAGGAGCAAGAGCAGCAGTTGGTTGCCTTCTGTCTATTGATTACAATACCCGGCACCTTATCAATGCATCAGTTAGATTCAGGTAAACCACCAGGCATGGCTATTTTAAAAAACCCTAAACACAAAAAGGAAAAGAACAATCCTTTCTATGCTCTACATCCTTGTGGAATATGAAAACCATGGAGGAAAAGCAGATTGCTGTCGGGAGAGCAGAAGTTTTTATGTCACCACCCCAGCCTGAGCCCTTGTTTTCCAGGAGAGGTGGGACAGGTCTGTGTCCTCTGCTGGTGCTGAGAGCTGAAACAACCTCGCAGGGTCAGCCTGCAGCAAAACAAGGTCAAAGCTGTGTTAGGATCGATCCAGACCATTGTGGCTCTTAAACGGACACGGCAACTTTTCATTTCCTTGCCAGAGCCAAACTCAGAGCCATTACAGGTTGCTCTGGTGACATCCAGCCTTTCCTTGGAAAGCCAAACCTCCTTGCCTCTGGCCACTTTAATCTGTAAAACTCTGCCCTCAGCACTCAGCCATCTTTTGACACTTAGGGCTTGTGACTGGGAGTTCTGTGTTCTAATCAGAGATAAAACAATTGGGAAGCCAAACAAACAAGCAAACAAACACCAGCACCTCTTCAGAGGTCAGAGCTTATTCGACACACAGGGGAAAGAAAGCCACAGAAAGCGTGACTCATTTTATGTTTACTCTTCTAGTGCAGTGCCTATCTACAGGTGGTGCTGGGCTAATATTGATTTGTGCTGGATATTTTGATCTTACCTCATTACTCAGAGGAAGGAAAGCCTACATTTATGTCAGACACAGCAGAGTGAGACCTCCACTTGCTGTGTTACAAATCACAGCGCAATTAAAATGATTCATCATAAGTGATCACCAGGATTTCATTGGAGAAGAGTCAAAGGAAAAAACAGAAGTATTCTCACAGAGGCACTAGAAAACTGCTGTGCCAGGATACACATGTTATATGTTTTAATCAATATTTAATATTAATATTTTTATGGTAAACCTGAACAGAGAGATATGAAACCCACTTGATACTACAGCAGGAGTTCAATCAGAAGGGGACAAAGCTCAAACTAAACTTTGTTCCTGTCATAACACATTAGTAGATGCCATATAAAGCAAAAAAAAAAAAAAAAAAAAAAAAAAAGTATTCAAAATACACACTGCATGCAGACTGAAAAAGCAAAGATTTAGGTGTAATCTAGAATGGGTGAAAAGAATTCTTCCTAAAGACAATGAAGCTGTACAGCAAGATCAGTTATAAGAGTGTAGCCTGAAATAACTGTCTAAGAAAGATCATCCAGAAGAATCCCGTCCTTACAATGACACTTTGGAAAGGAACAATTACACCTTAACAAAACAGTGTAAAGGCAGGGGTGGGAGCCTAAAGGATGCCTGGTCTTTAGGGTGGAAGGAGTAGGAAAAGTGTTCAACTCCAGACTAATTTTAATGAGGAAACAGATATTTTTTCACATTCACAAACCAAATATGAGAACGGGGAGAGATGGATGTTTTACCTGATCTTCAGTAAAATATGTCTTCTCAATTCTCTGAGCCCAGTTTCAAGGAAATTACCACAAAAATATGGGTAAGCCTGAGCACGGCCAGGTGTGCTGGCTGGTAAAAGCAGAAATGTTGCAGAACCAAGATACCATGGTAGCAATTGTTCATTAACAAAACATAAAGATGGAAAGCGGGTTGAGGCTGAAAATGAAAACAATACCAAAGAAGAAAGAGAGATAAAAAACAGGAGAAGAGAATACCCAAAAAAAACTTCACAGGAAAACCTCACTCAGGTACAAATCTTCCCTCATTTCAGCAATTGGCTTTCAAGAACCATCTGGCACCTACAAATGGGAACCTCTCCAGGCACAGAGTTTCAAGGACAAAGTACCACCATTATGATGCCAATCCTGTCTTTTATTATCTTGGTAATATCCAACATCTTAATCCATCTACGGTAATCGGATATGAACACACAACCTTATATTGATCCACACAAGGCTAAATTTATGTTTACTATAGACCTGGCTGACAAGCAATTTTTTTCTGACCTTTTTGTTCATGGAAAAGTACCACTGTCTCTCACATTCAGTATTTCCCTCATCCTGCAAATTACACAGGGCCTACAGATAAATTGATTTAAGATGTCTAAAAGAGCTGCTGGTGGCTCTCAAACCACTACTTATAATCTGCTGCCTCCCCACTGAAAGAGTTAGGATTAAACGTGGGGTGTCATTGATGCTAAATAAGTTTCTTTTTACCAGGTTGGAGGTAATAAACCACATGGAACCCTTTCAAACCAATCTGTCAGGGTGCAATAGGCACAGGTTTTATTTCCCTCCACCAAGTAAGTGCTGGCTGTACCTGCAGCCATCTGTCTTGCGTCCCTTGCAGAAGCAATTTCCCCCTTCTACCTCTGAAAAAAGCACAGAGAGCTCCTGTCAGCACTGGGGTGACATTGGCCTGTGGGCCTGAGACAGGCGGCTTTCCTGCAGTTCTGCTTTAACCAGCGGTGTGCAGGTTGCAAGGAAAAGGGAGGGACCCTGGAAAACCAGTGGATGTCAGTGGGAAAAGTAGAAGAGGTGGGGAACATGGGGTTTGGTAAAGGGATGGGGAGTAATTTGGGAATGACCATCCTAAGCGGTGTGAGGGATGTAACCACGAGCTCAGAGGTGAGGGTAAGTTTTCCACAAGTAGCCATAGGAGAAGAGGAGGTCACAGGCAGGCAGGAGGAGGAAAAGCATTGCCTGTGTGGGGCAAAAAGCCCATGGTAATCGCTCTATTTTGACTCCTGCCCTCGGGCATCTCATTCAGAGAGCTGTAGCAAGAAGGGGAAGAGAGAAGGGCAATGCTGCTCCCTCCTCAGGGCTCCGTGAGGCAATTACAGCTCCCTGGAATTACAGTCGGTACTGAAGTGAGCCCAGCTCAGTGCAGGTGAGGCTACCACCTCCCAGTCTGGATTTAGTCCAATATTTCTAAGAGAGAAGGCAGATGGCTTTTAGCTTAATTCTCTGACAAAAGCAGAACCTTTAAAAATTATGCTGTGTAAGAACGCTGGAAGACATTTGTTTATAAGCACTTTCCTAAATAGCACTGGGTACTGTTTGAAGAAAGCAGCATTTGTGAACTGTTCTCACCTTTCAAAGACAGGGCACGTGCTGCAGTCAAGATTCTTCTTATTGTTGTTTCATTATTTCTGCAGATGGAGGACAGAACATTGAACAGTAAACGATGAAGCATCGTAAATGAAGATGAGATAACACTGACAGAAAAGAGCAACAGAACACATTTACTGAAGCAGTAGCCATGCATCCTTGCTAGTGCACAAAATTCATTAAGGGACAAGTTTTTCCGTTCACCACTGCAAATTAGCAAAGACTTCTTGTTCTGATGAAGGGCAAGAAAGTCATAGAGTAGCAAAAGAGAAAGGTTTTTCTTTTCAAAAGTGCCCAAACCCCTCACATTTACACATCACAGTTGATGCCTAAAATCAGGGTAGTTGTTTCCTTGATTCAGCCATTTCTGGATCACACATCATGTGTTTGATTTTCTGAAAGGCAAAGCACAATAGTTTAATCAGAGATGGATATGATGAAACATATACATACGTGTATTAAAAAAGACCCCATGAAGTGAAGAGCTCCAGCTCAGATGGAGGTCACATCTCAAGCTGAGAGTTGTAGATCTGATTCTGCACATTTCAAATACAGTTAATTATACAGAATAAATAGTTATAAGGATTTGTGAAGTAAGCTTCTTTAATTTGTATTGTAAATTCCTGTTTGTAGGGGGATTCCTTCAGTGAGGGACTTTGGTTCCATCTAGAAAGTTTCATTCTATGTTTTTGCTCCTGAATTTTAAAAGCAGGACATGCACACTTATCTTCTTTTAGACACACATGACTGCTTCCATTGTCTTTTGATTTCTTGGCTTCAATTTACAAATTTTATGACAAGATGTTTTAGTAATAAAATCTTCTTCCAGTTTAGCAAATGAATTATCCATTATCACACTTGAGGAGAGCAGACTGAGATCAAAAATACCCAAAGCCTGTAAGCAACCATACCTCAAAGCTGTTTATCCTCTTTCCTAATTTGATTTTTCATGGTTAGTTCAGAATCCAGAAAAGAATTACACGAAAACAGGTCCTGATGTGGGGAATAGCTGTTTATATCCGTGTTCTCCTAAAAAAACCCCAACCAACCAACCAACCAAAAAAAACCCCCAAAATGAACAAACCAAACCCAAAAAATCAACAGCTGAAGGAGTAAAACAGCCTCTCAGGCTCTGTGTTTGTGTCCATTCCCAAACAGGTCACCTGTCCTTTATTGATCACCTGCCTGAGCATTGCTTTTCTAGAGCACCTGAAATAAGCTGCAAAACTAAAGTGCATTTGTCACACTGCTGTTAAACTTTAATTTGTCACCCATGTGAAATCAATTGTTCAAATCTTTAGGAGGTGTGTGTGGAGGTAAAAAAGGTTAATTCTTGCTATGCCCTTACTTAGAAGGCTTCTCTATATTTAGAGAACAACCATTGAGCTAATTACTTTCATCATCCTAAGCCTGAAGGATCAGAAACCCACAGAAAATCCTGGGGGAACAGCAAACTCAGTGACAACTGTTAAACATCACACAGCAGGTCTGGGTCGTGGCTGGCAGCTGGAAAAGGACATGGGTGTTTAATCAAAGCCAGGAATGTGCAGAACTGGCTATGGGACAGTGTTTAGACTTTAAAGATCATTATTTCTTTAGCAGGACAAATTGGGCACCCCTAGCCTGCATTTTTCTGATTTTGGAATCATAACCTGAATTCGGTCATTCTCTCAAGATTAAAATTCTGCTTGGTCTCTGCTCTCTTAAATGTGAATTCTCATCTCACTGGATATCAGGATTTGATATGTTGCATTCTTAACGGCAGCCAGAAAGATTTCTTTTTCCGTGTAATGGGATTATCTGGGGGCAGATCCAAGAAAAAAGAAAAAACAACCCAACAGTTTATTCCAGCAATGCTCACCTAGTTCCAGATTAACAAAAATGTGTTTGTGTTTCACCAGGCGTATATTTCCCAATAAATATTCAGATGTGGAGCTGTGGACCAAAACCCAGGAATGTCAGACCTTGCAGAAACACCAGAAAAGGAGGACAAGGTGGTGATTGCCCCAGAAAACCCCACGCAGTGAATGGGTTCACCTCAAAACTTTGACCTTTTTCTGGTGTTTCCCTTCTGGCTCCAGATTTATTAGCAACCCCTTTGCTGCAAAATTCTTGGATGAAAGGAAATAAGCTACAACTCAAGATATTCTGCTCAGCAATCTGCTAGAAAAAAAAAAAAAAGTGTATTTCTGGTAGTAGAGTGAATGTACTAATAACGATTTTTACTTTGTTATTCATACCCAGAATGCACAAGAATTTTAATAGCTTTAGTGAACAGAAGTCAAAACCAGGACCAGGTGGAAGAGAGACTAAGGAAATTCAGCACCAGTAGCAATTTTGTGTTAAAATGAAGACTGTTATACCTCAAACACCAAAAAATCCAGCACACACATCTCAGCCTAGTCAAAAGAAATAAACACCAACAATAAACAGCACATCTCTGACCCTACAGATATCTCAGATTTCTCTAATTAGTGCCATTTTGTACCAATCAATATATTTGCATTATCATATAAGCAGATCTGCTATAATTACAATAAAAAATAACCAAACACCACCAAAATTAATACGTGACTGAATATCCACATGTGAGTGTAAATATCAATTCAATCACTGCTTATTTTCCACTGGCCTTGTCATTCCTGGGGGAATCTTTTAAAAAAGCCCCATCTCAGTCACAGAGATTTGGTTTGTTCATGCAAATCAGAATCATGCAAAATTTCACCTGTTTGGAATAAAAAACTCCAAATAAATAATGAAAATGAATTGACCCAGTAAGCACACCGTAACAAACAGAAGAGATTCTTTAATTAATATGCATAAATGATCTTTTCAAGTAATCAGCAATGCTCAGTAAACACAGCCCCATCCTCGTCAAAAGTATATTTCTTTTCGAATTTTATACCATGGGTCATTCTAGGATTTCAGCAAACCACATGAAGAAGGTTCTGTATTTCTTTATGGAAGGTTTTGTCAACCTAAAAAAAAGGGTAACTGGGACAATAAAATGCCATGGATTTATACTGAAATTATTGTGAAAAATCTGTGGAATTTGTTAGATAGAATCTTGTTTTAAAATTGCTTTAAAGGATCCTACAGGAATGAATATCACAGATAATATTTCTATTAAACACTACAGCATGGTCCAGTTTAAGGTCGGAACTTTTCCATTAAATCCAGTTGTCCTCACCCTGTGTGGGCCATATGCAATACTTCATATGCTTCTAACTTATATATTTCACATATAAAATATATAATGGGGGTTTTTTTTAATATTTAGATATGTACTAAAAAATCTCTATATTTCTAATCCCATAGTTTGGGCTGTTTTACATCACTATATCCAGCAGCGTGCAAACAGTTCTACATCAGAAGACAAGGGGGAGTCAAAACTATTAACTATTAGCTGAAACTGCATTTAACAATCATAAATTTTGGCTGATTTAAAAAATTTATTTAAAAAAATAAAAAATAAAACAAAAGAAGTCAGATGAGAATCATCATCAATGGTAGAGAACAAACAGCAATAGTAAAGGATAGTAAAGGACTCAATTTTATCTGAATGAATCAAAACCTTCTAAATAGTAATGGGAAAAAAAAACAAAAAAACCAACCTAGAAATACATACCAGAACTTATAAAAAGTAATTTATAGGACAATATTTGTAGCATATTTCCAACCCACTGCAGTAGGAAAATTCATGAATAATATTAGGGGCATTTATGTGATCCACTTTCCTCCTGTACAGTGTTTGTCCAACGTAATGAGACCTGGATTGGCTGAATATAATACAAATTTGAGAGTGTTATACTTGAAACTGATCACGCATGTTAGGAGGAGGAAAAAAAGGCAAATGGAGCATTTTTAATGCATATAATCCCATGTGTTAATATTGACACTCAGCTGCACTAATACAGGATATTGCTACTGAATTAACAATGCTCACAAATTAACAGCCAGAGAAGTCTCATGGATTACACTTGCAACTTCTGTATAAGCTTTTTTTTTTATATTTGTTTCTATTCGAGGCCATGACATTCTAATTTCATTGGAAAAATTCAAATCCCATTCTCTGGGGCAGGCGATGTGGGAGAACTATGACTGACAGAAGATGGATTTGCTTTATTCTCCGAAATTGAAGTGAAAATTACATTTGTGTCATTACATTTTAATACAGTCTTCCATGAATATACATACCAATATACATCTCTCTCTCTCTATATATATATATTTATATATATATTCAACTTATTACCATTCTAGACACTAAAAGTTGAGGCTTACTGCTGCAGGAATTCAAATAGGATTAGAGAGAAAACTTGTTTGCAAGCCCTGCATAAACTTTGAACAGCTGTTTTCACCAGGCAGAGAGCATAAAAGTCTCTTCCACTCTGAGAAGAAGCCAGAAAATATTAGGGAGGATAGGATGGGTCGGTAGGACTGCAAAATTTCACCCCTATTCATGCTTGATCCTGCTTTGTTGATTATAGGAATAATCTATTAAATAGTCTAAACCAGTTGCAGGTATTCCAACAAAACTTTACCTTTGCTTTTCCCACACAAGTCTACACAATATTTTTATTAAAATGGCAGATCAAAGAGACTTTCCTCCACCAGCAGTTGTGTACCTGCAGAGCTGTCTTATAGAACTGAAACTTTGTCCACTTTGAGCACTAAGTTTAACATTTTCAAAGTGCTGAAATGATTCTGAAAGCCCAAGGCTCCGAGGAAGTGAAAAGGACTTAGACAGGGTCCCTTAGCTACTGTGAACCCTGCAGACAGACTAAAGGGGTCATGGAAAGAGGGAAAGAGAGTTCCCACTTCCCTTTTAATTCAACAGAGGATGTGCTTTCTTGGGATGTGCTTTCTTTTTATATTATCCTCCTTTTACAGCCTATTTCAGTCCTGCTTTCTTTTCCTCAACAGAAAGAAAGCAGGACAAAGAAGAAACTTTAGAAGATTTAAGATTTTTAAGATATTTCTCCCCAGCATAGGTTTGTTTCTTTCCACATGTTCTGCTTATTCGAAGTATATGAAAAGAAAATCAATAATCAAACAGGTTCAATAAAACAGACAAAACAAAACATACCCAAGTTTTAATGATAAAGAACGTGCTGTTTGTGTATTATTAGAAGCTCCACAGCTACAAATTTATGCAAATCAGACCATTGAAAGGGGACAAACCCAGAAGTTCAGAGTTCTGTTTTGTTCCCAATACTCTGAAGACTCTTTTTTTCAGAGTTTTCTGCCACTTGAAAACACCTGGAAATAACTGAGAAAGCGGTGTTCCAGCCATTACTATAATTATCTTAATTTTTTTTCTTACTAGATCTTCTAGATGGCAGTTGCACTCTACAGTATTTTGTTTCCAGCATGGGAAATCTGGGCTCAAAGTCCATCTTATATGTAATTTTCTATATCATGGGTCAAGCAGCAATAATTTTAAAAAGCAGCTTATATCTCAGACTAAAGCAAAGCTGAGTTCAGAAGCTAAAACATTTTGTATTCTGTAAAAAATAATTTAAAAAAAAAAGGGAGGCAGGCTTTTGTTAGAAGGCCAAGCATCTGTGCTTTGGGGTTGGGGGTTTTTTGTTTGTTTATGTTGGGGTTTTTTTGTCTAAGAAAGAACATTTTATACCACTTTTGTTTAACAACATCCACATATTCTGATCTTTGTCATCTCTGGACTTCTCAGCGTATTGCCAACAGCCACTGTGACATCTGCTAGGGAGGGCAGAAATAATTTGCAGGTTTCTGACAGCTGCTGTGGGTTGCCAGACTGTCATTTGAGAGAGTACACTGGGCAAAAACATGTGTGGTAAAAAGCTTTCTTCATGCCCACCCTCTGCTCTTAAAGTATTGTACATTCTCAGCAAAACCAGTGAATCCTCTTAGCACAAAATAGCCTTGTAATTTAAAAAATAAATTCCCAGATTAGTTGTCTTCTGAAAATTGGTGGAGTCAAGGCAGACCTCTACAAAGGTGTGAATGGCAGCAGGGGAGGCTCAGGGTGGACATCAGGAAGAACTTCTTCAAGAAATTAAGACATTTCTTAATTTCTTTAAGAAATTAAAGAATTTCTTCTGTGAGGGTTGTCAAGCACTGGAACAGATTGTTCAGGGAAGTGGTGGAGTCACCACTGCTGAAAGTGTCCAGGAAATGACTGGATGTGGCACTGAGTGCTATGGTTTAGTTGATATCCAGTCAAAGTTTAGAAACCTTGATCTTGGAGGTCTTTTCCAGCTTCAGAGGTTCCATGATTCCATGGAAGTTAGCAAATGCTACTGGGCCAAGCGTGGCTTTTGTTGCTCCAAGATCTGTATGGCTCACACGTGTGCATAATTACCAGGACACAGATGACAAAATAAATCCTGGAGACTTTGAGGGCAAACAGCAAGTGTGCTTCAATAAGCCTGAACTCTGTTTTTAGGTAAATCAATGGGAATATTTGATTTTTGATAGCACTTAGGCCTACACTGAGTGCTTTTAAAAATCACAGTAGAGGAAAATCAGCAAAGGAAATCAATAGAAGGAACCAGGAACTGAACTCTGACCCCCCGAGCCTCTCCACAAAGCCCCAGTGATGATTTTCAGGTGCTGTACAAGGAATGGTGCTGTGGTGCACAGCTGAGCACCTGGGACACAGCTCCGCCTGAAACTGCTTTCGGCACTTGAATTCAAGGTGTGCATTCTCCTGAGAACCACAGAGGAATATAAATCCCAGCCTGGCAGTTCAGGTCAATTTTGTATCTATAATTAAAAAGAAATGAACAAACAACCCTTTCCAAGCAAAATAAAAACAAACAAAAAATCGAAAACCGCTGCTGCTTACATATTTAAAAAAACCAACACAAACCAACCTGAAAATATCAAGATGGTGAAAAGCAGCCAACCAAAACCAGTTAATCCACATGTCTTAGATCAGTGCTGTTTTCCAAGAGTGCTGTAAGGGACTGGATACAAGAGGGCTGCTTGCACATTGAGATGATGCTCCTGTCCTTCAGCACGGGTGCATCCCTCTGTTCAACTGCTGTGTCACCCCCTCGCAGCACAGCCACTTAACACCTTCAGAAAAAGGGGCTCTTCGATGCCATGGCACTGCCTGAGGCACGTGTGCTTCAGCAAAAGCTGGATATATTCCTGTGCACACCCAAAAGCAAAGAGTTCCTAAGTCTTTGCATAATCCAGTTGCAGGGGCTGTGAGTGCAGCGAGCACGGAGTGCTGTGCCCAAGGCTCGGTGCTCCACCACCAGCCCGCTGAATTATTCACTCTCCACCAGCACGTAACTCACGACTACATCCGAAAAGTTTTAGTCAAACTGCAAACTTCTTGTTTGAATCTCCCTGTTCCAGCATCAAACTGGGAATGCACTGCTCTCCAGCATACATCACGGTGAGGAAAAGCAGCTTCCCGAGTGAAAGCAGCAGCCTGGCAGGTAATTCCATTTCCACCATGCACATGTTGAAAGCTGCTGTGAATCCAGATCTTTCAATGCATAATCAACAGGGTTTACAGGCACTGAAACACGGCTCATGCATTGTGCATTTTCTTTGAAGAGGGTCAAGGATGATGGGTTCTGCAGAAAAGAGTCACCTTAGCTCTGTTCAAAACATTTCCCAATTAGAACATGAGTTAAAACACCCATCCAATTAATTTTTGTTTGTTTGTACCTTGCTGATTGAGTGAGTCGTTATCCAAACAGCTGCTTTTCAAAAGGGACCTTTCTTAGCCTCTGGTGCTGCAGACTGCTGTGTTATGTACTAACCCACTGATCCATACTGCCTTCAATTTTCTTTGATGCTTTCCAGTTTTTAAGTGCTGTAGCATAATGTTAACCTTGCAAGTGCAGCATCTATTTCTAACACAGTTACCTCCTGCAATTTATCTGGGCAGATTTTTCAAAGGCAGTACTCCACACATGGAGATGTTCTGTGTGCACTCCGTGCCCATAATGAATTAAAAAACAGATAGATAAATAAATGTCAACCCTTAAATCCTGTTTTGAAGACAGATCACGTCATCTCACCAGCTGGGGACTACATCAATGGCTGTGACTTGGCCACTTTATAAAACACTCCCTGAACCTCGGATGAGGGGCACGTTATACACGAAAACCAGTGTGTGCAGGAAATATACATTGTGTATCTACAAAATGGGCCATATCCCGCTGCCATTAAAATTGATGGGAGTTTTGCCATTGCCTTCAATGGGATCAGCAGCAGTATATAAAGATGGATTGGCTCACTGGCGCTTTATGGGCGTGACAATATAAAAGCCCTGCTGAAGTAATGGAATGAATTATAACAGTGCTGGGGATGTCAATTTGCCTTCTTCTACCTTCACTCGCTGTACAAGGAACATTAAACATTTCCCTGGTTAGCCACAGAATCATAAAAATTACAGCTAAAAAAGTACTATTAAGTCTACTTCCTGCCAACACAAAATTACTCCTCCTCGTACCTTTTCTAATCCTCCCTGCAGCCTGGTTTTACACCTCTCAAATGTTCTGGCATGTTCTCCTCCCTGTAAAGAATTATTCCATCAGCTGCTTAATCACACAGGCAGACAAGATAGATTTTTCCTAGAGTAAATCAACAAAGCAAAATACCCTACTGAAAAAAAAAAAAAAGATATATTGCTCTGAATTTGCTCTTAGCGTTTTATTCCACTTTGGGACAATTAGAAAATACTTTTCGAGAACTTTATCAGCAACACTTTTCCCTGCTTTTCATGGCCCACCACATCCAAATGCAGGCAGGAGGAGCTGCTCATTTGCTAGTGGTGGGATGGTTCTCAATAAGGCTGAAACAATTAAAAAAGGAAGCTGCCTTTCTGTTTTTACTCTCATTTGCTCCTCTTCCACCTTCTCCCTACTGCCTTATCACACTTCTGGGCTTCACCCTGTTTTGGTTAGGGCAGAGAGTACCCAGACTCCTCTGTTTTTTAGGACAGGATGTTTAATAAGGACCCAGTACATTAAAGAGGAAAAAATAGATCTAAAAGCTGTGCTACATTTTGAGGCACCTTCAGCTCAAGGGACCTCAAGCAAGTTAAGATGCGACAAGAACACCTATTCTGAGACAGAAGTTTTGCCAAATGACATCAAAACGTGGTTTGAAAGGCATTCATGGATTCTCACTGAAGATATGTGACCCTAAGGATCTCCCCAGCAGCAAAGGAAGTGACTGGAGATGGGAAGAATCAGCAGGAATTGTGTCAGGGCCCATCCCCAACAGATGCTGCTGAACAAGAATTACCCCAGAGCAGCACAGGGGACTGACACACAGCAACATCAACCTACATCTCTCGTGGATGGCTGCAGGATCTGCTCTGACACGGCGTTTAAACAGCCTTTTCTCTGTTTTGACTGCTTTCTCTGATTGGCCTTGTCAGAAGTGAGGTCAGGCCAAACCTTGTGGTCATTAAAGATGAAAGCCTTACGTCAGGGAAGCTTCATTTCGGAAAGAACAAGGTGAGAATTCTGACCAGCTGAAGTGCTGGCTCCATTCAAATTTGGATTCCTGAGCTGCCTTGCAGTGCTTCTACAAGGGGTTCTGCAGCATTTGCAGCACTGCTCGCTACAGGATTATTACCTGTGGTTTTAGGGCAGCAGATCCATCTCTTTCTCCTCTGAGCCCACGAAGGGTCACATCAGCACGGCACAACGGTGACCATGTGCAAAGGGCCATCTCAGAGAGAAACAGCACAAAGCACTGATGTGAAGAACCACCTTGGACACAGCTGCAGGGAGCAGAAATTCCTCAGTGGAGTACAAAGACTGACACGGAACCCAGCTTTATGTTCCATCTCTTCCTCTCAAGAGCAGCTGTGACTTTTTGATCCAGGCATTTTGTTTTGGCAGCACACAAAACATTTATGAAATGGAGCTTTGGAAGCTGTGTGGTATTTGCCCTCGTTGAAAACTACGTACAACCACTAAGAAAACAAAAACTTCCAAGGCCATTAGACCTTGACCTCAAGTCATAGGAGGCAGGCAGGAAGATCAGGCAAAGAAAGCATTTTATGACAAATGTTTCATGATTGCTGTGATCTGTCTGATAAAAAACAGTCTTTAGTCAGAAATCACGTGGTGGGGATACATCAAAAAGCTGTGACCAGTGACTGCGTGTGCCCTGTGTGCCCTGATCCAAATCTGGCAAACTGAGAACTCCAAGTTTCACTTTTCCCTGGAAGCTGAGGCTACCAGGATGTGCTGTTCCAACTTCCCCTGGAACATTCATAGCCAATACTGCATGAAGTTTCGTCAGCTTAGAAGTAAGCCATATTCTACTACAGCCAGGGCTGATTCTCCAATTTTCCTCCCAACAAATCGATTGTTCTGACAGGAACACCCACCAATACAGCCATTTGCTTGGCAAGAAACAAGTAGAAATGTTTGATTTAACTGCCTATAGCTAATTGAAAGACCCTGCAAATTTAAAGCAATCCCACTGCAGTTTTCATAACTGCTGTCCTCAATTCTCCTTCGAAGACAGGAAGAAGGAAGGTCATTTTCATGAATGAAGTAAGGGGATCCTCCCAGCCCAGCACAGGTACCTGTGGCTCTCCCACCATTCTCTCCTCTCTCCACTCACAGAGTTTTTCCTGAACAGGCTGCAGCACTGCTGCTCTTCCATGCTAAAAGCCACAGAGTCTCTTCTCCAGTATTTCACATTTTTCACCCACTGCTCTAGTCCTGATCTTTTCATTTTACCCCTCTCAATGTGCTTCGCCTTCTCTTTGCCCACCTTACTAAAAAACCCAAGAATTCATCAGTTCCCTAGTCAACACATCAGCCCACAGACATTGTGTAATCTGTTTTCCCACTCTACCCCACAGTGGAGAATGCTTTTGACCAGCCGTAACTGAATTGTGTCAGACACCACTGAATAAAGGATAAAATTTGGTATATACTGAAATTGCCTTTAGATAAGGCTTCCAACTTCTTATTGTGCCGACCCCCCTGAAACAGGGAAGTGATTTTTTGTATGTTGGAAAAGGGAACGGCAGAAAAGCACAAGAGCAGCTGAACTCCAGCGCTCTCTGTGGCCTCTGAGGTGCTGGCAGTGGAGTGTGCTGCGCTATGCATACAACCACAGATAGTTTCATTAGAGATCATGAAGATTTCTCTGGGACTCCTCAATCCTACAAAAATGGTCATTTTCCCACTCTCATCTTGCTTGGGGCTGCAATTTCCTTTACAGTAGAAAGGCTGACTTGTTTTCTTCCCCATTTCCATCAACATTGCTTGGGAAAGACCAGGAAGGACATGGCAAGGAATTAAATTACAATTCCCTGGCAATAAAAAAGGTGTAAAAGGGAAAATGTTGCAGCCTTGTAGTGAAGGGAAGCAGAAGTCAGAAGCATCCAAGAGATCTTTGAATGGACCTCTCTTCAAGAAGTATCTTTGAGTGGACACTACTTCCCAGCATGTGCAAACTTTGCCCCTCACCTCTTCAGGCTTTTCCATCTTTTCCATCCTTTCTGCTTTTCCCTTCTCCCTCCACATGTGCTCACCAAATTCCTGTCACCAGCCAGAACTGATTAGAACAGAAGAAAAAACCCAAAAAACTCCACAGCACTTCGGAAGAGAAGTCACCAAGTACAAAACAAAATAAGTATCACTTATTAATTAGCCTTGTTCTTACCTCCCTTGTTGGTGCCTTTTTACACTAGTTGGAAAGGGACTCCAGGAGATCAGCAGAGGGTTATGCAGAGCTCAGTGCAGCTTTTAGACACACCAGGAGGCCTTGCTGCAGGGTTCAGGTCTAATGCAGCTCAGAGATTTGCCCATCTGCCGAGGCTGAGAGAAGCTCAGCTCAAGGGCCCCTTTGCTCTTCCTGTGATTACCCAGTCCATGCCCTCCTCCCCCATCCAATTCCATCCAATTCAAGCACATATTTCAATTCCATCCCTGAGCAAGTTACATTCTTGCCTTTCCCTTTCAATTTCCACAGGGCAAATGAAACTGATGGGAAGCATTTTGACAAAGGTATGGTTATTTCATCCCAAATCTGGATGTTACATTTCATGTTCCTGGGACAGATCCTTTTCACAGGAACCCAGGATCATCTGCATACTCAAACTGCATGAACTTTACAGCCTCTCAAGTTTTCAGGGACACTGCTGATCATTTAATACTACAGGGCCACCTCAACCATTTTTCATCCCAAAGCAGGGGAAAGGACAACTCAGTGAAAGCTCCCACAGCAAAGGGCGAGGTTTCAGACCCTCTGATGCATTTGTTTGCCTCAGCAGAAGGTACAGCACTGTTCTGAGGGCAAGCTGTGTAATAGATACATAAAATACACTAAATGTTTTCAAAATGAAGGAAGGCAGATTTGGATTTGATATTAAAAAGAAATTCTTTACAGTGAGGGCAATGAGACACTGGAACAGGCTGCCCAGAGAAGGCGTGGATGCCCCATCCCTGGAAGTGTTTAATTTAAGGTTGGATGGGACTTTGCAACCTGGTCAAGTGGAAGGTGTCCCTGTCCACAGCAGGGAAGCTGGAACTGGATGATCTTCGAGCTCCCTTCCAACCCAAACCATTCTGTGATTCTGTGACATTAATAAATGTACAGTGTCACACACCCCCATTTCCACAACAGCAACTCATCTACCTCTGTTCTTTAGAACAACATTTTTAAAAACAGTGATTATCACCTTCCATCTGGGAAAGAACCCTTGGGGATGAAAAGGGTTCCACTTTGCTTCAAGACAAGCATAGGATGGAACATATATACCATTACTCTTTCAATTCATACTTTTGCAAGCTCAAAAATATAAGAATATAAATAAATAAATAAATAAAGCTGGTGTTGATCTACCTGCTGACCTTTGCACCTGTAAACAGAAGACAGCTTTTAACCAGCCAACAACTTAGCAAATATGAAACCTGTTCTGCCAGTGCTTGAAGATGACACTCTACATACAAATCAGTTCTTACAGAAACACAGATTTCTAGGCGAGTTTAGAGAGAAAGCAGCATTTCCATGACTTCAGACCACTGAAAATCATTTATTTAAAAACATACTGTATTAGAACCAAGTTAGGAAATAAAAAAAACAAAACCAGTGCAAAACTCTGCCAATATTAGGCCTCTATTGCAGAATCCAAATCCCTTTAAAAGCACCACCTTGAAAACAATACCAAGTTCCTTTGACTTCATAAGGACTTCTCAGAGGCCCACAAGCCCACACTGGAAGGCACATTCAGTATTTTAAGTTAAAATAAGTTAATCTTCTTGCTTCCTTTTTATCAGGAAAATGCAACACTTTAAATTCAGTTGCCTTGGACGTGTTCATATGCACATACTGTATTTAAATCAATATAAATTTATCACATACTGCTTATAAACAACCAACAGGCATCAGGTGGAGGACGTTTTCTTTAATTTAGCTACGTACATGGGACCCCAGGCTCTCCCCTTCTCTGGGAGAACCAGCAGTTCATGCTGCTGCATTCCACTGAGGAAAGTGAATTCCTGGGAAACACCTCTGGCCATCTCGCTTAGATCCACAGGCACCACGTTCCTGCAGGAGCTCAGGATGAGATTGATCACATCGCTGTTTTCTGCCTTGGACAGGGTGCACGTGGAATAGACCAAGGACCCCCCGGGACGCAGGGCTTTAAGAGCAGAGCTGCAGAGAACAACAGAGGGGAAAAAGGGGAAAAAATCAACATCGAAAGCGACATACTGCTAGAGGGAGAATGTACAGACCTATAAATCCAGAGTGTAAATAAATATGACAGAAATAACATCATGAAAATGTCTTAACTGTACGTAATTGACAGTTCAGGAAACCACCCACAACACGATTTTGCTTTCTCATTTATTATTGCATTCTCAGTTAGCTGAAGGTACATTTTATGCCACAGTGACAAGTACAAAGCAGCATCCCCCCAGAATATACATCAAGCATTCCTGTGCTCAGCTCTGCTGTGAAAATGCTTCAACTGTGCACACAAAATGGGTTACCCCACGTCAAAAGGGCCCCTTAGACATGGGGCAAGGTGCTTGTGGGAACGAATATCAGAATAGGCACTTCCAGTACTAACCTGAACTGATGACTCAGCTGTAATCTTAGAAACATTCCTGCTAATTCTGCAACTTATTTAGCAAGGTAGGAGGATTTGGGGGTGTCACTAAGCCACTGCTTTTCAACCTGATTTCTTAAGGACCTCATATTGTTTGTTTACATGCCCTTCACTTAATAACCTGTTGACAAATTTTTACTAAAAAAAGGCAAAATAATGGCTTAAAACCAGAACGCTTCACAGCTACTGGTGGATGGAGGGAACAGAGGTTCTTTATCACTCTACCACTGAAACAGAGTTTAAATTAACTGCTTATTTCCCAGTACAGCAGATCTGCCAAGTCCTTATTCAGATCCATGACATGAAACCTATGAGCATATGAGATATGCAAGCCATATTTACCTGCTGCAAATTAAGAGAGTAAGGGGAAAAATCAAAAATCTTGCACCACAGAAGAGCATTCTTCAAACCTGATATGAACACATTTCTAAGAGAGGAAGCTACACAAAAGGTTCATTTTCTATTAAAACACTGTCTGAAGATAAATCCCATTAAATCATATATTTTAGAGCCTTGAAGGACATGTGGCTCAAAGACTGAATTGTAAGCTGGTATTCAAACAGATACTACAGGCAAGTATCACATTAAATATAACTGTTCCCTCAATAAGATTCCTTTTGTTTACTAACAAGAAAAATCAGAACAGGTGAATGGTGGCAATTACAATGAATAATCAGAGATTTGTAGGTATTACTGACAATACTGTGCTCACACCCCGCCCCCCACACCCCAGGAAAAAAAATATCCTGGGAAAAATAAAAAGAAGAAAAGCAAAGAAAAAGAAACAACCATCTCCCCAAACCAGATGAGGTGAGCAGCCGCCAAATGCAGAAAGTCTGATTCCAAGTCTAGATAAACAAAGGCAGTGCCATGGAAATAGCAGTTCCTCCAGAAACAAGCTGAGGACTTCCCAAGGGCGATATCTGACCAAAAGCAGCTGAGAAAGGAAAGAAGAAAATACAAAGGGGGAAAAGATAAGCCCTTTTAACAGAATTGGGACTTTTTGGGAAAAGAATCAATAAGGAAAAGCTTCAGCACAAGCAGGATGAAAGCCAATCACAGATCAAAGCCGCTCTGAAAGTCCTGTCCAAAATAATATGGGAACACCAGGACAAATGGCTGCTTCAGACAGTGGTAAGACCAGGTGAAAACTCCTGCATTATACCAAATCTTCTCTTGGCAGTACACACATTACCTTGCTTACGGTCATCAGCAAGCCAAGTACATACTGTACTGAAGTCTATGATTTTCCAATTTCACTCAGTACAAAAGGACAGAGCTCTCAACCAATGGCACTCTAAGAAAAAATATGTGTTTAATGCCTCTGTTGCATCAGCCTTCTGGAAAAAGATGGAGAGTGAGCATATATAACCTTAGTGAGGGAGCAATTCCAAATTCAGCCTGTTATAGCCAAAAAGAAGGTTACAGTGCACTCAGGTAGCCTAAATACTTTCAGTTCAGCTGGGCCTAGGGGACTCACTCGAGGATACTCTGAAAATTAGTTAAACTGCTAATTAGTTAAACCTACAAGGTTATCTCACACCCCGAGCAGGTTTTCAAAGCCTGCAAAAACGTTTGAGAATGTTCCTGCCACAGCTTGGTAGAGCACAACATTCACACTGCCACCTTGAGATGCTCAAAGAGAGAAGGTGGAACCCTGACATCCCTCCCAGCTCTCATCTTCTGAAATTCTGCATTTACCAGCAGGCATTGGAACTGCCTGGCTCCAGATACTCATCCTGGCATCCCAACATGTATTTACTCCTTAAAGGGCTCCAAAAGCAGCATTTCTGGGCCCAAAAGCTGTCCTCACTTCTTTCCAGCTCCTTTCCTTGCTGGCAGCTGCACATTTAAAAGGGCAGGGCTCATGCTGCTGCTCTTGGCCTGTCTGAGGAACCACAGTGCACCCACAAATATGGAATTACCTGCTTAATTAAAGCAAAGCAGGCATGTGCAACCTTCCCTTCTCATGAACAACAAGCCAGCAAGAGACCCTGATGTCTCTTTGACCCCACTGTCTCTTGGCCTCGCACCCATTTGGGGAAATTTACAAGCACCTTTTTCCCTCATGTATTAGATCTTGCTTTTTACTTTTCACTTTACAACTAAAAGAGAACAGAGATGAAGTCTAAATGGGCTCTCATAAAGCTGAGCTGATCTTCACATTTTTATCAGAATCCACCTACATAACTCATTTTTGACAGACTTTCCCCTGCCAGCTACACCTTTTCCGTGCATGCAGGAGTGCCAAGCCCTGAGGGCAGCCAGCGAGCTTGGAAATGCTTTAATGTGACAATTAAGATGTGCTTCTAGCAGACCTGAGAATTCTACTCCTAGAAGCAGATAATGGCAACCACTTTCCTACTTCTAAGACAGGTACTAAGCAGCATTTAGAGAAGAGAGAAAATTCTTTCACCATGTAAGAGTGGGAAAGGTAAAAGATAAAGCTACACACAAAAAAAGTAGATGTAGCTACAGGTTACAGGGTTTAAAGTCTGGATGCTTGCTAAATGTCCTTTTCTTCCCATCCAGAAAGCAACAGCTCCTCCAGACAACATTTTCAAGGGCACCGTCCTCCTCCAACTGAGTCCATCAGAGGAAAGAGCAGAACAGGCCTCTGAAGGAAAACTTGGAAAATCTCACCTCAAAACCCCTCTGTGTCTAAACCTCAGCTTGTGAATCTTCACTGGCCCACAACCCAAAAAGGTCGGCCTGCTCAGGGCAGTTCTCTTTATTTTGAACCTAAACCCTGAATTAAAATATCTGAGGAGAATTACTTCAGGCAGCAAGGTTAATCAATGTATCTATCCATCTTGTCAAGGACAGCAACAGTTGTTTCAGTCCCAGAGCTCAAAGTCAGCGCCTGCCAGCCCTGATTCAGCCGTGCTCAGCTTCTGATAAACCTGCAGCCAGCTGCAAAATTCCAAGGGAGGGAGTGCTGGGCTCAAAGTCACCCAGGGTGACACTGAGCTGGGCAAGCAGAGCCAGGGAGTTCGGTCCTCTCGTCCTCAGCATCACAGAGAATTCACTCAGGAGAGGATTTGTTCATCAGAGAATTTGTTCATCGCAGAATTGTTCAAATACATTTAAGAAACTTCCTCTATCATCACTGGAGGGAAATGAGCTCATCCAAGGAGCAGGTTAGAGATGAAGCATAACTTACTCCTACTGTAACTCCACCAGCTAGGAACTAAGATTTCTCTTTCATGGGAATCTTAATTATCAACACTCAGCTGAAGGGATTTGGTGCCTGTTCCTTTATGACTCCCAAAATTTGGCTTCAAACCTAGAATGCTTAGACAGGATGCTTAAACATTTTTTCACCTTTGTCTTATTACAAAGCCCTGTTTAAAAAAAAAACCCACATTATTTAGAGGTAGTTAATCTGCATTTATTTTTCTCTTAGTGGTACACATGACATTTGTGTTTATTACAGAGCTAAAATTTTCAGCTGAAATAAAGACCTAGTTATCCTTAATTTTGTAATTTTTTTGCAGGTATATATATTTTCTGTAATGAATTTTACATGTTTACAGGCACTAATACTGCAAGGTTTCACGCTTCACATGACGAAACATCAGAACACACATTAAAAGCCCTGGAAACTTTTTCTGGAGCCTTTTTCTGTCCATCTCATTTAACAAGTTCTGTAAAACAAATTAACACGTGCAGATTGCTCCTCTCCTCATTCTAAATGAGATTTTCCAGCACTAACAAAAAAAAGTTTTAAAATACTTTCTATTTTTGCAGGGTGTGTCTCTGGTTACAGGTTCATATTGTACTGTAGAGGTCAGAGGTACAACAGATGCATTAATCTATCCTAACTCCCTGCATTGCAGAAGTACTGCAAAAGACTTTTCCAAGAAATGTATTACTTTAAATCTCTTTTTTTTTTTTTTTCAGTTTATTTCTTAAGGTTTACTAAATTAGGGAAAACAAAACAGCATTACTGTTCAGTATCTCAGGGGAAAAAAGGTTGGGCTAGAGCCACATGACAATTCCAAACCCAAAAAACTCCGACATGCAACTAAAATGTAGTTAGCCAGGACCTAAAAAGGATTTTTCCACTGACAGACATGATAGGCTGAAGGCTGGCTTTTTTCAGTCTAAAAGTCCTGGTGTCTCAAAGATCCTTTTAAAAATAGGCAGACACAAAAATACATATTTCATACTAGAGGTGGCACCTGCATGTCCGGCCTATCCTCCTGTGCTTGGCTTTATATTGCACATCATGGGAAGGGGCAGCATTAATTATGTTAATCATTCGACCACTTTCAGTATTAAAGGGAAAAGATGACACATTTTTAGGGCAATTTTGAAACAACACAACACTTCAACAGTGCCATCTTTTGGCAACGACAACGTATTTCTGCTCAATAGGCAAGATAATGTCTCATCAGAATAAAAAATGCCAATTCTGTTCTTTTTATTGACTTAAAATATCCACATTACCTTTCCCCTCTCACAAGAGTGCAGATACTTTGTGGTAATATGACCTGCATGTTACAGCTTTTGCTTTTGTTTCTTCAAACCTGGTCAAAATGGTAAGGAAACTCCTTCTGTGTCAAAATACTGATTTTTTTTTTAATACTTAGTGATGGGCAGTGACAGCAGTTCAAGCACCTGCTCTGCTCCTCTCTAAGTAAACTTTGCTCCTCTGGAGAAACATTGCAGCTCAGAGTAACAGGAGAATCATGAAAGTCAACTGCCTTTTTCAGCACTAAACTGAATTATATATAAAAGGAGACACAGGCATCAAAAACTCGTCAACTAAACAACCAAAACCCACAAATCCAAAAAAAACCCCCTCTGTTCTACCCTAGCCAAAATTTGTCCTGAAAATTCCGAGAAGCAACATTTCTATAGCAAATAATTCTAAATTATTCTAAAGCAAAGAGCAAACACTCACAGCCAGAATTATCGATCTTTCTCCTCTAGTGCATGGTGACTTCTGAAATACTCATCCTGTTAAAACAGGGATACGAGACAGCCCAGAAGAGAGAATGAAAGACCTCTGAAACCCACTACAAATGCTGCCACACAACTCTAGGGTCAGTGGTTACCCTCACAGCTTGTGAAACACACAGAGAAAGGACTGAAGGTGGGATTAAAGCAAAATTTGTGTCTGAATTCAAATATGTGATCCCAAAAAACTGCTGAGTAGCTTCTTTGTTTATTAATAGTTATTTATACATTCAATAAACTTGGCTTTGCAGCATATCCTAAGGGACTTGATCCATAAGTTATTTACAGGGTGCTGCCACACTTAAAATCAGAAACATTTTAACACCTCTGGAGCACCTGGAGCCACAGCAGCGGCCACAGCACTCACTCTTTGTGAAGAAATTCAAACCGACCATGTAAAACCTCCATCAACCCAACCAAAAGTGTTTGGGGGAATGGCACAGCACAAACTATTCAGCTTTTGTGAGGCAGAAAGTGGCTAAAGAATCCTATCACCCACACAACCCACAGCAGATTTGTTGGTCCAACAGCTGGAATTCTCAAAAATTCCCAGTGGAGCTAACTGATGAGATGGTTTTGGACAATAAAAGGATTAACTGGGCAGCTAGAGAGGAGCAAAGGGAAAGATTCCAGGGGAAGAGCTGGAGAACAGTGAGATGAAGCAATTCTCAGCACAATTCACTCCCCACAGCAGAAATGGAACAGTGGTGACATACGCTAAATATATCATTTTATATTTAAAAGCACAATTTTTGCCTTCACTCTGCAACCACAAAAAAGCCCAACTAGGAGCACACAATTCCCCTCCTGTGGAAAACTCCACAATTCAGTGAAAATACAGAGCTGTTTAATTACTCGGAGATGTTGTGCATAGAAGAGTTCCAGCAGTCTGAATGCCTTTGCTGAGTTCTAAATTGTATTCTGCTGGATTTCTTTTCTGCTGAGCCCTAACACAAGTTCCTTTCAGCTGCAGAAACCAGTCTAAGAATAATTACAACATCCATAACAGTTTACCACTATGTAATTGGGCATTCAAGCTTAGCCCAAAATTTAATTTCTCTCTGAGAACTGATAACATTGGTAAATTTGCTTCTGGGAACCACTGTATTTTGTGTTAGCATTTAGCATCAGGAAATGAATATTCCTTTTTTTTTTTACTTTGCAATTTGTTTTCTGCATGAACACTCCAAACAATAACAAGATTTGCAGTGTGTTCTTGGATTAGAGCACTCAGCAGGGATGCTTTGGTTTGGGCACGAGCAATCATTACAATCTCAATTTCCTTCAAATCAGCGGTGCCCTCATTGCTCAGAACATTTGCTGTTCAGCATTTTTATCACTTATTTACATCCCAGATTTTATGCAGGCTGCAGGAGGAAGATTGTTGCATCAGTTTCAATGCTTCTTCCAGATCTTCATTCTCTGAGCCTCTATGTACTTAATTAATTACGCTGTATTGCAAACCCTGCTTTCCCTTCCTTAACTTCCCTCTGACGTCCCCAGCTTGCCCCTAAGCAGATCCATAAAAACAGATTACAGATGAAGCATTTCCTTAATTAAGAAGGAGGGAATCTCAAATTTTAGGCCGAGTGCTGCTTGAAAGAAACAAAAATGAAATACAAAGCAGAGTTCTATTCTTCTTATTTTCATGTTACCCTTAAACTTAATCCTCCTGCTAAACTGAAATAACGTTTGGATCTTCCAAGCTTCACCTTCAAATCACAGAGTGTTTCACAGAATTCCAGGATGGTTTGGGTTGGAAGGGACCTTTAGGATCATCCAGCTCCACCCCCTGCCATGGGCAGGGACAGCTTCCACTGTCCCAGGCTGCTCCAAGCCCCATCCAGCCTGGCCTTGGACACTGCCAGGGATCCAGGGGCAGCCACAGCTGCTCTGGGCACCCTGTGCCAGGGCCTCCCCACCCTCATAGTAAAGAATTTTTTTCCAAATATCCCATCTAAACCCAGTCCCTCTCAGTCTGAATCCCTTCCCCTTGTCCTGTCACTCCATGTTCTTTTAATGTATTTCTTACAGTACTCTCACCAAACCTGCTGGGACTCAGCCTGACGCTTGTTTTTGTTTACAGACACAGGAACCAAGGTGAGGAACAGGTGGGAGCATAAAGCACCAGGGGATCTGGATCAATGGACCAGAGAGAGCCCTGCATGAGCTGGCTCCTGTAAAAAGCACAACAGCTGGATTCATGGAGGCTCAGCCCTCCTGGAAGCACAGGAGAAGGGATTCAAACTCAGTTTTAAAAATTATTTATAATTATGCACCCTAGTCATAAAATAGAGGTTTGAAGAGGGGAGCATCCCACAATTTAACTTCCAACGCACTTGTCATGAACTATTCAGCCTTTTCTGATCTTGCTCTATCATTTCCTTTTTCCCCTTTCACATGGGATCTGAGATGTCTTTAGAACTGGGAATTCATTCTAAAGTGATCAGGTAGAAAGAACAATAACCAGCCAGTGGGCAGCCATACTTCAAATATTTTACCCAATAACCCTTATACTCTCTAACTCTTGAAAGTAGCCATTTATTTCACAGGCTCCAAATTCTTTTAAAAGGCAAACAAAAATCCAGTGCACATCACAACAGACTGGTCGATCTACACAAGTACTCAGACCTAGGCTGAGCAATGAAATTGAAATTACCAATCTTTTACTACAATTCACATAGCAAAGGTATTTTGTCTTTACAGATTCTCATTACTGTTGCTAAAGAATATGTGCAACATAAAGTTCCCTCTCTGTTTAGGAATAATTCAGTTAAATCTTATTTGGACTGACAGGAATGGTTTTTTTTTTTTTTAAACAAGGTTTCTGCTGTCATGAGTTCTCCAGGATTACAACGTGGAATGATTTATGCAAATTCCCAGAATTTCTCAGCATGATGTATGCTTCCTTTTGCTACGGGCTCACAAATTGGATTTTCTATGTCAGATATTGAAAAGGGAAAACTGAAACAGGTCAGTGTTTTAAATGTGATTGATTTCTTCAAAGGAAACGGATGACATGATGCATTACTGCAATAAGATCCTCATATTTCTGTTATAAATCACAGGCTTCTGCCAGGCCTTTCCCAACTGGAAGTCATGCAAAACTATCTTGAATTGCAACAGGAACTTTCCATAAAAACTTTCCTTTTCTTTTTCATATTATGTTATTTTTCCCTCAATTTGCTTTGACAGATGGACTTCAGGCATGACTCTTACTGCACAAATAACACTCAAGTTTAGAAGGTTTTATTGAGAAGTCACTCTTCTTTTTTCCCCCATGAGAAAAGCTGTGCAGTTATACATGACAGCCTTGCTTTGGATTACTGGGGGGATGTTCTCAAAAATAAACAATCTTCTCTTCCCCCTCCAAACCTCACATTCTTTCACTTTTTTTACCCTGGGAGCCTTTCTGTGCTACAAGCAGTCAACACAGAATATATCTAAACTCATTTGAGCTGTGTCCACTTAAAATACTCTGATTTCACACCAGACTGTTGTGAGTCACCTGCAAATGGACATTTCTGTGAATTAGTGAGTTAAGAGGACCAAGGCCTCGCTGCTGCTATCACCCACACAGATTTCCACATCATCTCAGACCCACTGGGTGTTCTAAACAGCATCACAACCACATATTCCTGACATTCTTTTCAGAGGGGGAACCCTGGTTTTGCTTATTAAACCATGACAAATCTTGTCCCCGTGTAATTTTTATTAATTATAGGAAGTTCCTTCAACTTTTTGCACTTCTCACCTTAGGAGCTGGAACTGCAGAGAGGACAACTCCTTCCTTTGCGTGAGCCTGAGCACAGCTTGCTGAGGGTCAGCAGAGAACAGCCAACTTCTGTCGTTGGAACAAGGAGCATCAACCAGCACCTAAACAATTAATAAAATCAAGTAAGACAATTCACAACGAAGACGGTCACTTTTTGAACACCATGTGCCAAAATATATTCAATTTTCTTTGGCAAATATTAAGAAAAACCCTTTTTATTTTCCATTTTTGGGGGCGAAACGATCCCATTACTATTTTGAGATGTTTTTACAGGGTTAGCAGGTGGGAAGTAAGAAATTAGTGCTACCAAAGTAAACTCTACCTGAGTAGCTCCCTCTTGTTCCTCTCCCCTTCCTAATTACACATAATGCAAAGATTACAACCACAAGGTCTTCAGAATTTACTCCCAAAGGTGAATGGGCAACATCATCCAATACAGGAATAAATGCTCAACAGGCTTCATAAAGTATTTCCTGAGGCTCTACAAATCCTGTTCGTGACTTTGCTCCCCTTGATAAGTCACGTATTTTTGCAGGGGGCCAGGGGAAAAAAAAAAGAAAATTAAGAAGAGAGCAGCATAAGAAGAAAGAGAATCAGAATGCAGAAATATAATTTGCCAGTAATAATGTTACCTTGTCATAAAATTCAGGCTGAAGGTCTCCAATCTGCCTACCATCCAGTTTAGAGACCACTATCAAATTAATCAAAGCATCTGGGATGAAGGATTCTATTGTCTGTTCCAACCATCTTGACCTCAAATCATCATATTCATTACAGTGAAAATTACCTTAGAAAATTAAGAAAAAACAAACAAACAAAAAAAGAAGTAAACACCCAAAGAGAAGTCTTTACAATTTTTTTTCTCTTGTATTTTTTTTTTTTAATATAAGGAGTTAGACCCATTTCAGAAGTTCTATTGCACTGCCATGACTACCATGGAGCTTACACCTGATGTGCCTGTTATTGCACTTTTTAGAATGCTACTCCATTTTTATAAACCTAAATAAATGTCAGCATGCTCCTACAAAGCAAACTCTAAATATTTCCTTGAAAATCCTTCTGTAGCAACATTCTTCCCCAGTAAAACAAATTTCAATCATGACCCATATCCAAAGAGTGAGTGCCTTCCTGGGCTCCTTGAGCCACCATCTAAATGAAGTGCATGCCTCATATGATTAAATTGCCTTTTAAATACATAAAGCATCAGTTTTGAGTTTCTTAAGGTACATCTTAGCATTCACTGAGGTGTATTAAGAAACAAATTCCTCACATTTTACATCCTCAGCAACAGTTTGGTCTCTTCAGAAGCAGCCAGAGGACAGAAGTGTTGATTTGTTGTTTCTTTTTCCCTAATCCTTTGGAAAGGACAATTCCTATTTAATTTACTTCATTAGCATCACCCCATTCCTCTGGAAGAGGGAGGGCAAGCCAGTTGTAACCAGCTGGAGAAAGAGGTTACAGTAGTGGTCTCATCAGCAGGGGCACGAGGTGCTGTGAACAGTTTCAGACAATTATTCCCCAAGCCAGCAAATAAACTTGGAAACAGCAATGCCAGCTTGCTCTAACTCCTCGGCCCAAGCTGCTGCTTGCTGCCGCTTTCTAAACACTGTGATCATCTCAGAGTCCTTCTCCAACCAATTCCTTCCCATGAACTGTCTCCCTTTGCCCAGATCTTGCACATTTCATTTCTTATACTCTGCTTTCCATCAGCACACTGAAATTTACCTGTAGTATTTGCACAGCACTGACAAAAGAGACAGCAGAGGAAAAGATAAAAATAAAAAGTAAGAAAGGACAAGTATGCCAAGATTGCAGATTGCTTACATCCTTGTGCTAACAAACTGACATGGCTTTAAGTAACTTGTGGAGAAGTAACCATGCAGAAAAAACCCACAGAGCTACCCCACTTTCATCTGTCACTCTGCAGTAACCTATGTTAAAGTAAGTACTGCATTTTTAATCCGCTTTTAGGCGAAAAGATTTCATAAAAATCTCATTAAACAGCGTGGAACTTTTTGGAATATAAATTGGTGTTGGTTTTTTCCTTCCTCCACCAGCACCTGGCTCCATTACCTGGACAGGCACACTGCAGGATAGCTACAGACTTCCCCCCTGGTGCAGCACAGAGATCCAGAACATCCTCCCCATCCTTCACCTCCAAGGCCAGCACGGGCAGCAGCGAGGCAGCGTTGAGCAGGTAGTACTCCTTCAGCTTGCCAGGCTGGTGCTTCTGCGAGGGGAACCTGCCAGGAGCTGTCCTGATGTAACACCTGAGGGCAGCGGGGAGGTAGGGCAGAGCTGCTGCAAAGGCAGGACTAAAGCCCTGCTCTGCCAGGCTGCTCTCCAGGCCAGGGCTCTGGCTGAACCTGTTCAGCAGCAGGGCGTGCTGCCAGCACCACGGCGAGGTCAGCACATCTCTAGGGGGCAAAAAGGAGAAGACATGCTGTTACTCAGCAAATAAAACAGTGTAGGAAGCCTCTATTTACAATCTCACCATTGGGTAATTCTGGTGTAATCAGAAATTAACAGTTTTGGTTAGAAAAGTATGCAGGAAAATAATTTTAACAGGAAATCAAGCCACTGTTTTTTCTAATCATTGCATTTAAAATACCAATTTCTTCCGAAACAGGACATCCTCTATTTTTCTTATTTTGGTAGCAGATATAAATGATGAAGCATAATACTCTTCCTGACTATAGAATACTTCCCTAAGATCAAGAAACAACTGTAATATTAGTTGTATTAACAAAAAGAATCTCACACACACTGGCTTTGCAATGCTCATTCCAGCCAACACTAAAATGCCATTTTTACAAGTGTTTTTTTTTTACATTTTATGTTCTGCAAACACTGGGCCAGTAAAACTTAAATCAAGAGGTATTTCTGGAAGACAGTCAGACAGCAGAGGCATGTGATAGAAGCATGCTTGTTTGTATTTCAGTTTGCTCTTTCAGGCCTTTCTTACATGGATTTCCCCCCTTTTTCATCTGAATTCCTCTTAGTAATTTTTCATTTAGTGTCGAAAAATATCCCTCAGGAGCATTCACTGCCTAAAGCAGATAAACACTGAACCAATCTAAGAGTTTTAAAGTTGATTCAAATAAATTAATGCTATGCATCTATGCTTTTTTTTTAATAATGAAGCTCTTCAGCAGCTATGTGATCAAGACCCAAACTAAGTGACAGCCTTTGCCACCTGCATCATTACTAATTCAATTCCTTACCATCTCCCCAAAGCCACAGACCTGACACTGCTCCATGCATCTCCCAGTTCTGCCGTGTACTGCTTCTCAAAGTGATCCAGAACCACCTGACAAATCTGCTTCTGGAGTTTCCCTTTTGTTTTCTTTTCCAGCTTCAGAGAAAGGAAGAAAAAAAGAAAAGTAGTAAAGCCAAATTAAACCTACCCGAGTTCTTACTAGCATTAATAAAAGACATTTTACTAACTACATCAACTTGGTTATCAGTGATATCAGGATGCTCAAATATTAAGGCTGCATCTGTATGTGATCAAAATGTAACAGAAATTTCAGAGAGCAAAGAAGTTAAGGTAGAACACACTCCTCTTTTCCCTGCTCGGCTGGTTAATAAATACCCCTCTATATCCACTGTGCTGATAATCCAGTGGTTCCTGGGGCTCTGACGGAGCTTAACCTACGAAAGGAAGGGAAAAAGCTTTTGCTTTCTAAGCAAACCCCAAAGGTAAACGCTGCATTTCGCTCCCTAGGGGCACCCAGCAGCCGTCCCGTCCCACGGCGCTCCTTCCGAACGCGGCACAGACACAGCGGGCGGGGGGCAGAACCGCAGGGACGGAGCTCCGGGCACCGGGGGCGGCTGTGGGGCCGGGAACTCTCTCTGTGGCGGAGCAGCTTCCCGCAGGAGGCACAGAAATCCACGGGACGCTTAGGGCTGGGGAGNNGAATGGACCTTAAAGATCAGCTGGTCCCAACCCCCTCGGCCAGGAGTGGGGACACAACGCCCTAGAGGATGCTCCGTTCGCCATCCAGCCTGGCTTTGAACACTGCCGCGGTTGGGACATCCCACAGCTTCCCTGGGGACCCTGTTCCCGCGTCTCACTACCCTCACAGTAACAAAATTCGTCCTAATTTTTAACCTCGGTGTTGTGTGGGTTTGTTGGTGTNTAAATACCCCTCCATATCCACTGTGCTGATAATCGAGTGGTTCCTATGGCTCTGGCGGAGCTTAACCTACGAAAGGAAGGGAAAAAGCTTTTGGTTTCTAAGCAAACCCCAAAGGTAAACGCTGCATTTCCCTCCCTAGGGGCACCCAGCAGCCGTCCCGTCCCACCGCGCTCCTTCCGAACGCGGCACAGACACAGCGGGCGGGGGGCAGAACCGCAGGGACGGAGCTCCGGGCACCGGGGGCGGCTGTGGGGCCGGGAACTCTCTCTGTGGCGGAGCAGCTTCCCGCAGGAGGCACAGAAATCCACGGGACGCTTAGGGCTGGGGAGGAGGGACGCGGGGAGAGCAAGCGGGGCCGGGCGGGCTCCTTGCCCTGCAGCGCTCGCACGGCCCGCGCAGGAAGCGGCCGCGGCCCTCCCGCCGCGCTTCCGGCCCC
>VYXC01012816.1:491991-528498 GCA_013397175.1 Platysteira castanea | reverse complement strand
GTGTGGGTTTGTTGGTGTTGTTGTTTTTTTTTTTTAAAGTGGGAGGCCGACTTGCCATCCTGGCTCCTCTTCCTCGCCACTAGACAAACCAGGATTAGGCAGGACCTGGGCTCTCACTTAATCAATTTACAAAACCGATGCTCATCCCAACGCCTGCTCGAAGGACTGATGGCATCCACACCCCCCTCACCATCAGGTCTCTGCTTGTGCCTTGTCACCAGACCTTTATTCCTATCTGACCCAGGATTTGGAGCTGCGACTCAGCTCATCTGAACCACACCGGAGATCAGCTCTGGCTTAACGTGCTGCTACTGCCATGAAAAATTGCTGGAGGTTTGAGAATTATTCACAGAAATCTCTTACACAGCCTTTCAGACAAACCATTCTCGGGATGGGAAGCAGGAGGACCGCTGTAGCCCAGATCAGCTGTCACTGGTTCAGCAGCACTAAAACCTGAGGCTGCTGATGTGCCTGGACCATCTCTGTCATCTGATCCCTTCATCTGGACAGAGCTTGAGACCTGCAAACTGCTGCTCCAAGGAAGGGCATCCTGCTCTGCTGGCCATCTCCTGCTGCAGTCACTGTGTCCTAGCAAAGCCAAACAAATCCCCACATACCCTCTCTTTCGTGTCCATCAGCATTTGCCAACTCTCTCGCTAACAGCAAGCCCTGTGGAAGCAGCAAACTTGTTTAAGAGTAGTTTTAATTAAAGCTTCTGCAGGCTGAACCTGGCCTCTGAGATCCTGACTGGACAAGGGTGCAAAGGTAAAGGCAGGAGTGCTATCGTGTAGATAAATATTTGAGTTTCAGGCACCAGCTAATGAAGACTGAGAGCATTTCTGCTCACCTCATGCAGATTAGCATCAGGCTTGAAAGCTTATTTAAAATGTTTCAATCAGGGTTGCGACAAAGGGCCTGGAGGCAAAATGGAGACCTCCTACATCTCAAACGTGAAGGAAACCTGAAAGGCTTTTTGATAAACGAGTTTTACCAACTGATACAGAACAAAACTGATATAAAAAGTAGTTCTCTGTGGTTGTAATTCTGCCAAAGCCAGTACCATACAAGAATATAGATATAAGAATTGAATTTTACCAATAAAACAAAAGGCCTGCTGAATGGGTCACCTTCCCCTAAATCTGTGTTATATTCCAGAATATGGTAGATGGTGCCATCGGTGTTTCTGTGTCTGAAATCAGATTTTGCACCAGAAGCAGAGAAAGGACTCCAGTTAATCAGCTCATCAGCACCACCACCATCAGAACCAAACTGCAAACAGCAAAAATGCAACTGCAACTTGTGTCTCTCTCAGGTGCTGCTGCAGATAAACTTGTCTCAAATCACATTTGCAATAGGCTCCATTACTTACCCCATTTAAAAATGCATCTGTTGAAGTACTGGTGGGTATGTTCTATTCAAAACAGTCAAGTATTTCAAATTGAATGAATCCCAGAAGCCAGGAAGCCAACATGATGACAGAATTAGTGAGTAGCATCCTGCAGTTATAGCACTAAACTTTCCACTAAAATACTAGAATATATTACTGAAAAAAATACCGCTTGAATTTTATTTAAAGGGGGGAAAAAAAATCTGTGCTGCTTACTTTGTAACGGTGCATCAATCCTTTCCAATCTCACACTAGAGACCTAATGGATATCATATATATCTATTTTTAATAATATTGATTTAAAAATCTTTAAATCTATGAGTAAGGTCTTTCTGTGGATTCTAGGATGTAACCAGAAGAACAGACAACCTGAACAACTTGTTTTGAAGCACTGATTATCTTTTGCATTAATTCAGTTCATGAACATTACTATTTCTTCTTAGAATATACATTTAACTTACCTTTAAAATATTTAGCCTAAAGTATATTTAAAATGTTACACATAGATAATACAAAATGTTCTGCTTAAATAGTGAATTTCTGTGTTCTTACCACTCCTGTATTTAAGTAGAAATACTCTTGGCTGAATGCACAGATACATTTTGAAAGTGGTTATTGATGACAAAAGTCTGCAAAATATAATTGTGCTCTCAATTTACAGCTGCACAACTTATTATCTCTCAAATATTAAGTACACCATCAAAGCTCTTTATATGTATACATATACACCCCACTTAGTGTCAATCTATCAATATATTCCAAATTTGATCACATTTCTCCTGCAAAAATATGCAAAGATTCTGTCTTTAAGGCCTCTGTTTCATGTTTTAGAAATGTGAGACTTGTAGACCTTAAATATTTATGTCTAGAGTTACTTCCAAAAAATTGTAAATTTATGGTAATACAGGAAACATGTTGGTGCTTTGCATTAGTTTTATTCTATACATAAATGTCATCTTGAGCAAATAAAAAGTCATGGCAGTATAAATTACTGAAAAAAACCCCACCATAGTAAATAATTACAAAGCATATTAATAAAACAAAAACTTATAAAATTTTTTTTGGGTACTTTGGTCACAAACTGGTGACATTTATTTTAAAAGCAAAAATCAGAAATGATACATGTGTCCACACACACAACACACAGAACACACAGTTCATATATAAGCATCAACAATTTCGTTTCTCAAATTTCGTTACCACAGCAGTATTTAGCTTTGCTTTTCCTTTAATTTATTTTAGGGAAGAGGGAAAATAAAAGGATAATATATGCCTAGAAATTGAAGCTATAAAAAAATAAGTCTGCCAAAGTAGAGCCTTTAAGCCAAAAACTTAAGTGGTAACAGAGCTAATGATAGTAAGGCTGAGATTGCACATACAAATTTTTGTGCAACCTCCCCTCCACTTAGTATTGTGTTGTCTGAAGGGAAAATGACCAAATCCTGAGAATAATTCAACTGAATCATGTTACAGTATTAGAATACAACAAAAATGTTCTCATGCTGGTAAGTTGCACAGAAATTGTTTCATCCTTTCTCTAGAGGAATAAACCTCTCCACCTATTCCAAACTTAGTATCCTTAAGACTGATTCCACATTACTCTTTAAAAATCTTATTAATTTCATTTTAATATGGCAGATATTTGTGCAACTCCTTGCTGCAAGGAGCGTATAGTAAAAATTTCCAATACCAAAGTGCTGAAGACGTAACACACCACGTTGTTTTAACATCCAAACTCCTTTGGGAAAACCACGTTATTGAAGACAGAGCATCAAATAAAATTATCAAATACTGCTTCTCCCAAAAGCCCCTTGGAACGGGGGCTTCATCCTGCCTGTCATTAAGTGGCAGCACAATGAACCTTTACAAATACACCAGTGGTTGTGTGCAATGTAACAGCAAAATATTTAAATGGAACGTAACAAATTGTAACCCTTGTTGTTTAGGTATCACTTGTATGTGATTTTCAACACATGATATGGAAGTGTTATATAAATCCTTAAAAACCCGGGGTTTCTTTAGTTTGCAAGATGGTATTTTAGTATTATTGAGATTAAAAACTGTGGGAGGTTATCTGCATACTGGCTGATTCAGTTACCCAGCAAAAGCGATGATTTAATTTGTGGAAATTTCCCACTATATGCAATTTCCCCATTTGTTGTAGTAGACAATACAGTATTCAACTCTTTTTTTTCCACAGAATTTATTACCTATGTCAAACTCAGTTAACAAAACAAAGAAAACAACAGTTAAGAAAACTTCCAGACAGTTCAAATAGCATTATTTCGTATAAAATGTATTTATTTTAAATTTTTCTATCTTACCCTCTGCTTCAGACTGCCAGAAATATGAAATATGTAACGTAATACCTAAGAAAAGGTATTGGTAGTGTAAGAGAAATGTCAGAGTAAAACACACTTTGTGCACTTGACTCTCAGCTTTCTAATGCTCCCTAGATATCACTTTATTGGTAGTAGGTCCACAGCTCCACTCAAACTTTCAACTTATTATATAAAAAGGTAGAAAAATATATTCAATATTTGTTTAACCTTTCTATATTCACCCTATCATACAGGAATCTTACAAAATGCTTTAGAATCATTTATTCCCTGAAAAAATACCAACACCTGCACAGCACCTGGAGAAAGGTCTTGGTGGGAATGTACAATCCAGTATTACGGGATCTTGAAGGTGTTTTTCTTCAGGTTTACAGCCATGTCTTTTCACAGGTAAACCAAATAAATCCTGAAGAAGAGCTGGTAATGTGAAAAGTAAATGATAAAGTCTGACCACCTAAGGACAACAGGGTGAACTCCATGTTTAGTTGTCGCACGCTGAGAAAATGTCATTTAAAAAAATTTCCTTCAAGGGTAAAAAAATGATAGGATTTTAAAATTATGGTTTTTAAAATTCTCTTTGTGCTGCAGTTAAGCAATGACATCGTGGGTATCACTGTTGGGTCTTTGGCGTAGAGTCAGCGGGGGCAGAGGCTTTCCATAGAAATCTGTGGAAGAAATTCCAGAGCAGAAAAACACATCAATCTGTCACCTACCACCTTCCTGGCTCAAAGAATGTTTACTGAATTCCTGCTTGCTTAATGAAAGCCAGGTATTCTAGGAGTTTAGAGCTAATTCCTCCAAGCAACTTTCAAACCTAGTGCTAATTAATGTCTAGAGATGGATTGGCCAAATGAGGGTTTAATTACATTTTGTTATGCATGCATCAGCATTTGCAAGATCAAGCCCAGAGGGGATCTCTAAACGTCCCTAAAAACAGGAAAGAAGATATCCAAAGCATACAATAACAACTGAAAAAATGAAGCATTCCAATTTGTATGTTGCTGCAGTCAAAGCTGCACTGCAATATCGTTTTAAATGACAGTAATACTGTGCAGAACCCAAAATCTTTAGACCATTTATGCATGACATTCATCTTGCAAGCTGTAACAACTTTCTAAAAGAACTATTTCAGATTTTTTAGACTGCAACATTTCCTTCCATCAATAAAGGGATTTAAAGTGGTAAAATTGTACAAGACAAAGTTAATAAGTACATCAGAAGAGAATAACAAGTGTTCTCAAACAGTTGTAATTGATGTAAAATAAAAAAAACCCATGCAGACTGGCACATGCAAAGCACTTGACAAGCAAAATAATATGGAAGATGGTAAGAGGAAACAGGCAGAAATCAAGAATAAAATAAAAGCAGCTTTTTGAAGCATTCAAATCTCAATTTTGTTTATACAGACCACCTCTTCCCCAACAAAGGAAGGCCTGCCAACACAAAATTCAGCTTTAGCAAATCATCATTTCCCAAGAAGAATATATCCCACTTGTTCTGCAGATGCACTAACCTCTGTTAGAAGTGCATTCCTGAGCTAAGATCAACAAAAGCAAACCAACTGGATTACACTACTCTAGGAATACGTGGGCCTGTCTGTAGGGTCAAGGTTTTAATTATTCTTACATTTAATCAGCAAAATGAGAACCCTTTTATCTTATTGTTGTAAATCTTTTGATTTCAATAGCACTCATTGCAGCAGCAAGAAAACTGCAACAAATGATTGTAAGGTCAGTGAAAATCTGTCCAATGGATAGTTTTATTCACCAGTTTTTTGAGGTCTGGCAGAGCACTTTAGGACTGGCAGAGAATCCCAACTCCTGTCCTGAAACTTTGTGATTCTTGCAGATGGATCCTCCGCTGACAATAAACAGACACTCATCACCTCGTGTTGTGCCAAAATTATTAGCATGACTGGAAAAATTGCAGTCTTTAGTGAAAATAAGTGTGTAATTACAAAGTTTGAATGTCTGAAAAAGCTTTTAAACCCACCTTTGAATTCTGGGCAAAGCTGGGGGAGAGAAAAAAAAAAATCAACACTGATTTATTTCTCTCCTCAAGGGACAACCAAAAAGAAATTGATTTTCAGAAAGATGCAATTCAGGGATTATTGTAAAAAAAGGAATCAAAGGTTGGCCCCACTGGTCTTAGGGAAACTCTGAGTTTCCAGTCAGGAGCAGGTTCTCAGAGTCCAAAATATGTAAGAATTCCCTGAAAAACACTGTTGTGTGAGAGAAAATAGGCAAGGCCAGATGGGAAGTTCCATCAGTGCAAGATGGACTTGGCAATGCTGGGTTAACAGTGGAACTCAGTGATCTTAAGGGTCCTTTCCAATCTCAGTAATTCTCTGATTCTATGGGTCTCAAATTGACAGAGTTAAAAACCCCACAGCTGCTTTAAGCAAAAGAAATTTGTATGTTGCTGTAGTCAAAGCTGCACTACAATATGGTTTTAAATGACAGTAATACTGTGCAGAATCCAAAATTCTGGCACCATTTATGCATGGCTTTTATTTTGCAAGCTGTAACTTTCTAAAGTTCTAACTACAGCTCTTTGAAATCAAGCCTAACTAAGGTTTAACAGTGCTGGGCTATGTATGTGAAGGGCTTATTTCATTTATTAATAGTGCTTTCCTAGTAGATGTTTTCTTGCTAGGATTTGCAAGTGTGAATCTTGTGAGTGGTTCAAAATCCCTGCAAAAAAGAATAAATCTCAGCAAAGAACAGGCAATGCCTTCAATTCAGCTGTAAAATCTGAGTACTTCAAGTTTGCTCTTACACCTCTGGTCGAGAGATCATTTCCCTACCAACATATTTGCCATTGTTAACTTCCAAAATTATTTAATAATTGTACTTATTTTACAAATTAACACCTAGCTTAAGCAGGATTTTTTCCTCTTTGTTCCACCCATGCTCTTCCTATAGAGTGCAACACCTCCCTGAGGCAGATAAAAATTGAATTCCTTTTCTTCCCCTCCCTACCTCTTCATCTGGCTTTCCTTTCTTGCCGCCTTCTCTCTATTTGCCTTTAAAAAAAAGAGCAAGATGTGTTTACGATTAAGATTACAAATCACATTTCAAGCACATGAATTTCATTCCTGTGAGAAGTAAGTATTTTGGGTTTAGAAATTTTATTTCTTCTTCAAGCATCTTTTGATTCTTTGGCAGAAAAGCTCCTCTTTCTTGTGTTTCAGATGTTTCCAAACTCACTTTTCAAAATTTGAAACATAAAAATGTAAGAAGAATGAAGAAGCTATCACCTCAAACTCAGGAAAAAATGAAATATCAGCATATGAAATGATCTTCCATGATCTTCCAAAAACAGAAAAAAGTCACTATTGAAGCAAGAAATCAAGACTCTGCCTACTACACCTTGATATTAAAATAAAAATTTTCATTTTAAATGAAGTATATTTGGACTTTTAAAGTAACTGGTCCCATTACTCTTTGTAACATAGCCCTTAATAATTTTTAGGTGAAAATAATACAGATCATTCACAACTTCTGACATCCTATACGACTTTAAACTTTGTAAGGGAATTTAAGAGAACTCACTCTTTTTCCTAATAAAAAAAATCAGACTTGAAAAATCAAAAAGATGCTTTTGACTAAGCAAAAAGGAAAGCTTTTGGTCAATGAAAATTGGAATTTAGAAATGAAAAACAGACGAAGAATGAAGTGAATGTAGAAGTGAATGGACAATGGAGAATGGTTTAAAAAGGTACAAAAAGTTTATGGAAATACTTTCCATTACCAGGATGATGTGTTTCACCAAGAGGCTCAAGTTTTCGCAGTCTATTAAGTTTGGGAGTTCCCCATCCAACTAAAGGAAAACAAAGACTGTCAGAGCATTCCATGACTGCACTGGATTATTCTGAGCTGTACAGAAGCCAAATCTCTCTGAGAGAAATCAAAGCAATTAGAAATGCCCAAGCTATGCACTCTGTAGCATCCATGGTGAAGAATGATGAAATACTTCAGAAATAAACTGATTTACCTTAAAAATATCAATATTTTTAATCACTTCAGGGAGTAGGCAAGTTTTTGGCTCTTTTTTTGGGAAAATAATGTCTTCCCCCATGCAATAGGCCAAATCAGTACAGCTGGAAGTTCATATCATGAAGTGGGAAACTGCATCAGAGATTTTCTACAGAGGAAGGTTTAGTAGCTCCTCTCTGTATGACGACCAGCCCAGTTTCATCATTCACAAGTTAACACTTTTAAAGGATTACCAACCACAAATTGAGACATCAATTATTGTTTTTACATTTACCTGGTGGAGGAGCTGGTGGTGGTGTAGGATTCTTGGGAAGAGAGTCCTCTGCATTAACAGGTTCTACTCTGTGGCCCCTTTTTAATTTCGGTTTTTTACTTTTTTTCTTACCGTTATCTATATCCAACAGAAAGAAAACATTACATATCCTACAGTTATATTCAGGTAACATCCTACATGAGACTCTAATACAATTGTTGGGTAGATACATCAGAGTTTTCAGCCCAAACTTAGATGCAAAATTAGGAGAAGCGTACATCACACAACATTTTGCTATAGAAAATAAACTGTGGGGATAAAATAATGGAAAATATAAGTCACACAACATTTTGCTACAGAAAATAAACTGTGGGCATAAAATATATGCAAACTCTACGTTTCCATGATGAAATTCAACTTATATAACCTATTCCCGCATTTTTGTGTTCTCAGTAGATGACACTGATGTGTGGTATAATGACAAATACGAACAGAAGGAAGAACCATGTGAAAAATCCCATGAAATGACATGAAAAGGCAGCAGTTTTACCTGAGTCAAGGCATTCTGAGGCTTGCTGGTCACTCTCTTCTGCATGCTGCAAAAGCTGGGCAGTTGCAGAGTTGCACCTTTCCAGCCTGCTGTCATTTGTGTTTTGGCTGCTGCTATTTGATAAGCGGTCCTGCTCCGGCTGGGATTTCAAGACAATTGTAGCCTTTTCAGTCTCCAACTTTTGCCTCTTCTTTTCCTTTTCCAGCTGCTTTTCATTCTAACAAAAAGGACAAGATTTTTAAAAAATTACTTCTAATGCTGTAAACTGACTAGTTAGACAGGCAGGTTATTGAAAAATGAAAATATTCCTAGAATATCCTACATTTAGCATAGAATTTATTTTCAAATAGATGAAGAAATTAGATTTCCAATATCCTATCCAGAGGAGGGGAGGGGGAATTAACAACAAAGAAATCTTTAGATTTATTGCCAGTTTTCTTGTTTTATTTTTGGTCCTATTAAAAAAACCAAAACAACCTTCTACTTTCTTCCTCCTCAATTACTTTTGTTTTAATGTGTTAGTTTAAAAGAAATGTAGATGCACAGAGCCTAAGCCTCCAGAAAATGGCATCCTGGTTTGGATAAATACCTATTGTGTCATACAGCCTCAATGCCAGGCTGCTGCACAATTCTGCATCACTAAATCACCATCTCTGCAATATTCAGAGCTGCACCTTTATTTTCTTGCTTTTGATGTTATTACTGAATGGATTACTGTGCACGTAGCTGCCTTGACATGTTCTGTGGATGTGGGTGCTTTTGTCTTGGGGAAAAGCAAATGTTTGAACTACTTGCTGGAAAAGTTTACATGTTTCTTTAGATTGTGTTATCTCCAGGCCACTGAATAAAAAAATATGAACTCAGAAACACAGGTTAAAGAAACTTTAATATACAAATGTGATTTTCGTATTTCAAAATTAATAAAAATTCTCAAGAGTCTGTTTTCAACTGAAAAGAGGTTGTGCTCACAAATCTGCATAGTTGAAGTCAGGGAGATTTGATATGACTCACCACATCACTAAAACACTTTAGAAGAAACTAATAGACCTTGAATATTTTCCACTTCTGAATCCCCAGGAGTTTAATTAGGAAATGTTTTCAGTCATGTGTTTACATTTATTTTACTGTGTCTACAAAACTTTTGTTCCCCAATCAATAATAGGGGTTTTCTTATCACGAAAACATTGATTCAATGCACACAAAACAAGGCTGCCAAGATTAAAATAAGAATTTTAAAAGTGCTGTGCAGACAGACTTAGAACAGCTCTTTTAAATGCCCATTTTTCTCATTACCTCTCAGATTTTTTAGTGTTAGCTCTAAACAGAGTCAGATTTCCACATATTCTCCTACCTCAGAGATTACAGCAGATATAGGCTGGAAGGGGTTTCCACATTTCCCAGGCTCAGGGTCTTCCTCCTCAGGTGCAGCTCCTTCTTCTTTTTCCCTTTGGCAATGTTGTCGGGTTTATGTTGTTTCAGTGGTTTTGGTGTTTGGTTTTGTGGGGTTTGTTTTGGGGAAAATGGAGGGGAAAGAGGGAGAATGAATAAAGAATTATGAAAAAGACATAAATTTTATAGAGAACAATGTCAGTCCTCCCCACTACACCTCTCAGTGTGGCATAAACACAGCACAATCCAACATGGTCAGGAGGTTTCATGTGTGCAGAGACATGAGGCAGATTAGGAGCAAACCAATTATTTATAAATTTGTGGACTATATATGAAGACCATGTCAGGTCCCAGCTGTTTAAAATGTACTTAATAATTTACTTGCTGATTTAAGCCAAAACAGACAGACTATAGTCCAAGACACTTCCCAGCTACTTCTCACAGTAACGGAGACTCAAAATTCTCTGCCTATATAAGGCAGAGCAGAGGACAGGGGTGCTCAACAAATATTTTAGGAATGCCCCAGTAAAATGATTCACATCAGTCCTTCACAGGAACCACAGCAGGCTGCTAAAGACCAGAAAGGGCTTTGAAGGGGAGTAATAAATCACTTGTCCTGCTTCCCCTCACTGCATCATCTTTAGTTCCTTCATGCCTCAGCTGTTGGATATCCAGAAGTTTATTAAGCATAGTGTTGAATAAATTTTCATATCTAGTCTTTGACATTCATATATGTGTTACAGAGTCTAACTTAATAGTTTATTTTAGAAGGTAACTTCAGATTAAATTGCAGGAATTATTTTTTAGGTCAGCCTTCTGTGAAGTTATATTAGTAAGGCCAAATTTATTCCTCAACTACCTTGCAGTTCTCATTCACAGTACATTTCCAGCATACAGCAAATCAAATGAAGGGGATGAAGAGGCCAAAAACTTCAAGAAAGACTCTTGGCTTGTAAACTTTAAATCCTTATAGCTTGGTTCCCGTAACATTTATGCACAGGAATGAACCAAAAATCTTAGGGATGAGGTAGGAATCACAAATTACCTCTCTTCCCGTATCCTCCTGACTCGCTCAGCTCGTTCCAGTTTCTTCTGTTCCTCAAGTGCTTTTTGCTCTGTAGTGTCTCTCTGGATGCGCTCATTTAAGGCATCAAAATCTTTTGCTATGATATGGAGAAGCCAAAATAACCCCTTTTTTATTGATTTATCAATTTTTTTCCCACAGCCCATGATGGCTGAGCAAGGTTCCTGTAAATACAGGGAGAAGGAGGGAAGAAATATTTGCGGTTCAGACCACATTCCTTGACTGGAAACAAGAAATTAGCTGAATAATTACTGTTTAGTGTGAAGCTTGTAAAACACTGAGAAATACGGGTTATAAATAGTCCATGTCATATTTATCAATCAAATGGAAAAATCTGAAAGAAAATCAGCTTTGCTTCAGTTCATGAAAAAAAATTCAACATGTTCATAAGCACCTCGGGGATAAATAAAAACTCCTGTGAATTTTTCAGAAGAGCTGTCAAATCAATTCAATTTTTTACATCAGAACAAGCATTGCACCTCGATTGGAGTAAAACTTTTTTCATTTTATTCTCAGCAGCAAGGGAGAGAAACATGATCTAAGCAAATGTATTGGAAGAGAAACGCAAAGCTGATTGAGAAAAAAGTTTGAAATACTTTTTCTAGCTTGGATGCAGTAATTCAAGGAAATGGATTGACTGGAAGGAGGAAAGAGGAAACTGAGAAAAATCAGACAAAACTGGTAATGAAAACACATCTGGTAAGAAAACACTGAAGGACCAAGAGTGGTTGAAATTAAAATGCTTCAAGGAGATATGTTTTTGAAGGTTTTTATCCTAAGGTGAAACTGCAAATAGGAAAAGAGTAATTCCCTCTTCATTTTTCACGTCAGGAGGACAAGAACAATGGCTTTAATTGGGATGAAAGAGACAGGGCTTGATTCAAGCTTAGAACGTGGAAAAGATGTTCTCTGAAGATCTCTTGAGAACTGCTTCCCAGAATGTTTTGGAACACTGTATATGTCTTTTAAAACACTCTCTGAATAACAATTCAATAGATCCAGCTGTGTGTTTGACACGTAGGGATGATATTTCACACTGATCATGCTCAGGATTTGTGTTTATGAATAAAGCTTAAAAAAGACCAACTCTCCAGTGTCAACATCTGAAAAACTCTCAGTGCTCTCTCTTCATCTGACAAACATTTAAATGGCACCACAGTCAAACAGGGAATGTACAATTGACAACACAAAAAAAATTCTGACCAGTTATGTTTAAATTAAGGTTTAACTATGAGTGCTTTTCACTAGGGAATGCTGCAATACCCTCCAGCAGAACCTACCAAGGAAAGAGATGTATAGAGGACGTATATAACTTATTTCTCTGAGAAAACTAAGATAAAACACAGGCCAGCACTGGGGCAATGTTCTTCTCAGTTCGCACCAAGATTATTGTTGCTGCAGTTCGGTTATAAAATATAAAAATGCAGAAATAGGGAATATACATTAAATAAGAAAAAGAGGAAGGTCATTCTCACTGACACTGTCCAACAGCAAGATAAATTGCTCATTCCATTTGCTTTAATACTTGGTGGGGAAACTTAAAGATCCTGTGGAAAACTAACTAAAAGAATAAAAAGAAACAAGAAGTTTTCTGGTCCTTGCCTAACTTTCTATCTTGTTTCACCATGTCTCTGTTTAAATTGACCCCAGAAGTCATCCTATTAAAGGAATTTAGGACCATGTTTATCTTTAAAGAGCCTGGTGAAGAAGGTGCCTATTTGAGTATGAAACAGTCTGAAGAGTGTGTGATCTGGTTACTTTCCTAATTACACACAAGATATAAATAAAGAACAAGAAGAGCATTCTACTGGCACATGAAATTAAGCAATTCAGAAGTACTGAAATACACTAATATCTTTCAGGCCTTTTCTAACTGATAATATTTTTCAAGAAAATATTCTTGGCACAGAAGTTCCTTGGAAAAAACAAGGATGAACTTGCAATTTTAATTTTCATGACTGCCACACGTGCATAGTGCAAAGTGAACTAAGGGAAGGAAAGAACTCAGGGAATCATGACATAATAAACACAGTTATGCCCTGCTACATCTCATGTACTAGAGAAAATAATAGCAATATGTAGTGCTCTACAAACTTTGCACATCTCCCTAATGAATTATTTTTAAATTTTAAACCCCAAATACCAGGTGAAATGGTTTTGCAAAACTGCCTCCTTATTTTGGTTAGTAACAGCATAATTCTTATTATCTTTCAAAATGTTCCTTATTGCAATCAGAAAAAGATTATGGAAGTTAAACCCACACATAGTTAACTAAGAAATTAGTAGATTAAAAGAAAACTTCAAGAAAACTTCAGGGACTATTGATTTGGATAAATTACCTGAAATATTGACCAATATTAAGTAGCTTTCATAAAGATTTCTGGGTTTGGCTCTGCCCACAATGATTTCCTGCTGGGTTTTTTCTTAACAGGATAGTGAATATTAAACACATCTAAATTTCAGTTTTATACAATGTAGCACCATTGCCTACCTTAGTGGAAGCTTTACACAGACACGAGAAAATATAGCATCCTAAAATCTACTTACAATTTGACAGAGACACTTGTGTTCATTAACCAGCTTTTCCAGGGATAAGGACTCGATCACATCTGCTTCTGACAGAGCTCCTTCTCTGTCCTGCTTATTTGCCAGCCTAGAGGGAAGATCAAAAGAAACACTCAGGATCCTGACACAAGAAAGACCCTCACATCTCCAAAAGCTGAGTTTGTGACAAAAGCAGGGAGAAGAAGAGTGAGAAAGAAAATTATAAAATGCCTTGTTTCAGCTTTAATTACTTGTTCTACTTAATAAACATGTTAATCTATGCACCATTTTAATCAAATACTGACATTAGATAATCACTAAGGTGCTTAGTAATCATTTAGTAATTATTTCTAGAGAAAGAAATCATATTTATAGTTGAGGAAATGGACATTAAAGTCCATCCTGTTTTGCATCTAAAGCAACACAGCACAATCTGCTGGAGTCTCTGGATGAACGTTCACAGTTTTGCAACTTCCCAAACTGTGAGCATTTCCCTGTGTCAAAGTGCTTCAGGATCATCTCAGCTCTGCCTGCTACCCAGCATTTCTCTCTGATGCCAAATAATGTTTTGGACTTGCTCTTCCTAAGTAAAACTTGAAGGATTGAGAGAGCAACTTACATGAATGCCTCTAAAAAAACATACTTTATTAAATAGAGGAAAGCAAAAAAACCCCACAGAGCTTACAAAAGAAGTATTCTGTAAGATGAAGATCACTGTCTTGTCACTTATTTATGGAAACAGAACTCTAGAAGACAGGCATTTCTTTAGGAGAGAAAAAACAGAATCCAACCTTTTTTTTGCACTTTCTACAACAGTAATAATCCAAGCTAAGTGCTGCATAGCATTGGAAAATATGAAATTTGTGCTTGCTGCTCTCTAATAAAGGAATTCCACTCTAAAATAATGTTGCTCTGAAATCTAGCATTGTTTCAATGACATGGGAACTCTGATTCACTTCTCTGGGTAAGAAGACAAATATTTGGCTTCCATCAGCTCAGTGGCAGAAGGTTTTGGAACCAGACACCATAGTCTTCCTCCTGAAATCTCAAGTCATTATCTCAAATGGCTTTTAGGAAATGTTAGACCAAAGCTTGTACTTTGTATTTATGTTAACTCCTTGTGGGGAAAGAACAGTGGTAAGAATTCATCCCATAGTTAGCAGAACTTGTCAGCACTTTAATTTGATCTAAGACCTTATTCTTCCCTATTCTCCAGAATCCCAGTATGAGAGCTTCAATTCTTAACTGTTTTACTCCCAAGAGATTTTTAAGCTTCAAAAACATTAGAAAAAAAGCTGTGTTGCATCTACAGCTCAAACCCCCCCATTCCTTGCCACCATTACCCTCATGAGCTATGATTCATTATCTAATCTTTCATCTTTCTTTTCAAGAAGAATTTGTTTATGAAGGAGACCATAGAAAAGCAGCTTCTCAAATGTCCAGTCTCTCTCAATCTTCATCATTCTTAACTATTTGTGGGCCAAACCATTCAAACCATTCACTTATTTATCATCATCCTGGGGATAAAAATCCCTACATCCTACTGAAAATCAAAGCTTTGCTGGCTTGGACTGCAGAGCTAGAAAGAGCATAAAGCTCTTCTCCCTGCCCTTCCTTGATAATCAGTTCCCACTTCTTAAAGAGAGAACTCCTACGGTGCTTTTTAAGATTTAGTGCGGGGATTCCCAAACTGCTGCTCAATGCATGTACACAACCTGTATTTTAAATATGTTTATGATACCCTGGCACTATTTCTTCTCTAGAACAAGACTTGTCCTCTCAGTATTTAGCTATGAAACCAAAGCTAAACCAGGGAAAAAACTGAGATTAAATTCAAGAAAGTAATTAAAAGATTGGAAACAATTACCTCTGCTTTTTTTCTCCCCCACATAACCTATTTTGTTACAGCCTGAAAATCCTACTGTGCTGCCCCTTAGTCTCAAAAAGCATTCCTCAGCAGTGCTGTCAATTCATCCAGATCTAATTGAAGGAAATATTTCTGAGCAGTGTTTGTTGCCACAGCCTATTCCTCTCTCACCTGAAGATTAAATAACTGCACTATTTCTGATGTTCTCGCTCTGCACGGCCTATATAGTGCAGCTGAAGCAGAATGAAATGCTGGTAAGCTGCATAGCTCAGTGGCAGTTTGATACTAACATCCCACAGCTCGCAGCAGCAGCTGATTTTTAACCTCTAACACCTTCAGAGGTGTTATATTTGTCTTTCTGGTCAATTAGTTTCTATCTTCTCTGCAGCAATACCGACTGCATTCCAAAAATATGGCTGAGGTGCTGTATCTGGAGAAGCGCTCTGCCTAATGCTCCCAGGAACTGAAGAGGTTTTGCTCAGGTCCATCTCCTGCTGTACCCCCTGCCCACTTCAGGCTTTAGATCAAACTTCTAAACGGAGTTCAAATATTATTAAGATACTCTGCTAAAATGCATTCTTCTGCAGGGGCTGTTTTCCCCCACGAACAGATCCATCTACACTCAACTCCTTTTCCCGCATGCTTTGGTGCAGAAGACAGCAAAGCCTGCACTTGCACTTGTGCTCCCAAGGCAGGCACTGCTCCCCGTGCAGCTTCTAAGGGGAGCTGCTCCAAGGCACTTCCTGCTGCTGGGCGCTCCAGAGGGATCCGCCTCCCGGCAGGGCTGGCTTTCAAACAGGCACAACCAGATTCCCCAGGCAGAAAGTAATCAATTTGTCTACTGCAGTTGCAGAAGGCAGTTTCTCTCTCACTCTACCACTCCTAAGGATGATCACACTTGGACGACTATATAAGAATTAGAAGCAGGAGGAACGAAGGAATAACTTCATGGAATGTCACTCGAGACACGTTACGTAGGGAAATATTCTGGAAAAATGTTTTTGGGATTATACTGAAGCTTAACCTCAGGAGTTGATCTGTAAAGGGTAAAACAAAACCACCAGCACGGGATTCAGAGGTAAATACCCTTCTCTTACTTAATGTTTCTAAATTTGCAAGTATCAGAAAAAGGCTTTATTAGTAGGGTTTGGGATGGAAATGTGCCTAAGTGTCAAGATGTGTACCTTGCAAAGAATTTGGTATTTCTGTGGGTGAATATGGACTCACAGCTCTGCTACTCATGCACAGGAACACCAGGGTTTGATGCAAGTTTTATGCAAAAAACCCCATTCTTTAAGGAATACATCAGTTATGTTAAAAGATAGACCTTGATTTTAATTTTCCAAGTCAGTTGAACTTCCTATATAGCAATTTTTCATGTTTAAAAACCTGTAGGAGGTATATATATCAAAACATACTTGAAAGCACAGTGGAGTGGCTGTTAGTTTATCATATTAAGTTTGCTGAGGAAGAAGCTTTCATCTATAAAATCATGCTTGGCTTACTTCAATTTCACATAAAGTATTTTTGAATCATCTTAGTGTAACAAACTTACCTCATGCAAGAAATAAAGAGAAAGTAGGCACCTACTGCTTCTGTATCAAGTAGGATTTTTCTATGCAACTGGAGAGCTTTTGAACTTTAAAAGTCACGGGAAACAATGTGGAAAGGGAGTGTATGTGTGCATTGGCACCAGTGACATCTACAGCTCAGTGACAATATTTCTCTTAGAAGCCACAGCAAAACAAGGTCTGAAAGCTATGGAAGTTCCTTGACTTGTTTATGAAATGTCAATTACTGAGCAAAGAGGGAAAAAAAACCCAAAAAAAACCAAACCAGTATTAGGAGTTTACTTTACAATACAAAATCTGTAAAAATGTCTCAGATATGCTACTTTTGGGGTTACATTTAATCAGAATTAGTGATCACAACCCTAACAATTTGGGTCAGACCTGCATAGTGTCCATTAAAATTGAAGAAGACCAAAGCATCCCTGAGGTCAAAATGTTACAGCATCAGAACTATCACCATGATCAAAAGCAACTGTAGGAAAATGAATCCTTATGAGAATAGTTTACCTAAGATCAAAAATTAGTCTTTAAGGCTACTTCAAGAAGCCATAGCTCTGAGGGATGGAATTAGCTGGGAAAATGAAGACAGAACCTTTTAATTTACCAGCTGTCTGAATAAGGGGAAAGAACAATGCCATATTCTTCAGCCTACAGTGAATCTTCTATTTAAAAATGCTGCTCTACCCTTTTTCCCTTTGGAATTTCTCTCTCTCTATTAACCTTTTTCTTGGGCAATCCTGTGGACAGCCATCAGAAGGATGTTTTATTCCAGAAAAGTCAGGCCTCAGCAGATCCAGCATGAAAAGCTTTGTCTCTTTATGCTTTGCTTATGTTAACATCCATGAAAGTCAAACTCCTGACCCACATACAGGCAAAAATAAGTCACTTGTCAGCTTGTTTTGCGTGTTCCTTCTTCAGTTCACGAGCTTTTTGAGGAAGTCATGGAAAACAGGATTCTTTATACTTTTAACAAACAACAGTTTCAAGTGTCCCATTGAAGGCACTCTTGATGAAGTTCTGAGCCTGCTCTGTCAGGTGATTTTTTGCAGACTGCCTTCCAAGTGGAGGTGTTAACAGACCTTCAACCAAGTTCTTTGTTAGCATTTTAAGCCACTGGCCCTTCTGGATTGCTGACAAAAATTACAAACCCATCAGAAACTTCTGATGGTTCACACGTGGCTCCTTCTCAAATCAAGGAGCTTATTTCAATTCATGCCTTTGATTCTCATGGAAAACAATCCTTTGAATATTGTGTTAACTATACTGAAAAAATAGGGAATAAAGTGCTACACGATTGTCAGCCTGCTTTCATGCAGCTTCAGGGAGCTATAGTAGACATTTCTCTAATTCAATATCCTCCAGGTCCTATTTAAGTCAGAGAACAGTTAAAACCCAGATTCTAAACTCCTCCTTGCTTATAATATCTCTAGGCAATTTCCTTCTCATATTACCTTTTGAACTGGTCACAACAGCGTCAACAATTATAATTAGTTTCATTTTGTTAAGTGGCCTCATTCTCACCACAGGTCTGAATCATATTCCTATTTACTGGAAATGTTTCTTGACGCACTCTGCTCTGCTATCAGCTCAATCCCACCTCTTGGTCAAACAGGCTGCAGCCAAAGATGTCTGAGCTCACATAAAGCAAGTTATGTTCAGCTTCCAGATGTGTAATTCCAAAACAAGTGGCAATAAATGATATAGCAATATATTTTTTGACAAGATTAAAAAAAAAAAAGTGAATTGCTTTCTTATACTCTATTTCACTTTGATATCTCAAGCCCTCGGCAAACTAAGTATAGTCAAATTGCCTGTATGTTTTTTTAAAAAACCTGCCTAAAAATCCTTATATTTATTACAGGTGAGTTCCAAGGCTGTGATAGGCAGCTCTGTGGTCTGACAGAGATGAAACAGGAATGTAAAGTAGGTGGGATGTCGCACAGGACAAATTCTGAGGCTGCAGTTCTACTGTCAGGAAGACAAATCTCTCACACCACCCACTTAGAGCAATACAAAGCTGTTAAGCGTGAGTTCAAACTATATATCCTATTAAATGGAACAATTCCACCTGTACTCTATCCTGTTGCAGCCCTTTCTCTTGCTCCTATTTTATTTTCAAATACTTCTTTAAAATAGATCAATATTTGGACCTTAATGATGTGATCTTTGGGCAGAGGAGATTATGACTTTCTTTGTAGGTTTCTGTGACCTCTAGGTTTGTGAGGACTCTTGAAGAGCACTACTGACAGCAAACCTCTGGTTAAATAAGTGAAAAAAATCACCATCAAAACATGAAGTTCTTACCAATTAGAGAGAATTAGCTGCAGACTACGTGACTTGCAGAGTAAGATCATTATTTTTTCAGCGAGGTGCAGTGTCCACCGCCCTCACTGGGATTTATGTCAGTGCAAAAGCATGAACTCCTCACCTCCCATTACCCAAAGTATCAGCAGGAACATGGGAACTGCTGTCTGCAGACGTGGAAATGCTGCTGATGCTTTTCCTCAAGTCCACATCTGCAGCCGCACAATCACAACAAAGGTTTCAAAACTCCAAGGAACAAGCTCAGATTTGCAGCTGATTCACTGTGTGTATCTCTGAACAAAATACTTCATAAAATAGCAAAACACCAACACAAGACAGCTACACCTCCTGCAACATGACTGTGTTACAGATTGGTGGTCAAAGGCCCAAGAACATCTGAATTATTTTAAGTCTGTTTTCCCTCTCTCCATGTCTCTTAGAAAACTTATTCTGGAGCAGCATGATTTGGTTCCACTTCTCCAGCAACTCTGCCCTAATTCCTCCCCACCTTATGAATTCCTTGAATATTCAGGTCTGCTTTATTACATTTGAATTTCTTGGTTTTTTACTCAATAGCCCCATTTCTCCACCTCCCACGATCCATTTCACTCTAACAGAGAATTCCCAAGCTACCTTACTTCAAATGCAGCATTACTATTCCTCTACACACCAGTAATTTTGGTTTCCCTGGGAAGTCTTGTGGCAATTTTTACACAAGTGGCTAGTGATAGGACAAGGGTGAACTGTTTTATACTGGAAGAGGGAAGATTTACATCACACATTAGGAAGAAATTCTTTACTGGGAGGGTGGTGAGGCTCTGGCGCAGGTTGCCCAGAGAGAAGTTACCTCTGCTGAAACTGATTTTGAACTATCATCTCATCTGGGACATATTTTCAGGCAGGGCAAGCTCTCTGCCTTTGGTATTTTCTTGTTGAACCACTCCCACACTTCCCACAAACAGAAACTTGAACTTAGAACTATTTTTAAGTATGTTTTTCCAAGGACTTATCTTAGAACAGAGATGCTTAAGAGGATATTTTCATCCAGCCACCTTGCGTCTCATAATCCTTGGTTTAAGCACGTTTGTTTACAAGGCAGGTAAGATAAAGGAAACTTTTTAAACAAAGGAGAAAATGAGTGTAATTTATAACAAGATATCCTACTTTTGTTACTTCAGATACATCTTTGAGTAACAGGGCAAAATTCCAGAACACTGCCAAACAAGTTTCTTCTTTTCTTGTGAGAACATGGGAGAACACAAACTGAATTTCCATTTAAGACAGCAGCTTTCCCCAAAGACTACTACAAGTATTTTAAACTATATGCATTTCAATAGTATATGTCTCTCCCTAATTTTTTGTTGATAACTTAAGACACTTAAGTAGTAATCAAGCTCCAGAAGATTTACTCATTGCCACTGTGCTTGGAAATAAGTTATATGGGTTTGTTGGCACCACAGGACAGAGCTGTAATGTAATTTCACTGCAGCTTGGAAATGAATTAAATAAAATAACAAAAAGAAATGTTTAGGATTACATGGAACATGTTATTCCTTTGGGACACGTTGCCTGAAAGCATTGTCTACCCAGTGCCCTTAACTGACTCACAGCCATGGGTCAGGAAAACAAACCTACCCTTATTTTTGGTGCAGTCATAAAAAAACCAAACAAACCAAAAACCCCCTCCAACCAACAAAACAATAACAAACAAAAAACTAGCTATTTCAGCAGAGGTAAAGAAGGCAGCATGAGCCAGAACACAGATCATACATCTCAAAGAGCTCTTAAAGACAGGATTCTGTTCCTTGACTGCCTGCAAGTCCTCTTGTCTAGAAGAGTGTGCAGGATGCTAAAAGCACGGTAAGGAGGCAAATTGTAGCAAAGATCAGACACAAACAGAGCCTTTGCTGTCACACATTTTAATGAAAGTGCTGAATAAACAAGAAATAGAAAACAAAACTGGAAATTAAAATAAACAGGAGGCTTTGGGGAGTTGGGGAAGAAATAAAACAATCCAACAAAGCCAAGTAAGAATGCATTAAACCTAATTACAAGCAGAAACAAGGGAGTTCCATATGATCAACTTAGTTACTTCACATATCCACTTATATCTTTTAATGTAGCCCAAATCTTACTTTTGGATGTAGGCTCCATGTTTCCTGGGTCTACTGATAAAATTTATCAGACAGGTGGAAGAATATTCTATGTGGCTGCTTTGCAATTAAGCAAGGGGACCTTTCAATTTGCCTTTTTTTTTTAATGGAGAAGATAATATAAAATATTTCATTTCCGTCAAACTCATTATCTTTGAATTCTGGCCATACTTTATCATCATGACAGATTCTAATGGTGGTCCAGCTACCAGGATCTATTATTCCCCTAATCAGTGTGCTGATGTAATTGTCTTTTTTAATAAAGACTTCCCCAGTCACATATGGCATCAGTTGGACTGGAGAGATTCATGTAACCCTGAGGAGCAACATAGCCAAGTTATCAGAAGGCAAAGACTCTTGCAATACCCTTAAAATATATTTGACAAGGATGTGAAAATTGCATTTCTGAACCTGCCAACTATATATAGCTATATATAAAGATGCTTCAATAAGAACAAACTTAATCACCAATGGGTTTGCATGATAATAACTCTGCAAGGGGCACTGAATGTAGGAGCCCCATTAAGTCACTGGAGTGCTTTCAGTCCACATATTCCATTTACTCAGCTCTGAGTAATAGGCATATTCTCCCTCTATTGACAAAACCTTCAAGGAAAGTGAAGTGCTTTCATTTCAATCAAAAGAAAAACAGGATGTGCCCCTATATACAAACACGTAGGACAAAAACAAGGACTCAGTAAATGAACAGAGCTTGCTCTGAAACACTCAAGCAGCCAGGCCAACAATTTCCAAGGTTATCTCTGTCATGAAGACATCCTTATTTCTTTGAAACCAGCATGTGTTCCAATTGCCAGTGTAATCAAGCACAATTACTGGCAAGCCCGTTCAGTGGCAGGCTTTGAAGGCAAGCCCGACAGCAGAGAAGATATGAAACTAAGATTCAATTGCTTACATTCCAGTCTTTTGTGAGACTGATCTTTAAACACCAAAAAAAAATCTCCAGGGTTCCATTATTTTCTGCTCACTTCTTTGATATTTAACAATATTCTCAGATCTGTTTTGCAGTCCTGTTAGGCTCCTCCCTCCAGCCTCAAGGAACACAGCTATTTCAAGAGCAATGCACCAGTTCTCTTGGACACGTGAAATTCTTGTCACCTCATACCATAAGCATTAATGGTGCCCTCAGAACCTGCTTTTAATCCCAGGGTTGCCCAGACGTGCTAAATTAATGTGGGTCAGCAGATGTGTGAGGCTAGACTAGAACAGATTTTCAGGTCACTTCTCTGAAGCCCTGGGTCCGTTCACATGCCCCAGGCTGAACTTTCCCTGCTGGTGGTGCCAAGCAGCTCTGGAACATTCCTCAAGAATGTTATCTGGGAGAAATTGCCTGACTTCTGCCATGGGGACATCCACAGCAAAGTTCAGAAGTGGAGAGGCATTACTGTCGTTAAATGAATACATTTTGCATTTTCCCCACCCTGGAATAACATTCTCCAGTAAGTAACGTGCAAGCTTGTCTGATCACAAATCTCAGCAAATTACTGTAACTTCTAATGACTGCCAGGCTTTTGAGATTCTCTTGATGTGAGTCAACAAACACTAAATTCGAATATTAAGGCATAAAGGGGAAAAAAAAAAGGCAGTAAGGAAAATCCACACCAGGGTAGAATATCAACATTCTTTCTCATGACTGACCTCTGAAGCATTTCAAGTTTTGTTTTTCAGCTAATCCTCCTGCAGAAAGCCAGATTTAAGTCTGTGAAGACATCCACACTGTTCAACTCCATGACTATATTATGCAAAAGTCTATTTACAGACTTTAGATATGCATAGGGGAGCAGATACCACAGCAGTATCATTTGAAACCATTCAAATACAACAAAATTATTTGCATATTGACAGGTTACTGGATTGATCCTTTGCAGCTACTAAAATGCATCTTTTTGGATACTATAAATACTACATTTGCTTGCTAAAAAACCCATAAAATCTGTAGAATCAGGGTTTAGTAAGAGTTGCACCTATAAAATGCTACTGTTTCAGAGAACTGCCCTAAAAGCTCTGAAACAGCCAAAAGATACCACTGTGCTGTTTAACCTTTATGCTTGAGCAGCCCTTTGAAAGACACGCATCTGATTTAACCAGAAGACCCTAAATAAAAAATCCCATAATCTCCTAGCCCTGAGCATGTTACTTCTTACTGAAACTTTCCCATCTTGATCACAGTCCAAGGAAATAAATCATGTAGAGCTTGAGGAAAATACCTTCTTCCCTATGATTAAAAACAGTTGAACTTAGTTTCCATTGGGTGTGTTTTAGAAAATATCTTTCTCTTAATTATCTCTCTAGGAAAGCTTGCACAACAGCTAGGGAATAAAACAAAACTATATCTGCTTTCTATTAAAGAAGAAACAGCACTGAATTGTAGCCCACTGTGGGGCACAATGCACATCTGCATCAATTTTATGAAGAAGGTAAATGACAGTGTAAGAACAGGTAACTGTGGCAGCCCAGAATACTCCTTGGACCGTACAGGGGGGTCTGGAGCCCTGCCAGGCAGTTTCGGAACTCGAGACTAAAGCACAGAACTCTATGTTTGAGCTGTGTCATCGGAGAACGCTGCCCACATTGAGAGATGAAATGCAAAATAGAAAGAAAGTGTGTAATTAGCTTAGCTTATCACTGAGTGAATACAGGTTTTAGATTTATGGAGGAATGAGAGAAAAAAGTTAACATGGAGGACAAAGGGCGGTGCCCCTTCCCCTTCCTCTTTCTTCTCTCTCCTCCATCTCCTGCTGTGACGATGGTGATGGTTATTGGTGGAGGTAGCACTGTCATGTTAAGAAAAGGTAGAAATTAATTGGAAAAGATTGATAAATAATTATACGTTGTAGAACTTGGTTGGTTTTCCTGAAAGAGATAAAAAGGTGAAGACGGCCTTCTCAGGCGTCATTCCTGCTGTGAATTTTGGAGGAGCTGGACGTGCTGTGCTTGCTCCAGACACTGAGAGATAAGAAACAATAAACAACTTGAACACGAATCGCAGAAGTGTCCAGTCTCTTGGCTCGGGCTTGGGACTTTTTAAGATCAAGAAACAGCCATTAAAAACTCAGAGATAAACAATAGGTAACAGTAATTCAAAGAAGGCTTAGAAAATCTTCATGCTACAACATTCGTGATATGGATTTAACTCCACAAAAACTCAAACATAAAAAAAATTAATCTATTTTCATGCTAAATTATTAGAGTTCTTAAATGATGAGAGTTTTGTTGTTCTGTTTTGTTGTGCAGTTAACTTCTTCAGTTACTATCTAACTCCCCAGGCAAGGGAAGGCAAGGAAAATGGAGAAAGGTTTTTGAGTGTGGCTATTTTAATCATCTAAATTCATGTCAGAACACTGATTTGTCACAAAGTCTGTCTCAGAATCTCAAAAACTGAAATATTTCCTACTGAGAATCCAAAAATGGCACAGCACACTCACTCCTATTTCCAAAAAGATTTATGGGTTGAGTAGCTTTCATGAAGTAAAGAATAATGATAAAATAACTGGAGTTACTCCTCTCTTCCTCCCCAAAATAAAAGTCCTCTTCACACTTCTCTGGCCTAAGTTCTGTGCTGTACATCACAAATTTACCACAAAAATAGTCTTGGGCTGCAAATCACAATTTGTCCAAAGTACCTCTCACTTCCAACTCATTGCTACTTTTACTTTGGTGCAGAGGGAAGTAGCTCTAATCTCCAAAACTACTTTTCATGTATACATATAACCACTAACATTGATTGTTGTTACGTTTTGATTACAGTGCAAGGAAACAAACCAAACAAAAAAGATATTGGAATTAACTTCCGGTGTTGCAAGAGGGGGGAAAAAAAAACAAGGAAAGAATCCTGACCACAAAACCATGAGAGATCGTCTGCAAGAGCTTAAACTGAGGGCTAAGGAACTACAGATAGCTGGGGAAAACAATGGTGCAACTGTACAAGAAGAGGAGCAGGAGGAGTTTGAACAGCAGGCCATTATTTATGAAAAAGAACCCATAACCGAAAGGCACTTGCATGAAATCCAGAAGCTGCAGAACGAAATCAACAATTTGGTGGAAGAAGTCAATAAATTCAGCCAGCAACAGAAAAGCCTCGTCTCTTCAATGAGAAGATTCAGCGTTCTTAAAAAGGAATCTAACGTAGCAAGGGAAATCAAAATTCAAGCAGAACACATACGTAAATGTTTGGATGAACTGTCAAGGACAGTGAGGAAAGCTGAAAATGAGCACGGGCCAGCCCGAGCCACGGTGAGGATCCTGGCTGCCCAGCACGCCTTCCTGTCCCACCGCTACCTCCAGGCCATGCTCTCCTACAACGAGGCCATCACCGCCAAGCAGGACAAGTGCAGGACGTTCATCGTCCGCCAGCTCGAGGTAGCTGGGAAGGAGGTATCTGAGGAAGAAGTCAATGACATGCTGCAGCAAGGAAAATGGGAGATTTTCAATGAAAATCTCCTCACTGAAGTCAAGATTACTAAAGCTCAGCTGTCAGAGATTGAGCAGAGACACAAAGAACTGGTCAATCTGGAGAACCAGATCAAAGATGTGAAAGAACTCTTCATCCAGATCTCAGTTCTGGTGGAGGAACAAGGGGAGATGATCAACAACATAGAAATCTGCATGAACAACACTCAAGAATATACTCAAGTATCTAAAGAGAAGTTTGGGCTTGCAGTCAGGTATAAAAAGAGAAACCCTTGCAAAGCAATTTGCTGCTGGTGCTGTCCGTGTTGCAGATGACACAAGGAATGAACTGCTTGAAATATCAATGTTTCCTACACATCAAACTGATCTTGGAAAGCACTCCTGGGATCCTTCAACTGCTTCACTTTTCTTCCTATTTTCCCTTCAACAGAGCTCTCAAGAAAAACTGCATCCATTTTTCCAACCAGAGTAAAGAAGTTTATGGCTTTCACAGAAACACATGAAGTACAGGAAAGGATCAAAGGATAAAAGTGACACTTTTTGGTTCTTCTCACTCAAACTAAAACAGTGTGGCAACAAACTCCCTGTGCTGCTGGGAAGCATTGGAAATACTGTTAGCCTCAAAGACAGGATTCATAAAAATGGTTTATTTACTTTTCACAAAATAATAATGAGTATTTTTAATTGCCTTGTGGTTTTTCAGCACTTATATTTACTTGCTCAAATTCTAAGTGGTTTCTTTTCCCCAAGAATCTGAAATTCTACGAAACAAATCTACACATGAAGCAGACATCATTAGTAACAATCCAAAACAGGATGCCTAAACCAAATAAGATGTCAGAAGAGTTACCAGGAATTTAGTTATCGGTTTTACTATAGGAAAACTTCATAAACTGCACAGAGATATTGGTATTATTCAGCTCCACAGGCAGAGCCGTACCAGGTAAGGATAGGGGAATATGATCTGTAATTACACACTCGTAAGGCACATTCTTAATGCTACCTATCCTACCTAAATATGCACTCACATCTGCAGTCTCACTTTTGTTAGCACAAAAATTAAAGAAAAAATAGAATAAAATAATAGAACTCCATTCTTATATCCCCTCCCCCATAATCTAGAACCAGAGAACGATTTAGGTTGGAAGGAACCTCCTGCAGCCAGCTCCTTTTGGACCTGAGTGAGAAGTAGCTCTCCATGCAATTTAACAGAAAATAGCAATGTAACTGAGACAATTTAAAAGGAAAAAAATCCACACTAAAACCAAACAGCAAACTAGAAACGTATTCCTGAACTGCTTTGTGCTGTGCAAAGACACAGTCAATACCTCTTTATTTGGGTACAGTCAGAGAAGGCAGAACAAACTGCACTGCAATTCAGCAAGGCACTAAGTGAACAGGATGTCTTTAGTTGCACGTAGTGGGAGGAAAAATATCAATCTACCATCAACATTATTTTCACATTGTGATATTTAGAAATAGCTGGATTCCTTCCATCCCAGATTAAAATTGCAACTGAAATTAACTTCTATCAAAATAAAACCAAAGGTCTGAACCTTAAAGTGAGAAATATTATTTACACATTAGCAACAAAAAATAAACTTAGATGATGACACCACTGAAACTATTTCATTAAATAATCGCCCTTTAACTGCATATATAAAAACTACCTTTATGTTCCAAGGGCAGAGTAGAAATTGGCCAAGAAACAAGAGCTGTATTTTAATAGTGGAATTAAACTCAAGTTTCACTAATAGTTAGGAAAACAGCTGCCTGATTAAGTCAAGTCATTTCCAGAAGTAAATTGGTTAGAAACAGGCAAAACAGATAAAATATACTGAAGGAGAATTGGGAAGTGAGAAAGAAAAAGGTTGTGGAAACCTTTTCCTTAAAAAGGGCTATTAAGTGAAAATAAATAATATGAAGTAATAGTATGATCTACAACTTACATTGAAATCATGAGAATTTGACATTGAGCATTCAAAATTATTAGCAGCAGAAATTTTGCAGTAATAACTAAAGTAACTTTCCAGTGTTTTCAGCAGTTATATAAATATGCAGAATCAAACAAATTAAAGCCCCGCTGCAAGTTTTCTATGAAGAAAAGTGAAACATTAATAGCTATAATCCCTTATCACCAAAATAACAGGTAGAAAGTCGCTTTCTCCTAACAAAACACCTGCCCAGAAATCTCCCTGCTATAAAATATCAGTCACAGCACATGGACTTGCATTTCCTCTGGCATGTGCTCCATGTCAACTTAAAAAAACCTCAAAAACCAAAACAAAGACCCCAAACAAACACAATTAATCTCTAACAAAACCAGTATTTGCCTGCATATTATGATGTCTGTGTGTTCCTTTCTGATAAAAGAAAGGACAAAAATAATCCTAAGTGAAGAAAATTTAAACTTTCATACCTATGTAAGTCTTGAGAATGCTGCTAGAATTTATCTGTAAACATAAATGAGGTGATACTACTGAACAGTAAAAAAAAACCAGATGACAAGTTTAACATCTCTAAGTAATTTACACCAAGAGACAGTAAGAGACAATACCATCAGCACTTTAGGAAAATTGTCTTAAACCGATTCTGTGACACCTCCATGGGCTGCAATAAATAACAACATGGCAGAGTAGAAATTGAATTTGTAGCAAATTTCAGACTGAACATCAGATTTCTCAAATCCTCCTATTTCTGTAACATGCAGTATCTAGCACCAATTTTATGTCCACATTGTGCAATTCAGCCAGTTCTGCACAGATTAAAATGCACTAATTAAAAAATTTAGCAAGGTATTAGGGAACTATACAGTGAACTACTTGCTACATGGATAGCAAGTATCTCATCATTAAAAAACCCAACAAACCCAAAAAACCCCACGAACAAATTCTGAACGTTAAAATTAATAGAATATTTAAAAAGGGTAACTTTCAGCATGAATTTGGAAATCTGACAATACTGGAGAGAATTCTTAACTCAAGAGCCAGGCTTACACAGGGAGCATAAACCAAAGAATTACGGATCCCTCCACAGACCTTGGACACTGCAAAAGCAAATTCTGATCAAAGGCTTGAGGTTTAATCTAATAAAAAGTAATAACATCAACAGACTTCATTTAGTCACCATTAGATCAATTAATAAATACACTCTTAAGTGCATTCTGATTAGCTACTGATAGGGATCAAAAAGCAGGATCAAGATCCAGGGAAGTGAGTGGGTTCTCTGCAGGTCCAGTCAGCCACCCAAACAAACTCCATTACAGGATTAGGGCAGAGAGATTTCTACCAAAAAAAACCCAGAACCAAAACAAACAAAACCCCCCAAAACCCTAAAATACAACCCAAAAAATACCATAAAGTTGTATTAATTAAAAGACACTGCACAGTTTTCAACTGTCACAGCTGCATTTTCAAGACACATTTAAGTTAAACTAAGTTGGCTTTGTTGCCTTCCCTGTACCAGTAACATTCAGAGCAATGAAATGTAAAATCTAATCTATTCTCAACACATACACCATTACCTTGCTGAACTACCCTCCACTTCATCAACACAATTAGCCAGGTTCAGCTTCAAACCAGCAAAGCATCATTATTTCTTAAAAATGAGAGGCCTCTGCTCTTACCTGTACAGATTCTTTACGATAGCACAGAAATGTTGTGCAATTAATGCATTACGGAGGCCTTATGCTCACCAGACATAAAGATATTGACTTGATAAACCATTTTAAACTTTCAGAGTTGATGCTTTAACTTCAAAAGAGTATTTGTTATCAAATATTTTTGGTGTGGAATTTAATATAATATATTCTTTCCAGTATTTTACAAACCCTGTTACACAGAGAAAAAGCACGTGCCCAGTACAATTAAAGCAAGCCTCCTTTAATGAGATTTTGCTGATCATGTATCAGCAGCACCACCATGTGTTAAGTGATCAAGACATTTATTATTGAGATGACACTATTGCTGAATATAATCAACCATTTACCATTTAATTAATTGATGTAAGCATAAGAAGCAACAATATTTTCACATCATGTTTCCATGCCAAATTTGTAAAGCCTTTTAACCTAGCATTTCAAGTCATAGTAGAATTTTAAAGCATTAAAAATCCTACCTTATTTTTCCATGGCTAATGAAAGAGGAGAGAAAGAAATATCCCTGAGAAGGATTAAATAAAACATAAAACTAATTGTAATATTGGTCAGTGCTAAAGTTACAGCAGTATTAGTTACAACAGAAGAAGTTCTTTAGGTCTAAATTCAGATTATTTAGGTCTAATTTCAGATTATTAGGAGAACATTTACTACATTACTTACACTAACACTGGTTTTCCTGATATCTTAGGGCTCTTTAAAACTTCTATCATGGCTTGCTTTGTTTCTTCCATTCTTTCAATGTCACTGGAATCCACCACAAATATGACTCCATAGGACTCAGCATAGTAATTCCTCCAGATATTCCGAATTCGTTTTCCACCTCCTAAATCAAAGATGGTCACTTCAAAGCGTCCCTGTTTAAGATCAATTTTGGAAAACCCAACTGTTGGAGCCACATCTTCAGGAGACTCTGTCAAAGAAAAAAGCCTTCAGTTTAAAGAGGATTTTATAATGGGATTTGTGTAGCAAAATTCACATTTTAAGAACACGGAGCGAAACCTCCCTGTTAAATATTGCTGACCACATTTTTGCTTACATGAAGCTTTTCCCTCTCCTCAGGGAATTTTAAATTAACTAGTCTCTCAACTAGTTACTTTACATTAATTTAGACAGGAGCACTGGGGAAGTGAGAAGGGAGAAGAAAAGGAAGGTGCCCAAAAGGCAGCTTTTAATATTTCACACCAGAGTTCCACTGCAGTGGTGGTCACTGAACTGCATTTTCCCTTCCATTCTCATCCCCAACACTCCCATTTTAATAGTTACACAGCATTTCCATGGTAGGAATCCAAGTTTGAGAAGGAAAACAACCAAAACAGTTAATGCACTATGACCTGGGAACCCTTGTGCTCTGCCAAATTGAATTTTTATCCTTCATGGCTGCCAAAACAGCTTCAGAAGTTCAAACCAAGGGCTGAGATGAAGTGACTGAAACCATGTTCCTCTGAGATGTAAATTATTTGATTCCCCTTATTCAAGGCCAGGCTTTAGCCTCCGTTTGTTTGCTTATTTTTTCTAATTTGCCATGCAATATACTAAAAAATTATAGATTTCTATTTAACACTTTAGCTTGCTGTCTCCTTTTCCTGAGGGCAAAGAAAGCCTGGACTTGCCTCACACCCCTAAGCTGAGCCTGCAGGGCTGAGATAATTGGATCTCTGTTTTCTGCAGCTTGGTAGCACAAGGCAAGAGAAGCAGATGTAAAATTCAGCTTGTTGAGAGGAGAAAAATGAAGGCCTGGCCAAAAGCACTGAGCTCTGAAGAGCAGTATAGAAGCTAAATCCCCCATCAGCCTTCTGCTCCTACCCTAAAGACAGCCAAGATGGACATTCAGGACATTTAAGCCCTGGGGAACAGTCATAGAAATCAGAACTGTATTTTCCTTGAGTTCCCCTTTAGAAATGCATATCTTTATGTCATTTTTTTCCTCCTGAAAAATAGGACTTTTAGAAATAGCTGTTACATTTAGATGGTAAAGGTAGTAAAGGTGATTTTCAAATAGAATGGAAGGTTAGACAATGAAACACTCCTGTTTTCAGGGCAAAGATTGCGGAATATGAGAGAATATGCATGATTTTATTTGTGCTTTACCAAGTCTGTGAAGTTACATAACACAAGTAAACAAACTCGAGGTGGAGTCACCAAGTCTGCCAAAACACTACTCAGCAAACTCTTATTCTTGCACAAGATGAGAGTTATTTAGAAAGACAATCCCACAAGTGGAGAAAAAGAAAAACATAGAGAATTTTTGTTTTCATAAGCACAAGTTTTATCTCAAATTATATCCTGCTTGCACGTTACATGGCAAAGCACCCTTCAAAAACCGAGTGGTCTCTTAGTGGTAATTTTATTTATCATCATTTTCTGATTATAAATAATGATAAAAAACATGTAACACTAGAATCATCCCTAATGTTGTTATACACATACATGCAATTTCATTCTTTTGAACCTTTTCCTCCTTATAAGTACTTACAACACTGATTTTTATATAAAGTTTACTGGTGTATGCACATTACTGGATGGTCACCTGAAAGCAACTTCAGCACATGCACACAGGAAAAAAGAAAAAAAATCAAGTCAACTGATTGTATTGTCCTTTGTAATGCTGATATCAAGATGTGATGTGGTATTTAGATGGTACAACCACCAACGTTTTCGTTCAACAATATGGGAGAGATACATTAAGAGATGGAGCAATATTTTCAGATTTAAATTATTGAAAATGAGGAATGATACTCCCTCTTCTAGTGCTTTTAGATGATTAATTAATCATTTACCTCCTTGAATTCCTCGGACTGTAGCAGTTTTCCCAGCATTATCAAGACCCACCATTATTAGTGTCACCTTCCTCCATAAGGAGAAAAAAAAAAGAGAAAGATATTTAATTTTTTTCCTCTAGCTACACATCATGTATTACATTTTTTAACACACGCACAGCAAATTTATCACCAAATAGTAGAAAGAAGAGGTATCAAAATACCAAGGCATTGTTACTATTGTGTGTCTGGTGTTTAATATGTCCAATCACCTGCTTAGAACAGCAGAGCAAGGTATGAAATGAGAAGTCTACTATCATGGTTGAAGTTTCACAGGAGACAATGATTTTGCTTTCAGCTTGTACTTCCCTGCTGCAAATTAATTTCATGGTATTGTAAATTTTATTTGATGTGGTCATGGTCCCTTTAACAATTTCTGTAATTGCAGTTCCCTTCTCTGTACTGTTACCATTTCTCTGCCTCAAGGTTTTTCCTGCATTAGGAATTAATTTCTGTGTCCATCAGTGTGTCTGAACAACACCATAAAGTGTACAACACTTGTGTAGACAACACCAGATGCTATAAATACGTGGGACTTACCATGCCTTTGTTTCAACCTGGAGCAATCTAGACTGCAAATGTGCAAACCAGTGGTGCTAGGAATGCACAATTTATTAGCAAACTGGTATGCAGGTTAATATTTTTACCAGGATAGGATTTTAAATGCCATAGGAAAAACATATTTATGTGTGTATACCTCAGTTCTTCCTCCTATCTGCAAAGGCTCAGAGTGGTCAAAACAATTTGCTCAATTTTATGCTCCTTTAAGTGAAGTAATACTAAAAAACATTGTTATTTGCAGACTTAAAACTGCAATAGTATCAAACACAAAGTATAATTTATACAAGTTTTTTCAGAAGACCCAAAAACCTCTGAGAAAAGAGCCTAAAAATTAAACAACTTATACTTTAGAATCTCAAAACGCAGAAACTGAAACAGTAAGGCAAAAACCAAAAAAAACTTTACCCTGCCCATCCTAGATGCTTCTTTGATGGAGTGACCAGATCGGTGGACAAGGGAAGGATTACAGATATAATTTATCTGGACTTCTGTCCAAATTGGAGTGTTGGGTTCAGTGGATGGACTGGTAGTGGTGACAGCTCGGAGTCCCAGTGGACATCAGTGACCAGCAGTGCCCCTCAGAGGTCCATACTGGGACCAGAGTTATTTAATATCTTCATTATTAAGACAGAAAAGGCGTCGAGGGCATCCTCAGCAAGTTTGCATGTGAGTGGTGGGGCTGACACACCTGAAGGATGGGAAGCCATCCAGAGGGAACTGGACAAGCTGGAGAAGTGGGAATCTCAGGAGGTTTAATAAGACCAAGCACAGGGTGCTGCACCTGGGTCAGGGCAATCCCTGGTAGGGGCTGGGGGATGAGCAGATGGAGAAGAGCCCTGGAGAAAAGGACTTGGGGGTGCTGGGGGGTGAGAGGCTGGACACAATCAAATATGAAACAATGAATAAAACACAGGTAAAACACAGTTTGGGAAGGTGAGAAATGTAAAATACTTTCCCATGTTTACCTGACAGGTTCCCTCCACCGTTTTAACCAGTTGCAGCAATTGGCCATTAGACTGAACATCCCTCTTCACCAGCCATCCAGAGCCACCAAAGCTACAGGAATAATGTGGGCAGGCCAGAGCAACCCAAGGAGACTGGCAGAGAGACCACAGAGGCCCAGATCTTGTCTAGTCACTGATTGCAAGAAAAAAAAGGGAAAAAAAACCAAGACAGCATAGTTAGGCACTGTAGAAGCAAGGCAAGCCTTTTCCCTGGCAGCAGCCTGGCTGTTCAGTGTGTTATGTTCAGTCTCATTATGTCTTTCCCTTTCCCATCCTCTCACACTTCATCCACCTCCTTTTTACAGATCTGGGCAGCCACCACACAGTACTTATCCCAAATAATAATGCAAGGCCACAGCAGAGTAGGAAACCTGCAAGTTAGAGGAGCAAGACACATCCAGCTACAAAATTTCAGTGCTTGTCTCACCAACACATCCCACGGTTCTGCTGATTGACACAGAATAAGGACCAATTTCAAGCATGAGTAAGGCTTACAGGAACGTAACAGGATAAGGCATTAAAAGCAAACAAAAAACATCCCTACCTGCTAAGTGTATTCATTTAACTGTCAATTTTTTACACAAAAAGATCCCACATTAAGGAAACTGGGCTCTCTTGTGAGTATTTTGAGGAACCAGCAATGATATCTAGCAATTGTCACTAAATTAAATAGAAGTACCAAGTACTTCTGTCATTTCACAATCCCACTTTCTACTCTTCAAGCAGGAGAGACAGAACATTCCTCTCTTGAGAACTACTGCATCTCCTAAAGCTCACATCTAAAAATTCCTTTCATATTTTAAATTATAGCTAACCTCAAACTAAGGTAGTTTTAAATGATGCCAAAAACTGAATAATCAAAGATTTTAAGAACCCTAATAAACTGTGATGGTTTACATAATTTATACAGGTAGGAACTGAACTCCTCCTGATGTTATGAAGCTCATTTTCAAGGATGCTTTTGCATGGATCTGCTGTCATTCAGTGTCAGAAATAGATCAGGTTTCATCCAAAGCAGAGGCAACAGATACTCTTTAAACATTTATATTCCATTATCCACAAGAACCTGAGAATAGCTTCTCCATGGGAGAGGTGAGTATATGAAGAGCAGAGAAGTTCCTAAAAAGAGCAAGATGATTACAACTGTTACAAGTATTAAAACTGGGCTCTGAAGAACACAAAATCCTTTAAAAAAAAGCAAAAATCCCACATGCAGTGGGATGTGGTGCCTCAACCCACAGGCAAGTCCGAACAAAGCTCACTTTTGAGAACACAGCTACACAAATTTTCAGCTGGAAAGCAAAATGTAACAGCTCAGTGAACAAAATGTGCCACTGTCATTTTGTAAAATGACAAAAATGTAACATTTTCAGGGCCTGAGCATCCCCACAGAAAAATTCCCATCCCCTATTATACAGACTATCTTTGCAAACTGTCACAAAATTGCTCTTGAGCAATATGGCCCAGAGCACTCAAATGGGAGTCATGAGATGAAGAGAACTTATGAAAGAGCAGAGGACAACTATGCCCTAGCACAGGAATCTTGTTTAAATACAAAACCAAAAGAGGGGATGGGCAGGAATTGACAAATTAGATAAAAATTTTCAGAAAACAAGCCCCTCCAGGAGGAAAGGACATTCAACACTGCTGGAAAAAATTATGGTAGAGATGCAAATTCCATTTGGTTATGCCAGTTTGGAGAGACTGGATCCCTGAAATATGTATGGAATATACGACAGGTATTTTATAGGCTGCATTAACAACATCCCAAACCTGTTCCAGATATTACATCTGCCAGCTTGTTGAGGTCAAACAAAACCAACAAGCTGAGAAACCTGTAAAACTCACCAGTGAAGCCAGCACATCATTTAGTAGAGTACATTTAGTACACCACCTTCAGTAGAGGCTTCGACAGTACAGAATTTATTTCAGTCACATCAAGCTTTCACCTTCTTGGAAACAAAGCTAAACAAATCGCTCAGAGCTGACCCTCCTCATACAATTTAATTATTCAACTTCCTGCTGTTATGTTCCTTGTCTGAATGTCAATTATAAGGGCATTTTACTGTGTTATATTTTGAACAGCAAACCGAGTGACTGAGCAGCAAAGTAGGCATATTCAGCAAAAAAATTTGTGAACACCATCCTCTCTGCCAAAACTATAATTAAGAGCTGAATGAGGTGCAAGCAACAACTGCGACGTCCTGAAAGACTGAAGCACTCAAGGGTTTGTGCGGAACAGCTTTAGGGCCATCAGATTTTCCGTAAAGAGATGTTACTACAAGTCCAGCACGGTAAGAAAGCATCTGCACTTTCCGGCCACGTTCCCAACCTTCCTTTCCCGTTTCCAAAAAAGCAGCAACTCCAAAATTCCAGCTTCGTTTCACGCATGTGTCACTTGCTCATCTCTCCCACTGCGGAAGCGCTTTCTTAGTTTATAAGCCCTACACTTTCTATAAAATCCACTCTTTGACACCGAAGGAGAGAGTCAGCCCTCAGGCTGGCGAGCCCCCGCCAACGCCGCCTCCCTCGGGCCCTTCCCCCGCCCCGCTCACCGCTGGCTCCGCCGAGGCCCCGCAGCTCAACGGCTGCGCGCGGCCC